>JANIJH010000004.1:18529600-18541621 GCA_024520975.1 Erythroxylum areolatum
TTGAAAAGATAAAAGAACAAGCTACAACTTCAAAGAAGGCAAATTTGGCCAATTCTATTTCAATCATTCCCTAATTTCCCTCGAATCAGCATACACATTTCTATCCACATGCAAAACTCAACATTCATGCCAACCTCACTTTCTTAATTGCACAACATTTATAACAATTTAACTATCAGTTGTAATTCATCCAAATCTCAGCCTCAATTCATATAAGTTCTTTCATTCAATAGCATCATGTCATTTACCAAATTTCCTCTCTTACTTTTGCATAATATCTCACATATATAACCATAGTTCGTACTTAAGGTTTCTCAACTCACTATCCTTACATAAACCCATATCTCATTAAGGCACAAATAACATTTGTAACTCACTTTATACACCAACACATTCATTTACTTTCATACTCACATTTCTAATTTCCACTCAAGGATCGGGGTCCAACAAATGGTTTCTCCACAGAACTTTAACTAGCCTCACAGTCTTGTTCCTCAAAACCTTTTACTTTGAATCTAGGATCCCCACTGGTTGCTCCTTATAAGTCAAATCATCCATTAACTGAAACTCTAAAGGCTGAACTATGTGTGAAGGGTCCGATCGGTACTTCCTCAACATTGATACATGAAAGACATTGTGAATCTTAGATAACTCTAGTGGCAAAGCTAATTTATAGGCTAAAGGCCCAATCTTCTCAGTGATCTCATAAGGGCCTATGTATCTCGGACTGAGTTTGCCCTTCTTACCAAACCTCAAAGCCCCTTTCCATAGAGAAGCTCTAAGAAACACTTTGTCTCCCACTTCGAATTCCATCTCCTTTCTATGTAAATCTGTATAGCTTTTCATTCTGTCTTGAGCTGCTTTAAGTCTCTGCTTAACTAATTTAATCTTTTCAATAGTGACCTGCACTAACTCAGGTCCTACAAGTCTCCTTTCACCTTCTTCATCCCAGCAAATAGGAGTTTTGCACCTCCTACCATATAAAGCTTCATAAGGAGCCATTTGAATTCCTGAGTGATAGGAATTATCGTAAGCAAATTTGACTAAAGGAAAATGATCATCCTATGAACCTTTGAAGTCCATAACTCAAGCCCTTAACATTGCCTCTAATGCCCGTATTGTCCTTTCTAATTGACCATCAGTTTGTGGATGAAAAGCTGTACTAAAATGCAACTTGGTCTCCAAAGCCTCCTGTAAGCTTTCCCAGAATCTAGAGGTGAACCTGGGGTCCCTATCTGAAACTATGGAGCTTGGGATCCCATGAAGTCTAATTATTTCATCTACATATTTCTTGGCTAAAACATTCAGAGAATCTGTCTACTTAATTGGCAAGAAATGAGTGGACTTTGTTAACCTATCCACAATCACCCATATTGCATCGTGCTTCCTACTAGTCCTCGACAATCCCATCAAGAAATATATCGTAATCTTCTCCCATTTTCATTCGGGAATCGGCAGAGGCTTAAGTATGCCTGAAGATGCTTGGTGTTTAGCTTTAACTTGCTGACACACTAAGCATCTTTTTGCATATTCTACAACTTCTTTCTTCATTCCTTTCCACCAGAAATGCTCTTTCAAATCCCTATACATTCTTCTTGGGTGCATAGCATAAGGCGCATTGTGTGCCTCATCTAAAATCTCTTCTTTCAACTTTAACATGTCTGGAATACACAGTCTATTACCTACCACCATCAATCCATCTTCTCTAATCTCTATTTTAGAAGGTTTACCACTTTTAATCTCTTCTCAAAGTCTGCTCAAATACTTATCTTGTTCCTGCAGTTTCTTAATCTTCTCATTTAACACTGGCCTAACTCTAAAATTAGCCAGTACACAACCAGATTTGACTTGTCTCAATGTCACTTTAAGTTTGGCTAATTCCGTCAACAAGGGGAGGTATACTGTCTCTACATGTGCCATAGTGGACTTCCTACTCAGAGCATCCGCTACTACATTAGCTTTTCCTGGAAGGTAGTCTATCATCAAATCATAATCTTTTAATAACTCTAACCATCTTTTTTGTCTCAAATTCAACTCCCTTTGGGTCATCAGATATTTAAGACTCTTATGGTCTATAAACACCTTAGTGGTGACTCCATACAAATAATATCTCCAAATCTTTAATGCAAAAACTATGGCTGCTAACTCTAAATCATGCGTAAGATAGTTCATCTCATAAGGCTTTAATTGCCTAGAAGCATAAGCAATCACTTTATCACCTTGCATCAACACACATCCTAATCCCTTCCTTGAGGCATCACTATACACTGTGTATCCTTCACTACCTAAAGGCAAAGTCAAAATCAGTGCGGTTGTAAGCCTGTTCTTCAATTCCTTAAAACTATTCTGGCATTCTTCTGTCCATACAAATTTCTGATTCTTTCTTTTCAATTTGAAAAGTAAAGCTGCTATTATTGAAAAGCTCTCCACAAACCTTTTATAGTACCCGGCTAATCCCAAAAAACTTCTTACTTCAGCCACATTTCTTGGTGCTTCCCATTTCACAACCGCTTCTATCTTCCTTGGATCCATATGTACCCCTTGCTCTTAAATCACATGTCTAAGAAATGTCACTTCCTTTAACCAAAACTCACATTTGTCGAATTTAACATACAACTCATTCTTCCTCAATGTATCCAAAGAAATTCTTAAGTGTTCCTCATATTCCTTATTACTTTTAGAATAGACCAAAATATCATCAATAATGACAATGACAAATTCGTCTAAGAAAGGTCTAAAAACTATATTTATCAAATCCATGAAAGCTGCTAGTGCATCTGTCAACCCAAAAGGCATGACTAAAAACTCAAAGTGTCCATACCGTGTTCTAAAAGCAGTCTTTGACACATCGGACTCCTTTATCCTCAACTGGTGGTAACCAGATCTCAAATCTATCTTAGAAAAGACCTTAGCCCCCTATAACTAATCAAACAAATCATCTATGCATGGGAGCGGATATCTATTCTTAATGGTGACATGGTTAAGCTTCCTATAATCTACACACATTCTCAAGGATCCTTCTTTCTTCTTTAAAAAAAGAGCCGACGCCCCCCAAGGTGAAGAGCTCGGCCTAATATAACCTTTCTCCAACAAATCTTCCAATTGCTTCTTAAACTCCTTCAATTCCGCTGGAGCCATTCTATAAGGTGGAATCGAAATTGGCGTTGTGCCTGGATGAAGCTCAATGGGAAATTCAAGTTCTCTAGATGGAAGTAGTCCTGGTAACTCCTCGGGAAAGACATCCGGGAATTCCTTGACTGCTGGCATATCTTCTAACTTTCCTCTATCTGCCCATGTGTCTACCACATAGGCCAAAAATGCCTCACACCCTTTTTTTCATCATTTTCTCTGCCATCAAAGCTGAAATAATTCTCGATGAGCTAAATTTCCTGTCTCCTATGAACATCACCTTGCTTCCATCTTCCAACTCAAACTCCACTGTTTTCTGTTTGCAATCTAAGTTGGCATTATATTTCTCTAAGGCATCTATACCCAAAATCACATCTAGTCCTCTCATCTTCAATGGCATTAAATCCACCACTAAGAGTCCCCCACCAATATGTATCTCACAGTCTCTATTAACTTGACTAATCACAATACACTGGCTGATTGGAGTACTCACCATCAAAGGAGTATCCAATGGGCTCAAATCTTTACCAAACATAGTTTTAGCCAATGAAACGAAGGAGTGGGTAGAACCTAGATCAATCAAAACAATCACATCATCATCAAATAATTTAATCATACCTGTCACAACTTCTGGAGCGGTCTCCGCGTCCTCCGGTGTCATTACAAACACTCTAGCTGGTGCTTGCCCCCTTGGTCTTCCTAGAAGAGTCACCCTTTTTGCTGCATCAGAATTGCCCACTTCAGTTGTAGCCTTATGTCCCATAGTCTCAGTTCTCTTCGAACCTTGCATCAGAGTTTTCTCTTGTCTTGCTTGCTGAGGGCACTGTCTAGCCATGTGCCCTTTTTCCCCACAGTTGAAACAAGCTCCGGTTAGTCGGTAACACTCCCCCCTATGGAGTTTCCCACAGTAATCACACTTGGGGACGGATGATGTATTTCCCTCTCCCCTTCTGTTGCCTTCTGCCATTGAGGCCTGCTGAGAGACGGCTCTCATCTGTCTTGATCTACTTGCACCACTGCTCCTGTCCTCAGACTGTACAGGGAAGGTCCTGGCACTCCTCTCAGACATAGGAGTACCACCTCCCCTCTTGAACTGTTCTCTCCCCTTCCTCTTTTTACTCACGGTACTTTTTATGTTCTCAATATTTTCAACTCTCAATGCTGCTTCAACCAGCTGTTGGAAATCACAGAAGTTCTGCACTGCCACTTTTTCTCTAATGGCTAGATGCAGTCCTCCTTCAAATCTTCGGCACTTGGCCACCTCATTCAGCATCAACTCAACCGCATATCGGGATAACTATGTAAACCGATGCTCATACTCACTTACTGTCATTTCCCTCTGGGTGAGACTTAGAAATTCCCTCTGCTTCTGCTGAATATACACCTCAGACAGATACTTCTTCTTATAAGTAGTTAAGAAGTCCTTCCACGCCAACACTAGTGGTCTCATCTGACTCCCTGACACACTCTCCCATCAATTCAAAGCATCCCCCTGAAGTAGGCTAGCAGCATACACAACCTTCTCATCATCCTCGCAATCCATCTGATCCAACATCCTCTCGGTTTTTCTCAACCAAGTCTCAGCTTCTTCTAGGTCTGTCGTCCCATAGAAATCCACTATCCCGTACTTCCTGAGCTTGTAGAATTTTTTCCCCTTCTTAACTGGGACCAGAACAGAAGATTGCGGCATCTGGCCCATGGCCTGAGCAAATGCCTGAAACATCCTCAGATCCAATGGAGCAGGCACTTGCTCCTGCAGAAGAGAAGACTCCTGAGACTATGACCGAGCGGATTCACTACCTTGCCCTACTGAAGCCTCAACATTTCCTGGGGCTATAGAATCATCAGTACTCTCCTCCCTTGGTGGAGAGTCAGGTGAAATTGATCGTTTCAATACTCCTCGTGTCCTTCTACGAGGTGGCATCTTACTCCTTCAATGCAAACATTAACTATTAGCTTCATTTTATTTTAGTCTTAATTTCTACATGTATGCATGATATGCATGTCATTTAATGCAATTCCTTCAACTGACAAAGCAACTAATAACCACATACTATGACACTTCATCCTACTATACATTCTAAGCCTAGGAGAAACCTAAGCTCTGATACCAAATAATGCTGGACCCTGTTTCCGAAGCTCAGCATTCGAAATCAAACACAGAAGATAGGTACAGAAGAAGCGAACTGAGAAGAAGCAAAATTAAGAAGAAGCAAAACTAAGAAGAAGGAAAATTGAGAAGAAGGAAAACTGAGAAGAAGCAAAATTGAGAAGAAGCGAAAATGAGAAGAAGCAAAACTGAGAAGAAGCAAAACTAAGAAGAAGCGAAAATAAGAAGAAGCGAACTGAGAAGAAGCGAAACTGAGAAGAAGCAAAACTGAGAAGAAGCAAAACTAAGAAGAAGCAAAACTGAGAAGAAGCAAAACTAAGAAGAAGCAAAACTGAGAAGAAGCAAAACTCAGACGATACAAAACACAGAAGAAGATGACGTCATCAATGACGTCATTACAGAAGAAACAAAAAGGCAGAAGAAACAAAACACAGAAGAAGATGACGTCTCACAGAAGAAGCAAAAAGGCAAAAGATACAAAACTAAGAAGAAGCAAAACACAGATAATACAAAACACAGAAGAAGATGATGTCATCAATGACGTCATCACAGAAGAAGCAAAACACAAATGATACCAAACACAGAAGAAGATGACGTCATCACAGAAGAAGCAAAACACAGACGATACAAAACAAAGAAGAAGATGACGTCATCAAAGAAGAAGCAAAAATAGAAAATAAGCAAAACACAGACGATACAAAACACAGAAGAAGATGATATCATCAATGATGTCATCACAGAATAAGCAAAACTAAGAAGAAGTGAAAGACAAAAGATACTTCTTCCTTTACAAGGACCCTCACTTTCTACTTAGAAATCTAAAAATTTTGTACTATATATATCATTGGAAAGCTAACAGGATAAGCTACAACTTTACGGTAGACGACTTTATCAAATTTATCTCAATTCAGCCCTGATTTGCCTTGAAGATGGCACACGATTTCTACAACTAGAAAAGACTTGGATTTGAAATGAATCACCATAAAGAAACGTGCATATACACCTGTGGAACTTTTCAGTTCGAACTCTTTTACCAAAACAACCAAAAGCTCATACATAATCTTTAATTACATTAGTAACGTTATAAACAAAGGCTTGACATAAAATATAACGTATAAGATGCTCAATGTTTTTAAAATTCTATGAAGCTATCCAAAAGTGGTTAAGTCAAAAGTGGTTGAACTAACTTAATTACAAAAGTCTCTAATATCTTGGAGCTTCCGATGCCTTGCCAAGATTGCTAACCTTCTTATTCTGTACCTGAGGAGGGAGTAGTGGGGTGAGCTACATAGCTCAGTGGCCAATATATATTCATAGCCATTAGTAATTGACAAAAGTCAAGCATATGAACATGAATGGATATATGTATACAACAATTTAAGCATTTATTAATTTAGCTCAAAAATTCGTAACATATCACACTCAAAATGATTCATGCTTAACAATTTAATTATGAAATGCACACACAAATGGCTCGAGAGTTCCATGAAACGAAATAGAGAAACTAAAGTTTGCTATATGGACAAAACCAGTCCGAATTCTCAGGATCTCGTGGCCTCAAGCAGGTAGTCGGGAGAAGGCTATTGGGTCAACATGCACGTGACTAATGAAACGGGTTCCTCTCTTGCCCAACAAAAGCATATAATCATGATCAGAATCATTTTAGCAACTTCTCAAACTTTCATGCTTTTTTTCCCAAACATTCACAAATGATTTCAAGCAAAGAATAACATACACATACATAGGCAAGAATTTTCCCAATTACACGTTAACTATAAATACATTACCTACCTAATTAGCTCACGAATAGAAAGTCAAGCTTGCCTTTCCTTTTACTCTTGATTAGGATTTTCTTGGTCCCCTACAATAACCAAGGCTCCATTCAAAACAACATTGCAATAAATTTTAAAAATTTCAAAAATTACAAAAATTTCAACCACACACAAACTGAACTCAAATCTAACATACCCATAACCCGTCTAGGTTAGAAAACCCAAGACCTAGTTTAGGAACCCTAAAATCAATTGGGTTCTCCTACTCCATCTTCTTCCCAAACCAACTTTTCCATTCTCTACACTAACTCTTTCCCTTTAATAAAGCAAGAAGGAAAGATGGTTAACCTACCTCAACAAGTTTAATTTCTCTTCTTTCCCTCTTTCCCCTAAACCTTTCACCTCTCTCTTTTAATTTCATTTTCTCTCTCTTCTCCCTCTTCAATTCATAATTTTTCTCCTCTTCACAAGCAAAACAACCCATACTTATCCCCTTTCTACCTTTAATGAGCCCAAAAAGTTCATCTTACCCTTAATTATAAGCTTATATTCTTCTATGCCAAAGTGATCTCCCAAAAACGTCCTTAAACATCCTTGTTATATTAACACTTTAATTCCACTTACCCATTCCACAAATCCCACTAACCTTGGCATAATTATAGCTCTAAAATTTAAATCTATCAAAAACGCCAAAATTATTTTAAATCGTGCTTACTTTAAAGAAAAATTTTCTGGGGTCCAACACTCACGGCTGAAGTGGTGGTGGTGACGTAATCTCGTATTCGCACAGAGGGTTACTTTATGCAGTGCCCCTGACCAAGTGGAGCATCGGTTACCTCTTCGTCAGCATCAGAAGATGAAACGATGTTGTGAGGAGGGGAGGTTAGATTGTCAGCGTCGTTGGGAAGAGGCAACATGAGGATGTCTTGTGATGTAGAAGAGAGGGGAGCTTCAGAGATTAAATATGTATCTTGGATGAGGAGTGGACCCCCCTGTCACCCACAGTGGACTCACCATTTGAAGTTAATTCAGATGCATAATCAGAATATGGAGTGGACTCAACCAAGCTACCTTCATAGACTGATTCAAAAAATTTTGGACATTGGGCTACATCTAAATCGGCAATAGAGGCAAAGGGAAATTCATTTTCTACAAATTTTACATCACGAGATACGAAAAAATATTCCACTCCAAATCATATAGCTTCCACCCCTTCTTGCCATACGAATATCCCACAAATACACACTTGCGACTTCGGCTAGCAAATTTGTCTCCTTGGGTAAGCTAATTGTGGGCATAACACAAGGAACTGAATACTCTTAGGTGGTCATAGCTAGGTGGTCATCCATGAACCAATTCATACGGAGTCTTGCCATAATTTACAGGGAAAGGCGTCAAGTTAATCAAGTGTCCAATGGTCAAGATGCATTCTCGCCAAAATCGAATGGGCAACCCTCCTTAAAAACATAAAGCCCGTGCTACATTAAGAATGTGTCTGTGCTTTCTCTCTATTCCTCCATCCTGTTATGGTGTGCTAGTGCAGGATGTTTGGTGAATAATTCCATGTTGCGAGAAATAGCGGCGTAAACAAGTAAACTCCGTTCCATTATCACTTTGCACCCCTTTGACTCGTTTATTAAAATGTCGCTCAATCAGAGCAAAGAAATTAATCATCACCCTTGAAACCTCCTTCTTTTCACACAATAAATAAATCTAAACTGCCCGAGAATAATCATCCACTATTGTTAAAAAATACGATGCCCCATATGATGAGGGGGTTCTATAAGGTCCTCATAAGTCATAACGTATCAAATCAAAAATATTTGTAGCACAACAATAACTCAAAGGAAATTTGTCTTGTGTTTGTTTTGATCTTTCACACACATCATACACTTTATTCAAATTTTCAAGTTTACAATCACTACTCATATCAGGCAAAAACTGAACATTTTATAGGAAGGATGTCACATGCATTTGTGCCAAATATCAATTTGATTTTCCACACCAGTCTAACATGCTGCTACTCTTCGAGCCCCTTGATACAGGTAGAGCCCATCTTTTCATTAACCCACTCCAATCAACATCCTTAAAGTGAGGTCCTGTATCACACAAAGTTTATTAGTAAACAATACAGCACAGTCTTCATCATCTGTCAATTGCGACACTGAAATTAAACTGTATTTCAATTCTAGCACATATAGAACATTTTTTAGTTTAAGCCCTCCTTCGAGAGTGATTGTTCCCTCTTTATTTGCAAGAACTTGTTAGCCATTTAGTAGCCCTACTGGATAGGCTTGCACCATTCATAGATCCTTTAGATTCCTTGAGCTCCTTGTCATATGGTTAGAAGCACCACTATCTATAATCCACAAGATACAACTTTTCTTACCAGTCATCTTTTCGGATTCACTTACCCTGCTAGTATTTAGCATGTCTATTAGCGTTTGCCACTACTCATTGCTAAGCCCATTCAACGCACCGCTCCTAGATTCGCTACTTTGCTCACTGCATGTTGTTGTGATATGTGCAATATTTGCATGCACTGCCCCATTTCTTCCATGTCCATTTCTGCTATTGGTTCCTTTATTACGTGGGCATTCAACCTACCATTCTGGATATCTAATTAGTTGAAAGCATCCTTTCACAACATAGCTAGGTTTCCCACAGTGCGAGCACAAGAGTTGCTTTGTTTCAGTTTACCCTTTATTCCTAGACCCTGTTTGCACCGAGAGTCCCATTATTGCTCCTTTTTCTTGCTTCGTTTTGGTGATCATCTTCATCCTTATTTCTTGTACCAAGGCGTGTACACTCTATTGAGGGAAGGTAATGGGTTTGTTGCTAGAATATTAGATCGCACCGTCCCATATCTGATATCATTCCATTAGGAATTGATGCACTCTCTCCTCTTCCCTTCTCTTTTCTAATCGCGATCCAATAAGGCACTTGCATCTTCCACACATATACCTTGTAATTTATTCGTAGTTTGCCAACTCATCCCAAAGTGTTTTTAACTTTCTGTAGTAAGTCACCATGGTTGTCCCTTGTTGCTTGCACTCAGCCAGTTCAGCCTTTAACTGTTGAATTCTTGGTCCATTAACCACAAAAAACCACTCCTTCATGTCCTCCCAAAGGTCCTTTGCATTCTCCACATATGTGATGGTGGAGCGCAGGCTTATCTCAACAGTGTTCAATATCCAAAAGACAAGCATCGATTGAACTGTCCACCAATCTTCTAATTCTGATAGGTTCTATCGAGGAATCCCTACTTCTATCGGGCACGTAGTGAGACCTTCACCACTCCTGCCCATTCTTCATAATTCTCCCCACGCATTTGCACTTACGTGATTACATTCCCAGTTTCATCACTTGCACTCAAATCATAAGGTTATGGACCCTTTTTGGTACCATCCCCTTGGGTCTTAAAATGTTCCTCTTTCTTAGAAATCTCACCTGCTTCTGCCATTTAAGCAGCAGAGGTCTGCCAATTCGCAATGTTTGTCGGAGCATAGAGTGGCTCTGATACCATGCTAAAGATGTGTGGGCAAATTTGATCTTTATTCATAACGTTATGAGTCATATATATACACAACACATTTCCTAACAAATTCAGTTATCCTCGGCCTATTCTTAGTAATCTATAATAATTACATATATGGATACTAATTACAGATTAATGAGAAATATGAGGATGATATACACTTTTGATATAGTAAGGATATTGTGGCATATGCAACAGATCCTCATCGCATTAGTTTGCTTCGTACAAGCCATTTGGAGATGAGAAGTTTAGGTGGAAAGGCTTATTTCGTTAGCGAGAAACTGAAGGAAAATTTGTTACTGTCTGCTTCCACAAACGAGAAACTGAAGGAAAATTTGTTAGTCTGCTTCCATATATGGGTTTCTAAAACCCTCTGCAGGCTTCACTAGTGGCAACACCACGGTATAAAGTCATCACTAGCGGCGGTATAAACCGTTGGTGTTTTCTTTTTAATTTTAGCAAACACAAACAACATGGCCAGATACAGAAACTTGCAAAAACTTCATTCCAAAAATCGTAAACCTAAAGCACAATCTCACAATATTTTGGATCTTTTCTTTGGTAGCCATAAAACCAAAATGTTGAATTCTTATGAGTTTCCAAAACCCACATAGTTTCCATCAACGCTCAACGCTCAACGCAATCGCAAGCCAACATACAAAGCAAGCATACAAACGTAACCTAGATAATCAAACAGACATAATTCTTCCAGATTCTTATTATGAAGGTTTAGGGTTTAATTCCAAAATTATAACCAATAACAATCAAACATTTTAATCAAATTATATAAATAAAATCCGTTCTATTACCACTGTTGAAAAATTGGGTTGAGATCCAATCTTGATCGCAGTGGAATAATCACAAAACTTTTTCGTGACTTTTAATTTCCTGAAAACTAAAATCTATTTAATTCTATAAAATAATTAACACAAATCATAATAAAGCATAATTTAATTCGTACTTTATTCCGAAGCTTGATCTTTATCTTGTTATATCCCTCGAACCGTTTTTGAAACTGATTCGTCTCAACCACCGTAACCGTAGAGAAGATTAAGCATGAAGTGCTAGCTTTATAGAGTTTAATCCTATTTATAATAAGCTTTGGATGTTTTAGTAATTTAATTAAAATTAAATTCTATTTTCAATTAAACTTTAATTAGAATTATAAATAATTCTAATTAAATATCAATTATGCCCATATAAGACTCAATATCTCATATTGATCCTTATTTATTAAATATCTCATATTTAATCATAAAGTTTCTCAAACTTTACTATCAAGTCTAACTTGATTAAATTAATTTTGCTCTCTTTAACCCATTCTATATGTGAGACCCATTAGGTTCCCAAATATATTGGCAATGGATATAAAATCTAATTTTAATTCATAATTTAAATTAGATAAATTAAAACTCCTTTTAATTTATCTTTAATTCTCCAATTAAACAATTTATAATCATAGATCAAGATTA
>JANIJH010000004.1:18554932-18603346 GCA_024520975.1 Erythroxylum areolatum
TAAGGCTCGAATGCGACTGTCCCCGATATCCACTGAGAGATATGGGACGTGATATGCTACTGCTCGATATCCACAAAAGGATATCAGCGAATGAAAAGAGGCACTCGGTCATAACGAAAACAATAAATGAAAGTGATTCCCATTCGCATTGCATGTCTATATTTTTGTATTAAATTGTTTCTTCTGCAAATTTCCGTATGAATTGTATTTTGAAATGACTCAAGTGTTTGTAGTTGTGAAAGGGCCCGGATGACTATTGAAAATTATGTTAAGTGAAAAGTTTTTGAAAAAGGGGCAAATGGCCATATGGGAATTTGTGTAAATGGCATTGTATGATGGGAAAGGGCTTATGCCCCATTTGATTATTGACTTCCATGTGTGTCAAAAAAAATGTATACCGAATTTTGATTGATCGAGTGCGTAGCACACTACCCTCGCGGGGCACGGTCTCGGATATCACCATCGATATCGGGTTCGGGTCTTACGGGAGTGGGGTGCTACACTATTACTTATTGTTTGGTTTGATTCTTTATTTTAATGAAATATTTTGATTATTGAGAATTATTCATGTTTATATTGTGTTGAATCAAAATATGATAACGTTTTGATTTAAAATCAAAATTTTTAGATTGGGATCTGGAGATTTTATATATGAATAGATCATAACATGGATAATGAGAGTTGCATGGATTGCTAGAAATAGGACTACATAAATCTTTTAAGTTAGGGTTAAACCTATCATGAGAATTCATAAAGCAAAATAATGCATTCTTAGGTTTGGTTAGAAAGAAACTTCAATCAATTAACTTAAAGTAAAGATTGTAATTCCTAAGAGAGAATATGGTTATGAGATAGGAATTCCTACTGATCTAAGTAACTAAAGTTGATCATTAAATCAAGAATAGTTCAAACATAGGAAAGTTCAATGGGGACTTCTTCATCTAAATTTATTTTATTTACTAGTTTTTATTCTTATCTATCACCTTAATTGATTATCACTTATTCATCATTTTAGATTTTATTAATTTTTCTCTTCTAATTTAATCTGTATTTAGTTAAATTAGATAACAAAAAGACAGTTAACACTGATAGTTACAGTCCTCGTGAGATGGACACACAACTCAACTAAACTATACTATAGGAAATAATAGGTTCACTTTCCTATATGATTTCTTTAGTATTGTTTTATATTTCTATATATATAATGCTAAAAAAAGTTTCTAACATCATTGCTAGGGACTATAATATTAGAAAATCCATATTCTTATTAATCTCATCATTTTCTCTTTTCTTTACAATTATTTTACTTTATTAATCAAAACATTTTTGTTTGTTTTTTATTTCTTGATACTGTATTTTTGACTAAATTTTTTGATATAGGTATACAACTACCAAATACAACAAAAGGATATGGGAGGATAGTATTCTATGGGAGATTTAGTTATCTTGTCATTTATAACAATAAATGAAGCTTAGAATGAGAGGTATAGTAATGTATATTTAAAATCTCAACCAATATTAGTGATACGCTATGATATTTATGGTGGTGGTCAGTCCAATCGTAAATGTTAAGCAGCCTACATTGTGTGACAAATGTACGAGTTGCCAAATTTTATGGAAAACTCACCTAAAGATATCCCTTCTATTGATACTTATAATTCGAATTAGAGAAACTATCCTAATTTTTCTTAGATTAACCAAGTTCCACCTACTTTCTACAACAATGGTAATAAAAAGGGAAGTTTAGTCTCAAGGAGCTTATGATTAAAGTAATTACTAGAACTGAGGCTAGCTTCCAAAGGATTGAAGCCTCCATCCATTCCCAGAAAAATTAGGATGGACAACTCATTATGTTCATTTTCGCAAGGTAGTAAGGTATTTTGCTTAGCCACACCAAACCAAAACCTGAAAAAGAAAATGAATGCAGTAACTTTGAGGAGCGGAAAGGAGCTATATGTTAAAGAGAAAGATGATGAGAAAGAAAAGAAGACGGGGATATTATTCAAAAAGGGAAGGATGATCAAGAATAATCAAAGAAGAAGTTTATTGAGGAATTATCAAAAGTCATTGTAAGTAAGCAGGGCTCCTACATTCTATAAGGAAAACTACCATGGATAATCAAAGATCTAAAGAGTTTTATTATTCTTGTCTATATTGGTAGTATGTTAATAAAAAGGACATTAGTGAATTTAATTAGTGTTATTACTTAGATGCCATATAATCTTATTCTAGTATAGCATGTGGCATATATAAAAGTTAATGAACCCTTTTTTTAAGAATAAGAGTGAACATAAATTGTTGAATATAGATCTATGATGATGAAGGGATTAAGAAGTGGCCCAACTAAAAGACTCATAAAGAAACGTTGGTTAGGAGAGAACCTAATGTTTAGGTGTTTTTGTTTTAGTTTAGCAGATTTTAAGATCATTAGAAGTAGTTAGTTTATTTTCATAATTTTAAACTCATGGTTTTGAGTTTATTTTGATGTTCTTTTATTATTAGAGCACAATTATCTTACTTTAGTTTAGACTTGACAAAGTTTTATAGGCTATAACGACAACATCTCCTTTATGTATTAGATAAAGACCATATGCCATTAGCTTGATATAGATATTAATGGCACTAGACATGGTCATAATTTTCATTCCTAGGGGAGCATTAGTAATTCTTACCTCTTTCTCGTTGTTTTCATTATTTTCATTGTTCTTTTATGTTGTGTATATTAAGGATAATGTATAACTTAAGTGTGAGAGGGCAACTTAACAGTTATACTTATCAACTTTGTTTTAATTAGCTTAACAACAACATCAACAATGTCCTAGTAGAAATCCTGCTAAGTTGCAGGGTCTATAGAGTTCCAATATTATGCAGCCTTACCTCCAACTAATAGAGAGATCATTTCGATAAATCCACAAAAAAGAAAAAATATTTAAAACAATTTGAAGAGAAAAAATAACCAAAAACATAAACAAATAATTACATAAGTAAACAAATAAATAAAAGTAAAAATAAATATTAATATTAATGTTAAGTAAATAAATAAACATATAAGAAAAAAGTAAATAAAACAAACGCTCAACTGAAAGAGGGAAAAAATGAAAAATGCAAATACTACTAATAAAGGTATTCAAGGTAATTGCAAGTTATAAGAAATGAAGAAAAAGGAAGCACAAAGTTTAAAAGGTATATGAAAATAGAAAGACCTCTTTATAAAAAGAAAATGACCTCTTTATTTAAGAACCTCTATATATATCCTAGTTCACCAAAGTTTTCTATTAAGTGCAAGTCCTCAATAAGCTCTAATAGGACCATATCATACTTTTTTATCTCCCCCTAGTTCTTCTTAGGTCTTTCTTTTCTTCTCTTATAGTTCCTAAGTACAATCTTCTTACATCTTCTCATTGAGGCATTAGGATGTCTTCTTTTATCATGTCTGAACCACTTAAGCCTTGTCTCCCATAACTTACCATTAATGTTAGCTACTATTAACTTACTCTTCTTATAAATTTGTACATCCAATGAAACATCCTTATCCATGCCACCATTAACTTATGAATATTCATTTGTTTGATAGGCCAACACTCTACCCTATAGAGCATGGTCAGCCTAATTGTCAAATGGTAAATTTTACCTTTTAGCTTGAATAGTATTTTCTTGTTACATAAAACTCCTGATGTGCCCCCCTATTTAAGTCACCTTGATTTGATACAGTGAGCTATATCATTACCTATCTTTCTATTGCTTTATATGATGGATCTAAGGTACTTAAAATAATGTTTCTATGGTTTAGCTTTTGAACCAATCTTTATCTCCACATCGGGTGCAACCCTATGACATGAAAAATTGCACTTTAGGTGCTTCTCCTTTAGGTAATTAGCCTAGCAGGGACAATTATAGAAAAATATTTCACTTTGAAAAGAAATTGATCAAGATAATTTATTATAAGTTTGATTGTTATAGTGACTTGATTTGTTTAGGTAAATAGTTAGGAGCTTTAATGTTTAACTTAACTTTAATTTGTCTCATTAATTTTGAGAATGGATACTTAATTTTCACTATGATATATTTTGTATAAATTGTACAAATAATTGAGTTAAATGTGAATTCTTTTTAATTGTTTTCAGATCCCATATAAAAGTGTGAATAAATAAGATAGAATAAATTCACTCCATTGGTATCAAACCAAGTAAAAAGTTTGAATTAAAGAGTGGAGCTAGTAGCCATAAGAAAAGGTGACCTAATTAAGTGATCAAGAGTATTTACAATAAGCTGTTTACTTTCACATCAAAAGGTTAGGAGACTTTTCAAACAAACTCTAAATGCTTTTATGTTGCTTAAAGTTGGAATTTTTTTTCTTTAAATAAGGGCTACGAAAATGTTTGAAAGTTATAACATCTTTCTTGTGTATATTTATTTTATGCATTAGGTTGAATTTTGTGAATTGTTAATGTCTAATGAACTATGGAGTGAATTACATTAATTTATGACTTAGTGCAAGTAGCTAAATGCATAACAAGTTGATGAATTTTGTAATTAAATGAATAATGAAGAATCTTAATTGATGTGTTTAATTTATTAAATGCTTTACCAGAGTTGCTTCCTATTTAAGCTAAGAATAATAAATTTGATTTGCTTGAGAATCAACAAATACTTAAGTGTAGGAAAATTTGATATGTTCTAATTTCATTGTGTTTTTAGTATGATTCTAAGAGCATTTAGATTATATTTTTAGGATTTTTACAACTTGATACTTAGCTTATATTTTATTTATAGGCCTTATTTAGCTTGTTAATAAAGAAGGAGAAAATATGGACAATTTGGATCTAATTTGCAAATTTGTTAGATTTATTTTGTTGGAATACAATTTGAACATGGCCCTATATTCATTAATATGACAATAACATGGTACTATGTTCAACTTTTGTAGCTTAATGGTGTATTGTGCTTCTTCAACAATTTGACATATGAGGGAACATGGTGCAAACATGCTCCTGTGTAAGCCTCGTGTTACACAAGGATGTATTCTACTTCTTCGACAATTTGGATGCATAAAGAACAAGGTCTAGGTATAGTCCAGTGTTACTTAACATGGCACGTATATGGTACCATAAATGGATCCATATTCTAAGAGAGGAGTATTTGACGTGAAACAAAATAGGAACAAACACAACATAGGGTCAACACGTTACCATGTTGATGAACTATATTGACATTAAAGTTTATGAAAATTATGGTTTCTAATAGCACTAAAGTAACGTAAGACTAATATGGGCTGGTGTTGGTCCCGTGTTTGACAAAATCCTAGGGCTTATGAAATAAATAAATAAAAGGAGCAAGAGAAGAAAATAGTGAGAGATGTCTCAAAGGATCAAAAATTAATCATAAGATAACTTTATGGATTTTCTATTTGTATATTGGTTTGAATGAAAATTTTGTTTGTTTGAAGGAAACCAAGAAAATCCAATGCAAGAGCAAGAGGAAAGGCAATCTTGAGTTTGGATTTACATGCTATTAGGTGGGTAATATGTTTATAGTTATTGTGGATGATGGGCTGATTTCTTACTTGTGTGTGTATGCTTAATTGCTTGATTTTGAATTATTGTGAATGTTGGAAAATGCATTATGACTTATTATCATGTTAGGCCTTGAAAGATGTTACAACATTTTGTATTAATGAAAAGAGGAAAAAGCACAAGAAGCATGAAAGTACGAACATGTGATGAAATGAATTGAGCATCAAAATTTGCTTGTGTTTGGACAAGAGAGATACCATTTTGTTCGTCACATGCACGTTGAGTTAAAGTCTTCTCCCGATTGCCCGCTTGTGGCACATGAGCTCCTAAGAAACGGACTCATTTAGTTTATGGTGTAAACTTCGGTTTCTCCATTTCGATCCATAGGACTCTCAAGCCATTATGGTTGTGCATTTCATTTTGATTTGTTGAGCATGATACGAAATTGAGTGTTATGTTTTGATAATATACATGATATGCTTTATGTGATAACATCGTTAACTATGAGTCTTTGAGCTAGAACTGTAGATAATTTAATTGCTAGATTAAAATGAGAGAGAGAGATATATATATATATAGTTTGATTGTGTGACTCATTATCAATGGCCATAAACGTATTAGCCCTTAAGTTTCGCAGCTCAACCTGTTTTTTTTACTACCAGGTGCAGAACGAGAAGATTATTGACCCTTACAAAGCTTTGGCAAACTTCAAGATAACTACCTTTTGTAACTAAGTTAGTTCGACTATATTTTTGGGTAGCTTTATAAGCATATCAAACATGAGCATTCATTTATATTTTGTATTAAGCTATTGATGTGGCTGTTGATATTTAATTAAAGCTATGCTCAAACTCCTTTTTGATTAAGTAATAAGATTGAGAGTTGAGGAAGTTCCCTTTGTACATGTTCATAACTATATTCTTCGTTAAGTTGTTAAAACTCAACAGAAGAGTTCTTGCAAAGTCAAGCCGTTCAATTGTTAAAAATCTTTCATACTTTAGAATTTAAAAGCATGGAAAGTAGTGGGAAATTTTTTCTTCCAATCATTTTACTAAAAATTTTGGTAGAATAATGACTGTATCTTGACATTCCCAAAATTTACATAATCCTGTATAACACAATTTAAAACACTAATAATATTTCATATAGCATCTCAATTTCTAGAATGGGACCTAAGGTCCACATCTCAAACAACCATAAATATCTAAGTCTCATTATTTTAAAAACATCATTGAGAATCAAGCCCTTATAATTCATTAAGTAAAGAGATTTACAATCCCAAAGACATTTACAAGATCACACTTTCAAACCCTTTCCAAAAAAACTTTACAACATCTATATAAGTAACTATGTCAATTTCAAGAAAACACAAGAACAGCAACACTCGAAAATATAACTAATCCTGCAGTGGAGTCCCAATTACTACAACACTTGTATGCATGCCTGAGGTGGTTTATTTAAAAATATAAAAATAAGAGTGAGCTAAACGAGCTTAGTGAGTGTTAATTAGTTTACTAAAAATTTAAACTTTTAATAACAATATAACTGAAATATTTCCATACGTTAGTAAAGCTCGTGGTAAAATACTTGTCATAACAATTCATTCGTGCATCATAACAATTAGTACTCAAATAAACTTTCGTAAAACAAAATTTCAATTTTTATAAAATACTATTCCAAAATGCTTTTTTAACATTTAACTCATAATATACAAGTTTTCATTTTCCATTTTCCTTTTTTTCCTTAAATAATAAGCAATGGTGGATACATGACTTTTCTTACTCAACATAGTTCACCACTAGTTTCTTTACCCTATGGTACACTAGGTCTAAAGTCACAGAGTTGGTTCTGCATCGCTTACCTGTAATAGGTTAACCATTATGAACCGGTAGTTACAGAGCTGGCATTGCTTACCCGTAATAAGTCACAAAGCTGCTTTTACATCGCTTACTCATGACTAGTTATCTACTATTTACAAAGTTGGTTCTATATTGCGTACCCGTAATAGGTTAACCTCCATAAATATACGGATGTAATAACATATATATAGCCTGGTAGCGTACCATAGGCAAAAGCAATTGTTACATTTATGACTCATCTTATTTTCTAAATCAAGACGATTTATAATTGAATTATTTCAATGTAACTCCCAATCATATAAAATTTAATTTTCAAATTAAAACTTATATATTGCCAAAGCATAGATTTATGCTAACAATTTTCACTTGTAAAATATCGTTTACATAAAAATCATCATAATTATTCATTTCATGATCAAATGAAAATCATTTGCATAAAATCAATTTAAAGTACATTAACAACTTGCTAGTCTTCATAAATAAAAACCATTTGCATACAATCAATTTAAAGAACACTCACATTTCATCATTTCTTTGGCAAAGAATTTAGTCATATAAAACAATTAAAATATACTCACAGTTTTGCAAACTTATCACCAAGCACACTCACGCATTCGATGCCTCTCCTTTACCTACATAAAACATGTTTCTCTTAGGCATTTATTTCCAAATTTGGAAATAAGACCTTAAAATTGTAGCTTGGTTTAACTAAATTCAAGATTAGCATTTAATTGTGTAACACATATGCTAATCGTATTTCTGCTTACTTCCGTAAGCTAACCTATTGGTCTCTGTTTCCAAATATAACTTCAAAAGTCACTTAAATATCATATTTTACCCATTTTAACTTGCTAATTTCTTCAAAACACCCATTTTAATTCACCATATCACAATTATGCAGATGAGTCACGGTTATGACCCATGTCTAGAATCCATACCTCCATTTGTTCCTTAATTTTCACATATCAAATGTTCAAATTAGGTTTCAAAGTTTCTTTTCATTTGTTCCCTATGTCTCTATTTTTCATATCATAAAAAATCTTGCCATTTTGACTTCTAAATCCTAAAACATGTACCAAATATCACAAGCTGCTTCAACATAAGGATAGTATCATGTTACCATAATCAATCGCAATTTTCAGTATCTTTCAGCTAGAATTAGGTCTAGCTCTCTTCTAGAGTTTTTAGTACTATGTCCTAAGTTTTAGGTCCAATTGGAATCACCCAATTTAGAGGCTTGTAGGACAAGTTATGGCCAAAATATTAGGACTTATGACAGAATTTCACTAAACGTGGCTATCTCTCTTATCATATTCAACCAAATTTGACTTTTAGATCATACCACACTAAAAACCCTAGGCATGGTAGAATCTCTCAAGATTAATTTCTTAATGTATTTTCTTGTTTTCAACCCATAAGTTCTTCCAAACTTATTATTTACTCTATGGAAAGCTAAAATCACCATTGACCTTACACAAATCCATTATATGCAAAACTCACAAAACTAGAAATTTAGGTTAGGAAAACTTACCACTTCTTTCAATCTTTTGGAAAATTGAAGAACACTTAGTCTTGATGTAGCTCTCTTCAAATCATGCTCCAAAACTCATCAAAATGGCAGCTTCCTTCTTCTCCTTCTTCTTGGCTGTGAGTCACCCTTCCTTCTGTTCTTTCTCTCTTTTTTTTTCAGTCTCTCACTTTCACTACATTTTTCTATTCATGTCCAACCACCCACGTTTAAAGGAGATGAACATTTTGGTTAATTACAAGTTTGCCCATCATTTTCATTATAATTACACCTTTATCCTTAATAAAATCCTATAATTACAACTTTAGCAAAATGTCTCCTGTTTAGACTTTTATCCCTACCGTTTGTTTCCATTTAATTGGTTCTCTTTTAATGACTCATCAATCCACTAACTTCATGTAAAAATACAAAATTGCCCTTTAATGAATACAAAACAACCAAATTGTCCTTTAATGCATACAAAAAGACCAAATTGCCCTTTAATGTATACAAAAAGACCAGATTGCCCTTTAATGCATTTAATTCACCAATTAACTGAATTAAATTCCAAAAATATTCCAAAACCATCTTATCATCAAATTGACCATAAAATACTCGAATTGGGGTCAATGCTTATTGATTGGAAGCTTTGAAAAAATTTCAAATGGGTTTAAAATCCTAATTAGCTCTTATTCTCCAAAAAGGGTATTTTAACCCTAAACTTTTGGAATTCCCAAAATCCATCTGATCAGACTTATTTTCGATCCATTTTAATGTCATTAGACTCTAATAACTATTCCAAGTATTTATTATTTATTTTTTTTAGGGGTTGTGTTCCCAAAAACACTATTCGAGTGAAAATACTATTTACCAAATTTCACCATTCATCCAACAAGATTCACTATTCAGCCAAAAATATTATTCTCTAAAATTGTCCGAATTTCATTCAAAAGTGTCACCTAAATCTCCAAAGCACATTTCGATG
Organism: Erythroxylum areolatum; assembly: GCA_024520975.1. NCBI lineage: Eukaryota > Viridiplantae > Streptophyta > Magnoliopsida > Malpighiales > Erythroxylaceae > Erythroxylum > Erythroxylum areolatum. Next base: position 18,564,797 of record JANIJH010000004.1, read on the forward strand.
CTTTTAAAGCTCTTTCGGACTCATTCCGTAATTTTTGAAGTTGGAAATTTTCCAAGAAATTTTCGGTCAAGTCTCTGTTATAATCTCAATCATTTGAACGCTTATATTACTCTAGTACACCATAAATAGAGCATACTCCATAAAATGCATATATAGCACATTACACAGTATAATAATCAAACTAGGATATTATAGAATTGCTCAAAATATGGTTTAATGATAATCAATCGGGTTGAAAATAAGTCAAATCGGATGGATTTCAGGAATTTCAAAAGTTTAGGGTTAAAATGCCCTTTTTGGAAAATAATGGATATTAATGATTTTAATCCCATTAGAAATTGTTTTAAAGCATCCAATCAATATGTATCAACCCTAGTTAGAGTATTTCATGTTCAATTTGATGATAAGTCTTGCAAAATATTTTCGAAATGTAATTCAGTTAATCGGTGAATTAAATTCATTAAGGGAAAATTTGGTCTTATTACATAGTGATTAAGGGCAAATTGGTTTTTTAATATGGTGACTAGTGGATTCATGACTCGTGATGGAAGATGACATGTGTCATGTGTTAAAGGAGTAAAGAAAGACAAATTGCTTTATTTGTTTTGGTGATAACTGTGAGAAAAAATGGTATAGCCATTAGTGACCAAAAATCAAAAGAAAAGAAGAGAGAAGCAAGGTGAAGGTTTGGCCAAGCTTGAGAGGAAGAAGGGTGCATCAGATTTTTCATAGTTTTAGAGCATGATTTGAAGAGAGCTTAGGCAAGACTAAGTGTTCTCTAATAGTCCAAAAGATTGAAAGAAAATGGTAAGTATCCAGTGTTTTACAGAAAACTTAGCCTATATACCTCTAAATTAGGTGATTCTAATTGGAAATGAAACCTAAGACATAGTACCAAAAATATCTAGAAGAGACACTGACTTAATTCTAGTTGAATGATATTGAAATTTGAGACTGAAAATGGTAACCTAATATTACCCATGTGATAAAGCAACTTGTGATATTTGGTACATGTTTCGTAATTTAGAAGTTTAAATGGCATGATTTCTGATGTTATGAAAACTATAGACATAGAGGAAAATGTCTAAAAGTCCTCAAAACCTAATGTGAATATTATTTATGTGAAAACTATGGAACAATAGGAGTTATGAATTCTGGGCAAGGGTCACAATCATGACACAAGAGTCATGATCAATTAAACTAAATATATAGTGTTAATGCCTTGTTTCTGAATTGGAATAAATGCCTAAGCAAAATGCATTTTGTGTAGGTAAAGGAAAGACATAGAATGCGTGAGTGTGCTTGGCAATAAATTTACAAAACGATGAGTGTATTTTAATTGTTTCATTTGAATAACTTCTTTGCAAAAAAGAAGATGGCATGTGAATTTAAATTATGCATTCAATGTTTTGATTATAAGATTGAAAGCAGTTGAAAATTTTAATGTACATAGGCTAAAGGTAGTGTCACATTGAAATTTTGAATGTACATGGGCCAAAAGTAATGTCATAATCGTGACAGGCTCTAAAAACCTGCCATTTGTTTTTGATTTCGAAAATGTATAAATTACTTTACAAAATGGTTTAAGCTTTATGCTACAAGTTAAAGTACTAAGAAAAATGTTTTCGTTTTTAGCCTATGGTACACCATTAGGCTTATTATATGATATCATACTAGTCAGATTATTCCAAACATGCATCGCAGTGTTCGAGGGCATCAGTTACTAACAGTGGGTAATATTGTGTCTATCAATAGTCCATTCCAATGAGACGCCCTCTACATGTACAGAGTATATAAAGTGCTAACCAAAATTGTTACAGGGAAGTGATGCAGAACCAACTCTGTAACTACCGATCTATAGTGGGTAACCTATTACAGGTAAACGATGTAGAATCAACTTTGTAACTAGTGGTTAATTAGTCACGGATAAGTGATATAAAACTAGCTCCGTGACCTTATACCTAAGGGTACCATAGTGCAAAAACATTTGTGATGGGCTATATCATATAAGAAGTTCATGACAATAAATAATGCTGCCACTATTTACTATAAAAGTAAAATTAAGCAATTTGGTTTCAAGAGGCATATTTGTTTTATATTGGTATTATCTTATACTAAATGAAATGAATTTCTTTTAGGGAGGTTTCAATGATTACAAATGATTTGAAAAGAAATTTATTTACACTCACTGAGCTTGTTTAGCTTACACTTTATTTTTTATTTTTAAATAAAACCTCCCAGGTGTACACTCAAGGGCTTTAGTAGTAAGGACTCCACCTCACAAGTAGTTAACTTTGTCACATGCTACTATGTAGGCATTTTTGCCTTGTTCATACTTTTAAGAACTATTGCAATTCTTTGAACATGTTTTGGAAAGTACATTTGTGTAAAGAATGGATTTGTAAAAAGGTTTTTTAATGAAATGCATGATTTTGTTTTAACTTTTCAAAGTTTATTGATGTAACTATTTGAGGTTGCGTGTGAGTGGATCTGAAGTCCACAATTTGTAATTGAGAAATTTATATGATAATATAAGTGTTTTAAACTTTTACAAGGACTTTGAAATTTTTGGGATGTCAAAATGCATTCATTATGATGCTGAAAATTTTAATAAATTGAAAAACAAAACTCTATTGTTTACATTTCTTATTGTTAAGTAGAAGCTTTTCTATAACAAGGGCAATAAGCTTAGCTTAACAGGAACTTTCCATCTGATCCAGCTATCAACTATAAGGCCACCATGAAGTGTCGGGTAGGTCGCCTAGTCATTTCAGGATATGGGCATGTCACTAAGTAACTAGAGCTAACCATTAAAACAAGACAAATTTTGAAATAGGATAGTTCTAAAGGGGATTCTTCATCTAGATCTATAATATTTATCGATTATTTATTCTTATCTATCGCTTGACTGATTTTCTCTTAGTCTTTATTTTAATTTTGTTAATTTTTCTCTTTTAATTTAATCATTTGTTTTATTAGATTAGGTAATTAATATTGATAGTTATAATCCACGTAGGATTAGTAATCAACTCACCAAAACTATACTATAAGAAATTATAAGTCTATATACCTAGGTGATCTTTTTAGTATTATTTTATGTTTCATTTTAAATTATAATACATCAAGAACTCTTACAAGTTTATGCATCATTATTTAGAGTAAAGATAAAACCTAAATGTGATCTACTGTCTTTGTGATCAAATCAAAAACTAATAGTTGAATAACATTAAACTCTTAGTTTAACTCCTCCATATGCCAAGGTGACATCTTTAGTTCTTCTTGATCATTTTTAAGATGTTCTTTATATTCATTTAGTAACCATCACTAGGATTGGGTAATTATATTTTTGTTTTATTTAAAGTATAAGAAACATTAAGTCTCTTATAAAACATCACATACTTGATTAATCTAATAAACGAATTTTATGGACTATAATCCATTTTATCTCTCTCTTTATGTGTATTTAGGCACGAATTCTTTAATAAAGAAATATCATGTGATATATTCAAGAACCCTCTCCTAGAATTATCCAAGCTAAACCTCTTAGCACTTTGTTTACGTACATGAATTGGGATAAACCAAGAATTTATATTTTTGACATCCATTTTTCAAATTTCATAATCATAGCAAACAACTATAAGCAATAAAATTCTTATAAACTTAAAAATAAATATTGGTAAAAAGGTTTCATCAAAATCAACTCTTTATTCTTTTTATATAAGATTTGTCCATTATCCTTGCTTTATATTAGTGTATGCTTCCATCCATTTCAATTTTTCTCTTGACTTGTAATGGTTAGAATCCTATTAGGTGCATCCAATAAAGTCCATACCTGGTTAGCATACATGAATTTCATTTTGGATCATAACTTTTTTCCATTTGAAAAATCAATGTCAAATATTGCTTACTCAATAATTAGTAATCTCATTGTTCATGAGCAATTTATTGTCTTTCCCCTTTTCAATATATAGATCAAATCTATTTAGGACATGATTTATCTTATAGTGCACCACAAACTATGTGCTCTTGAACTCTTAATTATACATTAGATGTACCAACTTGAGATTCATGCATCTTAATGTAAACTTATGGTTCTTGAACTTCTTTAAGTTCTCTCTTTGTATGAATGTGGTATAGTTTGAAATATAAATATTTTTGGCTTAATAAGATGATAAAATTGATATTTGATACTTTCTTTCAAATGTCACATAAATTTACATTTATCTTATTTAGCTTAAAACTTATCAAATATTACATACTTCAGATAAGCATCAAATCCTTATATATTTATATATGAAAAATTTGGTTTACTACTAGTCTATATCTCATATGGATTCTTATTAGTTGATTTAAACGAAACTTTATTCAAAAAGTAAGCAGTAGTTTCAAACGCATGTCCTTAAAAGGAAATAGGAAGTTCTGTATGACATCATAGAACATATCATATTAAATAGAGTGTGATTTCTCCTCTCAAGCATGTCCTTAGAAGGAAATAGGAAGTTCTATATGACATCATAGAACATATCATATTAAATAGAGCATGATTTCTCCTCTCAAACCTTGCATTGTGTTATGGAGTCCATTGTGAGAGCATCTTATTCTCTTTTTTAAGTAAACAATAAACTCATTATGTAAGTACTCACCACCTCGATCAGATATAATTATTACTATATTATTTCTCAACTTCAAATATAAATTCTTTTAACCTTTTAAATTATTTGGAGTTATATGTCATTAAATATACATACTCATATTTATAGTAATTATTTTTAAATGTAGTGAAATATAAGTATCCATCTTTATTGAGTAGATATAAGATTACATACATCTGAATGTATAGGCTTTATTAATTCATTAGCATGTTATCCCTTTTCACTAAAAGGTAATTTGATCATTTTTTTTACCTAATAAAAAGATTCACAAGTTTCATATGTTTTATATTAAAAAAGATTCAAATGTCTTTATTTGTGTAATTTTATGGTTTTAGATTCTTTGATATGATGTAATCCATAACGCCATAAATAACATCAAATTTGGTTTATTTTATTTTTTATCATTTATATTAAAGATTAATCATTTAAGAAACTAATTCATATAAACATTTACAAGTAATGTAATTCCATGGCAAGCATCATATTTATATAAAGAATAACTTTTATTCTTATTTATAAAGACAAATCCATTTAAATTTAAATAAAATGGGAATTTGTTGTTAATAATTGGAACAAAATAATAATTATTTAGTTGTACTATAAGGCTATAAGTTAAACCATAAGTTCCTTTAACTAATGCAGTAATTCTCATTCTATTATTCACTCACAATTTTACTTCACCTATTTCTCAATAGCCTACTTCTTATTAGCATCTATACATCATTATAAATGCTAAAACCACATCCAGTTTGTGATACCTTCAATTCCTCTTTCAATTCTTATCTAGTTTATAGTAAGAACATATGTCGTCATTAATCTTCTTCTTAATACCACTATGTGGCTTTGCAACTTTAGTACAAGACTTTTGTTTCTTATTCTTATTCTTCTTAAATTTCTTATAATTGCCCTCAACAATATCCACAATAAAAATAGAACTAATTGACTTCTTTAAGGCACCCTTGTATAGTCACGTGCATATTTAATAGTTCAAGTAATATTACATCCTTTTGATTTATATGATAATTCATTATAAAGTGTGAAAAGCTTAAAATTAGAGATTAAAAGACCAAATCAATGCTTAACTAATGGTCTATAAGAATTCATCCCAATTGACCTAATTTTTTTAATATAGATAGTCATCTTTAATACATGTAACTATGCCAAAGATCATTATGTTATTCTATTTGATATAATGCACTCGAACTCTCAAACCTCTCCACTCTATTTTATATGGCAAACAACTCCCTAGGATGCACAATCATAGTACAAGTATTTATGTTCTCATGTTGACTTTAAAGCTTATGAGACATACTAATTAACATCATATGTATAGCTTGTTCATCATTATTTATATGAGATTGATATCTCTATCAAACTTTATCAGTTACATCTATGTTGGGCTTAGGTGGAAGTGCAATGACAAGAACATACCAACAAATTTAGTATATTAAGCTTATTAAATTGCATGATGCTTCTCATAGACAAATTGCTACCATATTATTTACTAGTCAAAAATACATAAAAGAACAAGTATTAATTTATATCACAAATTGAATAAAATAAGAAGTTTAATAAAATTTTTGGTTACTCCTATTATTTAAAAGAAATTAATTTTCCTCATTGTTAATTTGAGAAATTATCAAAAAATTTTATTGAGTTAGGATCCCATTTAATTTAATTGACCTTAAGTTTACTTAAGACAACTAAACTAAATTCTCGTGCCAGTCTTTAGATGACAACTTCTTATTTTAAAAAATCTAATATATTATTCTTAATCATTGTAACATCTTATTTCCATACTAAGGGTTAGAACCCTAGATTTCTATAATTAAGAAAATAGTAATGAGAGATTAGAAAATTGCATTTCATGCTCATGCATAATGTCAGCATACACATGTGAATTTGATTATTGGACACATTAAAATAATTATACATGTATTCATTGACATTTTCTAGGTATAATTGATCTATAAATGTGATTATATTTGGAATTGTGAATTACATATGTTGAAAAATTGATTTCGAGAGTACATTAATCGACTTAAAAGTTTTGGTGAAAATTTTATAATTTTTAAAATTACGGTATTTTTGGACTAGGAAAGACGTCAATTGGCAGAACAATTGATGAATAGTAGTAGAAATAAAAGTCAAATAGCAATGGAAATTTTTATAAATGAATTTAGGATTTAATGATATATGTCATTGAAAATTAGGAGACAATTGGAGTAGAAATTGGAGACAAGATGGACTAGTTATTAAAGTGGACCAAATGGAACCATAAGGAGGTGACAAGTGGCAAGTGACATGTGTCACTTTTCTTGCCACATCTCACCCACGATTTTTGCAAGACTATCCTTAATTTTGTCTTTCATTTGGACAAAACACGTTTTCTCCTTTTCTTTGCATTTTTTCTTCATCTTCTTCATTTCTTCTTTATCTCCATGACACTCACTCTCACCCACCTTCATCAATGTTAAACCTTGCTCTCACTTTTCACTGCTACTTTCATTTTCTTTGTCTTTTTCACCTTGCTACTAAAAGACCTAACCCCTTCCTCCATGAAAGTTGATTATTATGGAGAGGAAAGAGTTAGGGTTTAATGGTGATTTTGAAGATCTTGAAGCTAACTCAAGTAAGTAGCATATTGTTCCTTATGATTTATTGAATGAGATATGTATGATGATGGGTTAAATGATCACAAAATGATGCTTTATATATGATGGAATGTGGTTGATGAAATAAGCACATAATTGTCTTGCCTTTACGTACATGATGATTGATGTTCATAAGATGTTGTACTGATGATTTAGAGATAAAAGGATCATCAAAATGATGTAGAAATTGTGTAGAAAATTTGACTGATAAATGGAGTTTTCATTTTCTATTTTTGATGGATAAAAATGTGGATCATTTATTTTTTTTAGAAATGGATTGGATTGAGATTTGAAGTTAGAAAAAAAAAAAGCAAGTGTAGTGTCTTGAAAAGGGAAGAATTAGGATGAAAGTTTAGAGACAAAGTGATAATGGTGTTGAAAATGTGCTAGAATATGTAAGCTGTAATATTTCCATTCTATATGTACTGGTATTTTAGCCATGAATTGATTTGCAGATATCCAAATGGAATGATTTTTTATTTGGATTAAATTAAAGACATAAGGCTACATTTTGCATGAAGAAATAGAATTCAAATTTTGTCTTTAAGAGTTTCAAAATCTGACTAGAAATTGTATACTGGGTGTTGAAAGTTGATGATGAATGTATATATATGTATATGTTTTGTTATTAGTGTTCATGATCAATCATGAACTATAAACTGTTTATAGATGATATTGAGTTGAATTGGAGTTAGAATAATAGGGAAATGATGAGAAATTAAATTAGAGATGATAGACCAAACATAAGGTAGTGAATGTAGTAAGTAAAGAGTTAGAAATCTGGCAATAAGAATGCAATTGAATATGCTTTGGTGCAAGAGGCATAAATTTTTCTGTAGAACTTTGATTGAGGTCATTTAAGTATGCTTAGAAAGAGACTTCGAGATCTACAACTTCTATGAAGACCCTAATAAGAGATTTTGACATCTAAAATTTTAAGATTTCTATAAGTGACTTGTAAAGGTCTGTTTAACAGCGTTGGATGTCCGCCTAATAGATATTCAAGGGTCTAGTGATCTTAATTAAGGTGTAAATAGGTCTTAAATGGAACCTAGAATGATCCTTGGATTATAGGACTAACGTATGATATGTTTGAAGCCAAAATGGAGTTTAAAACTTAGTGAATGAAGGGATAATATCAAAGTACCAAAGACATGAGTGTAATGTGAATGAAGATGTTCATATGATTGTAATCCTTATGATTCAATGGAGTTGAGTAATGTGTATTAAGTGAATGTGAATGAGAATTGGGTACTATAAGAGCATATATGAATTATGAAATGAGAACGTGCATAAGATGTGAACTTAGATAATATACTTGGGATTGTCATGAAGCATGCATTAAACATAACACATAAACATATGTGTGTGATTGAGTGTTCATATGATTGTGCAATTAATAATGTGTGTAAATGGGTATTGCATGATGTCAATACACAGGACAGAACATCCCCGTCCAAACGTTTTTAGATCATGGAAGCTAATGCTAACCTGGAGCGTAATGTGAGTTGACCTAATGGTCTTAGTTAGTTTAAATTATGTATTAAATTACTAATAAATGTGATTGTGATGGTATTGATTCTGGACAATGAAGGTCCGAGACTTGATGCATGAATGTGATATTGAAGTAATACTTGTATGTGAATGTGACGAACTAAATGCTTCTTGACATGATTGATTGATTATGAGAGATGTATTCCATACATGAATCGATTGTTAAATTTCGGACCTAGTTCTGAAGAAAAATGTGAACATATATATGAATGAAAAGGTGATTCTCAACTTAAATGTTGAATGCCAGACTAAGGTCCAATGATATGTGAAAGTGACTGATTGATCATGTGATTGAATGAAAATATGAAAATGTGATGCATTACGTTACATGAATGCATGAAAGATAAAGATAGTTGTAACCGGAGTCGCTAGTATAAAGAGCTTAAAGCCCATAATATGATAAGAGCTTTTGGCTCAGTTACGAATGTACCCAGTATCCACCAAAGAATATGGGACATTATCTGATATAACTCGATATCCACAAGGGATATGGGTCAGCCCAGTATCCACAAGGGATATGGGCCAGTAAAAAGGCACTCGGTCACAACAATAATAATTGAAAGTGAGTCTCATGTGCATTGCATATAAAATCGATATGTATGTTTTAATAGTTTGAATGCTTTCTAAATGTGATTTATGCTTAAGTGAATATGCAATGTACGTGACTCAATATGATGAATTGATGAACTATATGTGTTATGTGATTCAGTGAGCCATTGAGGATGGTCACTCACTGAGTTTGCAAAAACTCACCCAAAATTTACAATATTTTTTCAGGCTCAGAAGAGTTACCCTGTTAGAAAATGAGAGTATACCCCCTGCATTCAAGTAAGAGATAGAGGTCAAAATCAGTTCGCATCTACATTTGAATTTTCTTATTTTGTATTGAATTGAGTCTTCCGCAATTATTGTACAATGTGCATTTGAATATTTCTATATGTTATAACTTTCCAAAGTGGAAGGGTTTGTAAATGAAATTGATCTTGAGTATAATAATAATAAATGTGATTTTGATGTTTTGAAAGAAAAGAATGGGCCCAATTTAATTATTGATTTCCACATATGTGTACATTGAAAAAAATTTGTAATGAGATTTTACTGACTGATTGTGCTAGCATGTCACCCTCGTGTGGCAAGTTCTCAGACATCACTAAGGATGTCGGGTACGTGTGTTGCGAAAGTAGGGTGCTATAACCATACTCTAATTTTATATCAAAAATTTGCTTATCTAAGTTATTTAAATTTAATTGAGTAAAACTAATTTATTTAAAACAAAAGAATGTCTAGGTTACTAACGTCATAAGTTTTCTTAGTAAGCATGCATAACAAATGGAGTTATACTTTTATACTTAAATAATATAATCACGTTGTTAATATATATAATTAATATTTATTTGATTTATTTAATTTTTAAAATTTAAAATTCTTATCAAAATTAATATAATCTCATTATATTGCTTTTATCTAAAATAATTTAATTATAAAAGATAATCTTTTAAAAATTTCTTTGATTATAATTATTAATCTAATAAATAATTAATTTAATAATTAAACTCTTGAAAAGCTAAATTAAATTCTACAATATTTCCTAATTTATTAAACTAATATAAATTTAATTTAATTGATAAAAATTAGCTTAATAAAAAAGTTAAGACCTTAAAAATTAAGAAGGGAGGCTCTTAACCTCCCTTATAGTTTAAAAAAAATTTAAAAATTCTCTCTTTTTAACATTCTTTAAAAAAACTCCTAATTTCACATAATAAAAATCGTAAATTTTAACTTTTTAAACAAGGAATGAGAATTATTTAAAAAATATAGTATTTTCTCTTTTTTTTTAAAGACTAAAGTTTATGAAATTTATTTAAAATTAAACTATAACTATAATTAAATTTTAACTATGATTATATAATTATAATTTAATCCTAAAAATCAAATATTTGATATTTTGGTCATGAAATTTCTTAAACTTTGATATTATCATTAACTTAAATTAAATTTTCTCTCTTTAATTGTTCTATATCTATGACCTATTAAATTCTTAATATATTGTAAATAATTACATATTATAAATATAAATAATAATTTAAAATTAAATAAATTAAATCTCATTTTGATTTATCTTTAATTCTCTAATTTAAACAATTTATAATTATAAATTAAGATTGACATCTATTAACATATAATAACCATCTAAATAATAAAAAATTTTACATGGTTTGATTTAAACTATTCGACTAGATGTAAAATTTTAATTTTTTTAATACGCAATATTTCAATTATACATAAAATAAAGAATTAATGTCAACTCTATTTACAATTCAATCATATTTTTCCTTGTATATTAATAATTGATATTTAGAAATAATATTTTTTAAATATCAATTCACTAAGTATAGAAAATTCAAAAATAGTTATTAATAAAAAATGATAGAATATTCCCTTAATTACTTTAAAGTAATAAATCTTTTTTTTAACTTACTCAACTATCTTCATACAGTTTATATTATATTCAAGTAATATATTTTAAACTATCATTTGTTGGTTATTTGGGCAAATTTTCTAACAAAAAATGCTATCAAATATGCACTTTCATTAATAAGTTCTTAACTCACAACATACAAGATCCATCAAAATAAGAAGTTTAGAGCATACTTTGAATCACACAAATATTACTAATTTATGACATGCTACTAGTCTCACAATATTTTGCTAGAACACTTCTAGCTCTGACTCACACTCACGCTCACAATTTTTGGATGATTTACACCAAGGCCTAATACATCTATTTATACTAGTTTACAAACAATTTCAACCACACGCTTAAGTTGGCTTTCTTTATGCTAAGTGTCTAACTTTCCATCACACAATATTTTGTTAAGTTTGTAAATCTCCATCACACAAAGTAATATCTTACAATAATTATTGTTTATTTTTAACACTCCCCCTCAACATTAGTTATTCCATTTTTATTTCTTTTCTAGATATCATGCCAAGCTAACTTCAAAACTTTTCAATTTTTGCTCTATTGAGACCTTTAATAAAAATGTCTTCCATTTGACCTTTTGTGCTGATTTTCTTCATCTTACGTTCATCTTATAGGACTTTTTCCCATACATAATGATAATGTATTTCCACATGTTTTGTTCCTGCAGTAAAAACTGGTTTTTAAGTTGTAAATATAACTGATTGATTGTCACAAGGCAGTGGTACTGCATAGTTTACAACTTGATGGAGATCTTCTGTGAGTTGCATCAACCATGGACTTTCTTGAGTTGCCACTACCACTTCTCTATATTCTGCTTCAATGGTAGACAATGAGATAGTCAGTTGTCTCTTATTACACCAAGAGACTATTCCTGAACTAAGGTTGAACACATAACTTATAGTTGAACGACGAGTGTCATGGTCTCTTACTTAATCAACATCACAATAGCTAGAAACTCTACATTCCTTGCGTCTTCCATATAGTATGTCATAGTCAATTGTGCCTTTGACATATCTTAAGATTCTTCAAGCTGCTTCCAAATCTTCTTTGGATTCTGCATAGACCTATTAACCACTCTAATAATAAAGGCAATATTGGGTTGGGACAAAGTTAGAGAGATTAAACTATCTACCAACTATCAATACAATATTGGATCTTCTAAATCTTTGCCTTCTACTAAGTAGAATATGGCATTAACCTCCATTGGTGTCGATACATGTTTGCATTAACCTTGTGGTTGTTACATAAAGATTTTTGGGACTAGTTCTCCATGTAGGAAAGCTTTTTTTATATCCATCTGCCATAACTTCCATGACTTGCTAGCTGCTAATGCTAGCAAAACATGTACAGAGGTGATTTTTGCCAATGGACTAAAAGTTTCATTATAGTCCAATCTATATTGTTGTGCAAAACCCCAAGCAATAAGTCAAGCTTTGTATCATTCGATTAAATCATCTGGTTAGGTCTTCAACTTGTAAACCACTTGTATGATATGGTTTTTACATCCTTGGGTTTTTCCATTAAATCCCATGTCTCATTTTGATTCAATTCTTGGATTTCATCTTCTATGGCTAATCTTCATGCCTTACTTTTGGATACTTCTTTATAAGTAGTTTCTAGATACTTTAACTAGAGTTGCATTAGCATATCTAGGTTTTGGCTTTCTCAGTCTAGTTGATCTTTATAAAATTTGTTGAGGAGCTTCTTCTACTTCAAATTCCTCTATTTAGTTCGGCCTTTCTTCTTCATGAACCTTCTGATGCACCCCTGTTTGCCATAGATTTTTCGTTTTTGGTGAACTAGAAGTGCCTTCACTACCATCTTAAATTTCTAGAGGTACTTCTTTATCTTCATTACTTTGTTGAACATTTTCAACATTTTACTGATCCTCTATTTCTTTTAGCCTTTCTTCAATCTCTTTGTGGTTCATAGCATCTCCAACCTTTTCTCTGACCATCATATCTAACAAAGATGCATCAAACAACCTTCTTGTCAAACTTCTTATGTAAATTATTTGGTATGAATACATAACATACATAGCCAAATAAGTGAAAATAACTGACCACTAGCTTGATCTTCCATAACTTCTCAAATGGAGACACAACTCCCAATGATGCTTAAGGAAGTCTATTAATTACATGAGCAGTTTTCTTCATACATTCATCCCAAAATTGTGGTGGCACATTTTTGGCATGCAACATGATTTTACATATCTCTACAATATGTTTATTCTTTCTTTCGGCAATGTCATTCTACTACGGTGTACCTGAATAGGTTAGCTGTCTTTTTATCGTGCATTATTGCAAGAATTGCACAAACTTTGCTAATGCATACTCTCCTCCATTATCTGTGTGAAGGCATTATAGTTTGTTGTTTAATTCTTTTTCAACCCTCTCCTTAAATTCCTTGCAACTTTTAAAAAGTCAACCTATACATATCTAGAAAAACCATCAATGAAGGATATCATGTATCAAAAACCACCGATTGATGATTGTTTTACTGGGACAAACACATCTGAGTGAACTAGCTCTAGTGGTACTTTGGCTTTGAACTTAGACTCTTCATATGGAAATGGATGGGCTTTACCATACTAACATCCTACACACACTGTGTTTTCTCAAACTTCAAGTTAAGGAAGTCCTTTGATCATTGATTGCTTCATCATTGCTTTTAGCTTGTGATAGCTAACATGACCTAGTCGAGCATGTCAAAGATTAGTTGTCACGTTCTTTCTTGTTTTATCCATATATACTGCTAGAGCATTCATTACATAGATGGACTCGAGTCATTTGCCTTCCATGATTGGCTTACTCATGATCTTCACACTTCGGCACACCTTCATATCATCAAGACCAAAAATCACAAAGTTACCAGAAGATTTCAACTGGAATACTAACAGCAAATTCTTCTTCATTTCATGTAAATTATAAATATTTGGTAGTTGTACTTAGTGTGAGTTAAACTAAGGTGCAATTACTATTTTGCCAATGTGAGTGATTGACATTTTGGAGTTGTTAGTAGTCATCACAACTCTTCTTCCCTTGTATTCTAACATGTTTAGAAGCCTCACCACACCTCTTATTCCCTTGTATGCTAACATGTTTAGAAGCTTATTGTCATCTCTAGTCATATGATTAAAACGCTGGGAGTCAACAATCCAATCATGCTTATAGTTTGATACTTTATCGTGAGCAACTACATGAGCTTATTTTTCTTACAACTTTGAGAGGATACTTTCCTCCTCTTCAACTTTTACTTCTTTTTCTACTGCTTCATAGATATAAAGATCCCATTCATCCTTAATATCACTCCAAGTTAAAGCCGCAACATTGCCTTTAGCACACTTGTGCTAGCAATCTCAAGAGAAATGACCTTTCTTACCACAATTGTAGCATTCATCATTTTTTTCTAATGTTGCTCATCATCTCGTTCATTGTTGTGCTGGCCTTATCTTGCTTCACCATGCTTGAAGCCTCTGCTCTGATGGTTCTTTGAACCTCCACCTCGCTTTCTCTCCTTTTCTTCCCTTTAAAATTTCTTTTGTTGGTGTAGAGAGCTTTCTCCTCGTTTTTTATTGTAACTCTAGACATTTGTTTAGCTAGTGCTTCTTAATTACCTAACAAATTTTCCAACTTTGTCAGAGTTGGTTCTTGAGCCCATCCACTAGTAGCAATGACAAGAGCTTTATATTCTCATCGTAGACCATGAATAATATTTCTCCTCATCCTTGTTGTAGTTATTGCATTTTTTGGATCCAGTTTGGATCTTGGAACATACTACCTTTACTTTATCAAAGTATTGGTTGATTGTGATGTCTTGTTTTGTAAGTGTTCGAAGCTCATTCTCGAGCCTCTTCAGCTTTGCTTCATTTGTTTTTGAAAACAATGTTGCCAAAGCATCCCAAGCTTCCTTTGGTCTTTTAGTGTCTTTGATATGTTACAGGAGATCATCTTCGATGGGCACTGAAAGTGTGTACATAGCTTTGCCACACTTGATCTTGTATTTTTTAAGCTCCTCCGGATCAACTAGGGTAGTTTCTTGATCACCAACAACACTCCATAAATCCTAACCTAACAAATAAAATTGGATACGGGTATTCTAGTTGTTATAATTAGTGTGATTGAGTTTCTTAATTGAGTTGGATGAACAGGCTAGATCTGATAGTGACTTGGTAATGTCTTCAAATAACTAAGTAAGTTTTGTCCTTGACAATAACTTCACAGTGCTAGACTGTGCACTTTTCTTTGGTACATTGATGTTTGACCACACTCGCCTTTTTTGATGTCGATCCTTAATCGCCTACTCTGATACCATTTGTTGGTTATTTGTGCAAAATTTCGATATCAAAAAATGCTATCAAATATGCACTTTCATTAATAAGTTCTTAACACATAAAGAAAGTAGTAAAATAGTGGTTATTTCTAATGTACAAGGTGCGCAAAATGGGAAGTACAAAGCATACTTTGAATTACACAAATACTACTAATTTGTGACACGGTACTACTCTCATAATATTTTGCTAGAACACTTATGGCTCTCACTTACAGACACACTTACAATTTTTGGATGATTTACATCAAGGAATAATACATCTATTTATACTAGTTTACAATTAATCTCAACCCCACACTTAACTTGGCTTTCTTTATGCTAAATGTCTAACTTTCCATCGTACAATATTTGGTCAAGTCTTTAAATCTCCATCACACAAAGCAATAGACTTGGGATACTTATTGTTGATTTTTAACATCACCAAAACAATGTAAAATATATAATAATTTTTATATGCTAATTTTAACTCTAAAAATCGATTATACAATTATTATGATGAGTAAATAATAGACAAACTATTAATGTTTTATTTAGAACCATTATTATTGGGTAAATTTATTGAACTTATTCTCGAATAAGTACCTATATATTTATTTAAATATCTCTATATTTTAATTTACAAAATCAATTATTTTTCATAATAAAAAACGCAACTTGTGATATTTTTACTATTTTATCAATATCCCTTCTTGATAAAAATATAATTAAAAATTCATAATTAGTACTTAATTATAATTTGAATGTATGAATTTATTATAATTTTAATGTTATAGTAATTAGACTAAAATTTTTATCTTTAATATTAAGTATTAAATATAATGGACAAAAAATCTGAAGATAAAGAATAATTGTATTGAATAAATTAATTATGTCATATATATAAATAAAAACTAAATCAATAAGAAAATAATAAATTTATAAGCCCAGCTGGGCGCACCACCGCTTGTTTTAACAGAAGCGATAGATAGTTGAGGAATTTAAGAGATGGTGGCTAATAAAAAAAGGCGAAATTAGTTTTCAATTGCAGTGCCATTTCCCCTTAATCTGTCTTAGCTCTTGCATGGCTTGTCTTCGGTAAAAATCAATTAAACACTGATTTGATTACATTTACAGCCTAAGTTAACTACACGGCTCCAACATGTGCCTACTTAAATCGTCATGCGAATATCTTTCCCAGTCCATTAAAAATGACAAGCAAAGCAGCCCCAATTATACGAAGATAATTTAAAAGAAAACTTGAGACAGTGACTGATGGAAGCAAAAGATTATTCCACGTTCCTCGTCAAGTCTTGTTATGTACCTTCCATTTCTCATTCTCTTGCCAGCTTTAGAAGTTCTAAAACACACCGCACAACATCATAGTATATATATAAGAACCTCTTTATATCTGTGCTTGTGGAGGCGCAGAATCTATCCATACCTGGTGAGAATACCTTTTTCCTCCTTATCCGCCATGATTAAGTTAAAAAAGAGAGGAAAAGTAGTAGTAAAGATTCCGTACAAAGGAATTTTTACTTCAAAAAAGCCAAATTGGCTTCCACCTTTTAATCTTCACTTTTACCTTGCTTTTTGTGTAGGTCCTAAGGAATTTCATTCCAGGCCATTTACGCGTATGGAGATATCATACTATATAGCTGGAATCGAGTGGCATGAAAGTGACAATCATTCTTGATTGGAGCAGATCAACTCTATTTGCTGTCCGTACCCTTTACTTTCTGTCTCCAGTGAGCCTTGTTATAATTGGATCTGCTTAAGTTCCTTATTATATATGGGAAATGAACCTTTTACAGGTTCAAATTAATAGAAAAAGAAGTTCCATATCAAATAATCAGTTTCTAAAGAAGCTTGTTAGAGCCATGCAACTAGTTGAATCAAAAGCTGCCAAGAAACCCCAGTTCAGCGCACTACCTTCTAACTGTCCAAGTGTTTGATGCTTGAACTGACCTTGTCATCACAATTTCTGGTTAATTATATGTTTATTAAAAGGCATTTATGTATACCATAACAGTTTCAACAGAATTAGGCCCTTCCTCATCTGTGTGTGTCAATCGGTTCTATTCTTTCTTTTCCGGTGAACGACCAGCCACGTTGGAGGGACCGAGCCGGCTTACCACTTTGAACAGAACCAAAGAAAGAAGTTGGTCCCATGAATAAATATGTTGAAGTCAATGCTGTTCCTGTACGGAAAAGTGGGTTTCTTTTTTTCTTTTTTTTTTGCGGTGGATCGTAGCCGCCAATTTGCTCAGGTTATACAAGTAGCTCTCTAACTTTACACCCCCAGAACCAGTTAGCTCTGCAGTTGCCTCCCCGTACATACTGCAGCTCTATCCCTACGTCTTGGAAATTGACTCCTCCAAGGTTTTACATAACTTTCTGTGTAGATTAAACTAACACACGAACTAAATTTCATAATCGCTGATCCTAACTATAATTATGTTTAAGGACACAATACTATAGTTATGGTAATAATTATCATAGCAATTGCTAGTAATATTGTCTGTAATTTTTGTAATTACACCTAATGTAAATGTAATTCAAAATTATGTTAATGTCCATCGTTTATTCTAAGTATTTGTGTATGCATGTGCAATGTGGCTAAGTAGATTTTGATGTGCTTTCACATGAATTGCATACTCACCAAAATTTTAACACGTTTTGAGATTGTGTAGACCTTGATCTGCTTTAATATGAATGCCTTTCTCACCAAAATTGTGAGACTTTTATTTTATTGATGATATATATGACGTGACTAAAAAGAAGTATAATAATGGTTAACTATTTAATATCAATCATTAACGGAAAGTGGAAATCTCTGAACTAGTGCATAGATCAAACCGCGTAGAAATCAAGATCGACCAATGGTTATCTTGGTCCATATTAACTTGCGTATTTGTTGCAACTTCAGTTAAGGCCACCTAACTGCTTTTATTTGAGGTCCATTCCCATGGATATATAAGACCTTTGGTTGATACAAAATCATTCAAAATAGTATTGGTATCACAAAACCTTACACAAGACAAGTTTGTGGATAATAATAATTAAGCAAGACATTGTGCAAAGTAAGTTTCAGCTACAGCAGTTGGGATCTTAGCAGGAGCAGCATTGTCAAGAAACTGTCCCACAATGGAAACGCTTGGTCGGACCACGAGCTTCTTCCATGCCTCATCCGCTTCCTTTCCACGCTTACAGAACACTTCTGTTGCATCAATCCGATGGATGTTCCAACCCTTCAGGTTTCTAAGTCGATGAATTTTCTCTCGCTGACGACAAGCTAAATGGCACGTGTTACTTTTGATGTCACATACTGCTTCATGAAGCAACTTAGCACAGTTTTCTTCCTCAAGGACTGATTCACATTTCAAGTACCTATCCAGCTCAGGGACACCAATTGATCTCCTGATTCCTCTGGAATAATCTGCGTCTGGATCAAAAATCTTCCTAACCTCATCAAGCATCCCTTTCTTAACCATTTGATCAACTCTTTTCGACACAAACCCGTGCAGCACAGGCATTGACACATCCACCCAAAGGAAGCAACAATCGTACTTCGATCTGAATATGAAGTCTTCATCATCGACCAAAGCTTCAATGTATGAATTGGAGCCTCCAACGATGATTGGAAGCGCCCCTCGCATGCAAATCGATTCAATCTCCTGTGAAGCCAGATTGCAGAAATTTGTTGCTGTAAAATCAACATAAGGATCTACTACGCCTAACAAATGGTGAGGAATTCCTGACTTTTCTTCTTCAGTAATTTTATTTGTGACAGTGTCTAGTCCCTTGTAAACTTGCATTTTATCAGAGTTTATGATTTCTGCCGGAAATTGGGTGGCAAGGTCGATGGAGAGACGGGACTTCCCAGTTCCTGTCGCTCCCATTACGATCACAATCCTCTCCTTTTGCCATCTTCGACATAACATATCCATTTTGAGTCTGCCAGTAGGAATATCGATCAAATGAGGTGATCGTTGGCACATGGACATGGAAAGTTTCATTTCTGAATTACCTGATGATCATCAAACAGATGATGGGTTATTTCATGTTAAATTATAGTTAAACGAAAAGCTGAAGACAATTGTACGCGAACAACAAGACAAAGAATTCTTTTTAATGCTCGGTTACTCACCTTAATTTTCCTCTGTAAGTGATACGCAAGATATGGTATGCAAGGATTGCGAAAACAAAGAGTGGAAGTAAATGGATTCAGATAGTTATTATTTCCCTTGCTAATTAACTTCAATCTGTTGCACAAGCCATGGGGTGAGATGGGGTATATATAGGCTTGTACTGTCCGATTAAATAGATCTATGTATGTATAGTTGCCCACTAATTGTTGTCAGTTCCAGCAATATGCTGTTTACGTGCAATTCTCTATAAATTACTACCTGAAATTCATCGCCTGAGTTTCTAAAGGAGCATCCTGTTGTATACACTCAAAGGCTTCTTTACTTTTTCACTGCAGAGGAAAGAAAAAAAACAAACAAATGTTTGAACGATTCGGCTATTTGGAAGGGCATTTTTGTCGAAAAGATTCCTTTTTAGTGCTTTGAAACTATGATTTGATTACTTGCCTTTGCATTAAGATTGGTAGAATTTGTTTCAAGATTACTTGCCTTTCCACCCAGGCCTTTGAACTACATAGGCTAAGACATTTCTTCTGGAGAAAGTAGAAAGATTCTTTCAGGGAAAGTTCTCATTACAGAAAAGTTATAGTTGCTGCACCTATAATTAAAAAAAGACACTTGAGCAATAGTTATCAATTCTAAAACAATTTATTGTATGATGGAATTTATAAGTAAGTAATTGTTAATATATTATTAAAAATATAATATAAATTAGTGATTGATTAAATAATATGGGATTAATAATACTTGAAATTAGCACCAAGCTAATTGAATGATATATATATAGCATAGCATGTTTTGGTATACACAAGATACTCAAACTCGTGCTTTTGAAGAGTGTGCACGGACGGACGAAGGTACTTAAAGCCTTAAGCAAATGAAATTGAAACTGATGGCTACAGATTCTTAGAAAGTGACGAGGGAATGTCGAGCCTGGCTGGGGTCGACTAACGGTATATGGAGCTTTCTATTATCAAACACATCTGATTCCATCAAACAAGTGGCCTGGACGAATAGACAAGACGTCCTGTCCAGGTATGGAATTTTCTGGTGAGTGGTGAAGGTCGTGACTTGCAATATTTGATGATTTTGCAAATCCCCCGCACTCGATCTTTTAAATGGTGTTTATCTGGAATATGTTAAAATTATTTTGGTTACAATTTAGGTTATTTTTTTAATTTTTGCAAATCGAACGTAAATGTCATAATAATAATAATAATAATAATAATAATAATAATAATAATAATAATTCAATTTATAGAACGTAACTTGATACGGCGATTAAGATTTGGCTTATGATTTAAGTTTTCTGTTTATGAACTATAAATTTTCTCTATTATTCAATCTTCGATTGAAGACATCTATGTATTTTATATTGCCCTGCGTAACATCTTCGAATAATACTATATTGTGTTGAGGTTTTCTTGTTAATCAAATTGAATGATGCAAATTTTTGTGTATTTCAGAATTAAATTACACAATAAAAACAAAGAAAAAGAATGAAGGGAACACCGTCAATAATGACAAATTTAGCCTTGACTTAAAGTCCCAAGGAAAGGATAATCCGCTTTAGCTACCTACGTCTGCAGTAATGGCAATATGCGTACAAGTCAACGATCAGGTATGTCAAAGACTTAGACACGAATTGCTTTGCTCACTCCAAGACAAGGAATTGAAGCAAATGCCGGTGCACAAGGAGCTCGCTTTTATCGTGGGATTTTTTACTCCGAACTTCAACGGCCTACTTGTCCATTTGTTCCACTGACCTACTTCTTCATAGCTCCAAATGGTCCAACAAGTCAATGCACTTACCTATAAATACGTGGTCATGGCTTCTCTATTCTCTTTTACATTTCTACCCCGCCTAAGGGCCTTACGTTCTTCGTTAACCTTAATGGTTTATTGGCTTATAGTTATTTGGGTACGAGGGCTTATAGTTCTTTGTAAAGTGCATGCCATTTTGAGTGTGGATTATTTCTTAGCCAAAAAAGGAAGAAGGAGAAGCAAGAAAGGAATCATTTGGACTTTTGGCAACCATACGCTGCAGGTGGAGAGGTGAAATGATTTCAAGTTTTAATATTTTTCTTCAGTTGCATCTGATTTCTAGTCAATAAGTTGAAAAGATGACCGACACTCCCTCATCAATCGACTTTTGAGAAAAATATATATGTATCTACTAAGACCGCATATATATCACACTAGCAAAGCAACGCGTAAAGCCCGCATGTTAGTGTTATCCTTATTTTCAATCCATAAAACGGAAAACAGCATATACACCACAGTCGCTTACCTAATCAAAATGCCATTCACGCCCAATGTCAAAACAAAACGCGGACCACATCCAGTAGCTTCCGGCTTTCTTAGATTTCTTTTTTGACATTTTAAATTTATTTTCTTCAAAAATTTTAAATAATAAATGTAAAGGCTTTAGTTCTTAATTAAGAAATATTCGACACCTTATTAGTTTTAATTTCTCAAAATACTTAGAGAATAATGAATAATATTTGATTAAATTATGTCATTTTATTTATCAAATAAACATTACACGAAAGCACAATAAAATACTTATTCAGCTCAAGTCATCGTAAAGCTCTTTCCATATGTGCCCGAGTCTGAAGTACCTCTCCATTTCCTAATTTTCGGGGTAAATATATTCATCGCAACAAACTTGAACTCTTTTCGTACATGCCATATAGTGTTCGCTGTCTCCATTTCCTTATTTCCTGGGTAAAAATATTCATCACAGCAAGCTTGAACTCCCCATAAAATTATTGACGAGACAAACCATCGTGCATGCACTAAGCGTGTTGCTAGCGATCAGTGCCTTCATACATTTGGATTGGTTTTGTTTTTCTTAGGGATGGGCTGATGGGCACGACTTGTATGTTCTGTCTTCGTCTTCAGCGAAATGCCAGACACTGTGACCCAAGTCATTCTCTGACCATTACAAGCACAACTCCAATAGCCAACAATATTCGTGGGAATTATTAAAAACTATTTTACTAACTTACATCATATCCTATTTGAATTCGGGGTGTGCTTGTTCGGTAGATATGAGGAGAGAGGAATGGGTATGGAATGAAAAATAAAACTTGGTAAGAGGTAATGATTATTGTGCTTCTACTTTCATTCCTTATTTTAGGGCATTGTTCCGTTCCTTTCCATTATGAGAAGAATAGGAGTTATTCCTAGTTTTGCTTAATTTTTTTTGATTTAGTAAGGGTTGGTATTTTTTAACTAATATTATAATTAATTAATTAATTAATTACAATATAATTAATTAAAATACAATTCATTCATTAATTAAAATATTATAATTAATTAATTAATTAAAATATAATTTATTCATTAATTAAAATATTGTAATTAATTAATTACACCATTTTAATTAATTAACTTATTCTAATTAATTAATTATAATATACATTTTGTGCAACATCCCTTCCTATTTGATAGAATAATTAATTACAATATTATAATTAATTAATTAATTACAATATTATAATTAATTAATTAATTAAAATATTGTAATTAATTAATTAATTGATTATAATTAATTAAAATATAATTCATTTATTAATTAAAATATTGTAATTAATTAATTACACTATTTTAATTAATTAATATATTGTAATAAATTAATTAAAATATTATTAATTTTTATTTCTCAATATTTTTTACAAACCAACCACTATCAATGGTAATGATAATCATTCATTTCTCTTAACCAACCATCATAATTATAATGATAATATCCATTCTTATTCCTCATTATATTCATTCTCATTCTTATTATCATTCTCCTATATGAACTAACCACCCCCTCATTATTTTCTTATAATGTCGCAGCCGCTAAATAATGTGATATTTAGATAAATATCGAATAAGAACTAGCTATATTATTTATCTTTTTTTAAATAAGGAA
Source organism: Erythroxylum areolatum (assembly GCA_024520975.1). Taxonomy (NCBI): domain Eukaryota; kingdom Viridiplantae; phylum Streptophyta; class Magnoliopsida; order Malpighiales; family Erythroxylaceae; genus Erythroxylum; species Erythroxylum areolatum. The sequence goes on from JANIJH010000004.1 coordinate 18,588,523, forward strand.
TTGAATTAATAGGCAATATTAATATTTACAAGGAATGAATCAAAATAACCTTTTACAAAAATTCATACAATAAATATAATTCAAAAGCATCACTAATATAGAACAAAGCCAAACTATTGGCTTACTAATTAGCAGAGGGGAACCCATCTCCCAAGTACTTAGACATTACAAATTTCATCTCATCTTCATATCTCGAGTAAGTGTTGGCCCCTGAAATTTTTTCTTTAATTAAGCATTATTTAAATAATTATAAGATTTTGATGGAATAATTTTGGGAGTTAATTATTATGCCTGTGTTTTATTATGCCTGTGTTAGTAAGATTATATGACATAGGTTGATTGAATTAAAGTGTTAAAGTAGTAAGAATGTATAAAGGGCATTTTTGGCAAGTCAATTAAGCATATAAGGTTATAAGGCTTAAAGGAAGGGCAAAGTGGACATTTCACATTCATAAAGAGTATAAAGGGGAAGAAGGAAGAGTGAGCTTACTCTTAAGAAGAGAAGAACGTGAGTGAGAGAGGAGAATAGAGAAAATGAGAGAGAGAGGAGATAAGGTTTTTGGAGATCTTGAAGAGTTTGAAGATCTTAAAGCTAAACAAGTATGTATAAGCATTAACCCTTCTTGATTTGTTAAATGAGGCATATTTAGTAAAAGTTCAAAGTGAAATGAAAGTGAAAATGAAGTGGAATATGTATAGGAGCTTGTTGATGAATGGGATATGTAAATGTTTTATTTTTGGTTAATGATCAAAGATAAATTATGATTTGTTATGGAGGATATTGAGTTGAAATGCTGTGGAGAATGAAGTGTAAATGATGTAGAAAGGATGATTTTTGTATAAGATATGTTAGGTATAGATCTTGGATGTGAAAAATCTAAAAAATAGGATGAAAGCTGGAAGTTTCGTAGGCTTCTGGACAAGTTCGTCACGGCGAAGTCAACTTCCTACACAAACATGCTTTGGTATTTTGATAATATCTTTTTCTGTGGTTATCCAAATGGAGTGATTTTTAATTTGAAATAAACTAGCAACATAGGGCTACAAATTGTCTGAAGCAATCAAGTGTTAATTTAGTCTCTAAGAACCTCAATTTTGGATGAAAGTTGACTACATAATATTGTTTCAGCATAAGGACAGTCTCAACATGTTTGGGGTATAACTTTCAGATTTCTATACTAAATTGAATGACTTTAGTGTCATTAGAAACTTAAGACAATGATAAACATTTCTCTAGAAGGAAATGTTATCAAATTTCTTCATTTACCTGATCAAAATGATCATAGACAATTGACCTAAAGGTTGGGACTTTTGGGAGAGTTTGAGTATTTAGAATTTATATTAGTGATTATGCTATATATGGGTCCTCAAATTGTATTCCTATTCAATGGGAATTTTTGTCATTGATAAAGGGAATCAAGAAAGGCAAGAGGGTCAAGAGGAGAGGCACCTTTGAGCAAACCTTTAAGCAAGGAATTCAATGTGGGTAATATATTTATGATTATTGTGTCATATGGGCTAATTTGTCTTATTGGTGAATATATGCTAAATTGCTTGAGTTGAATGCATGTGTATTGTATGTTAACTTGCTTGATAATGAATTATTGTGATTGTTGAAAATGCATTGTGATTTATTAATTATGATCAAGTTATGCCATCGAGACAAGTCATGGCATTTTGTATGAATGAAAAGATGGGAAAGCATGAAAAGTATGAATGTGCATGAAATGAGTTAAACATCAAACTTTGATTGTGTTTGGGCAAATTCTTGCTTATGTGTGTGTAGGTTTGAAAATGCACGATGAATTATGACTATGTTATACCTTGAAAAGATGATGACATTTTGTATTAAATGAAAAGAAAAAAAGTATGAAAATATGAGCATATGATAAAACGATTATGCGCTTTTGTTTGGGAAAGAGTGGAACCATTCTATTCATCATGTGCACGTTAACAAGAGTCTTCTCCCAGCTATCCACTTATGGCATATGAGCTCCAAAAAATGGAGTCATTCTATTCACTGTGTAAATTTCAGTTTCTCCATCCTGTTTCTATGAAACTCTCGAGCCATTTATTTGTGCATTGCATTTTTTGAATTGTCAAGTATGATACTTAATTGAATGTTATGTCTGATGCTTAAATGTACATGATACATTTTAAGTGATAGCATCCTTAAATATGAATAACTGAGTTAGAATTTAAGGATGATTGACTTGTTAGCTAAAATAAGTTATAGATATATATGAATGAATATATATGTGTATGCTTGAATTGTATGACTCATTGCCAATGGCTATAAATGTATAACCCACTAACCTTCACAGTTCACCCCATTACCTTCCATTCTGCAAGTGAAGAAAAAGCAGAACAAGAGAATTGTGCACCTTGCAAGGCATTTGGCAACTCCAAGATATCTATATTTAGTGATTAAGTTACTTCAGAAACTTTTGGTATTTATAATCATATTAAGCATAAGCATTCAATTGTATCATGTGCATTTTGTATTCCGTAATAAGTTAATGGTGTGGCTTTTGATATGTAAATAAAGTTTTTCAAACTCTTTCGCTTTAGAAATGAAATGATGAATTGAAAAAGTTTTGTTTGTATATGTTCATAGTTAATTTCTTTGTCAAAATGGTTGTGTTGAAAGAATTGTATGAATGTGTGTATGTTTTGTGTTGAATGTTAGTGGTCTGGGTTTTGTCCAAAGGTTTCGCCGAGGCGAAGCCTACAATACGTCGCGGTGAACCTTGTCTGAAGGATTTCTATGTTAAAAACTAGGGGACTTCGCCGCTGTGTATTTTTCCCAAAGGGTCTTTTTGCTTGACCTTTATCCTTTGCCTAAAATTTTTAGAAGTTTGAAATTTTTGAAAAATCAGAGCCTCATAATAGGTACCATGACCCCAACGCCAATATTGTTTGGTATCGGAATGATTGTTGGACTCCGAAAATAGGGTCCAACATATTGTGGTATCAGAGCTTAGGCTTTTCCTAAGCTTAGATTGCATAGTAGGATAAATTATTATGCTATGTGATTAATTGTTGTACTGTGAATTGATTGATTGCATTAATTGACATGCATATCATGCATACATGTAGGAATTAAGAGTAAAAGGAAATGTAAGCTAAAAGATAATGTTTTATTAAAGGAGTAAAAAGTCACCTTGTACAGGAACGCGAGGAGTTTTGCAAGGATCTACTGCACCTGATTCTTCACCATTAGAGAAGGGTACTGATGAGTATAGAATCCCAGTAATTACAATCACATAAGCCACATGTATGAACTTTCGTTAAGAGTTTGGGCTACCAGAAATAATGAGAAGAATGGTGTTTTGTCAGAGTGTAAGATAAGGAAAGTTGTGGATATTTAGAAATAAGAAATATACGTAGTCCAATATGTTAGACATAGATTCAGTATTTGTGATTATGTCAGCAAATATGGTAATGGGATTTTGTTGAGAATATGTACTTGAATTGGTATAGGTGTGAAAATATTTTCATGAATTGACCGAAAAAGAAATAGAGACAGGGGTGGAAATGACAAGATTTAAGGTGTATGAGCAAAGTGAAATTGAAAAGTTGAACTCGAAATTTATGATCTAGTATAAGATTATGCTAGTGAATTGAGATCAAAATTTCAAGATGGCTATGTGTTTATAATTCTATATTGATTAAGAAAGTAAGTAAGGAAAATGAAACAAATGATAGTGATATATGTAGAAGTTCTCAAGGTTATGTTGACCAGTTATTGTGAGTACATATCTGATAATATGATTACATTGGCGAATAATATGACTGAGTACATGAGATCTATATTTGGATATGGTATAGGAGATAATCTATGATCCCCATAGATAAAATTATGAGATGAATCAGAGTAACGCGATGGAAGTATGGTATAGGTGATTATGCTGAAAAGGTAATTACTATAGAGGAGTAATTTCTAAATAGTCATAGAATATTCAGAGGTTGCTCAGAATCAATTATGATTAAGGTATCATTAGCATGAGATATGAATTGGTGACTTGCCAAATTAATTTTATATAAGATGTTATGATATTGATGGTACATACCAAAATATAAGAGTAAACAAATATGTCTCTTATTTCATTGAGTTTTATTATAAGGAATATTTTGATCTTGTAAAGTGTGACAGAAATTGAAATTATTGAAATATCATGAACAGTTGAAATTGATCTTATTGAGGTATTAAGAATGGCTGAAATAGCAATGATGAGTATAGTTGATTGATAAAGATTGCATGAATATTATAGATGATAGTAGCAAGAAAACTTCTTTCGAAGAAGAATTTCATTGAATTAGGTTAAGCAGATTAGATAGTTTATATTAAGGATGATCAATGAAAGAACAAATCAGAAATGAATATGTAATGATTCAAAAAGTAAATATTGGAGTCATACCCCTATCAGAGACTCAAGTATAAGAGGTAGAGTATGCTACTCAGAATGTATGTATTTTGTTTGATGTAAAGTATTCAACTACATGAGTGGATTTTTAGAAATTGGGGTAACACTATTGCTAATGTGAGGAGAACTTAGATCCACGTTATATTCTATGTGAATATGCACAGGAGATATAACTTAGATTTTGATGAATATGTTACCAACACAAGAAGTTAAGTTTGCAAATAAAATGAAAATGTGTGGAGAAATTAGTATGAATGAGCAAATAGTAGAATAAGTTCATGTGAAATAAGAGGAAATCGAATGAATTGAGAAAATCATTCAAGAAAGGAAGTCAATTGGGAAATCGAAAATAACTTGAGATAATGTTACCTAATTGAGGAATTAGTTATTTAAGGAATTACAAGAACTAATCATGGGCATATGGAACTTTGAAAATATTTGTTCGAGTTAACAAATGCCCAGACAGTACTATAGTATTAAAGATTAAAGAGATCCAAGCAAAATTTGATGATATATTAAATGTATTCGAAAAGTTAAGAAGAATAGTTGTACTTCAAGAAAAATGTGTAAATCGTATGAGTACTGAAAGTATAGAGAATTTTGAGGAATTATAACACCGATATTAATTATATCATCTGGATTTGGAGATTTTATAGTTTACAATGATGTTGTATAAGATATTAGGATCAAATCCAATGTAGTATGATAAAGTAATTTCATATGCATGGAGATAATTGAAACCTTATAGGTTGATTATTTGATACATGAATTGAAACTTGCTGCAGTAGTGATTGCTTAAAAGTTGGAGATATTATATGTACAAAAACATCTTAGATATATATAAATATATAGATCATTAAACTTTGAGGTAATTATTGAGTTGAAAGAATTGAATACTAGACTAAGATAACGATAGAGTTATTTGAAGGATTATGACTGTACAAATGAGTACTATACTGATAAAGCTAGTGTGGTAATCAGATGCATTGAATAGAAAATTCAATAGTAGTGTATCACAAATTTGGACATTAAGTTTATCAAATCTAGTGCAATAAAGAGTGCACAATGGAGTTGAATTTGGGGCAAAAATGAATCATTATGAGCTGCACTGAAAATTAAGATTAGTTTCACATGAACAAAACCCAAATTGAGGATTCAGAAATTGTGAATCTTACTAGGAAATTGGAAATGAATACGAATTTTGAGTTCAAATAAGAAGAATGATACTTTGTGATTGAAATAAGAAATATGTGTACTAATAAAGATGATTGAGCAAAGAGATTGTTAGATAAGCATAAATAGCAACCTATGATATACATCCTAGTAGGAATATGCCGAGACAGTGTTTGATGGCTAAGGAGGTAGAAGCAAATGACCACACTTGTGAGTCGCCAATAGTCTTAACTGTTGTAGATATGCTTAAAGCTTATATTTTTAGAGTTTATAGGAATATGAGATCAATGTACAGGTTTGATTGACTTGAAACATAACAATCATTATCGCAGTGATGTCAATAGAATATTTTATGGGGCATTATATGACAAAAAGGAGTCATCTGCCCTTACATTTAAAATGAATAAGGCCTAAAATGGTTGAAGGCCAGGATTGATTCAAAGGATATTATTGACGAGTTAAATGGATCTGCAATAGAAATTAAGTGATTAATAAATAAATAAAATAAATGAGTTGGTGGATCAACACCGAAGGTATGGAGTAAAGTGAGAGGAACATAAGAGTTGAGTGTATTAACATTATAGTGATGTGAATTATTAAGTGAAAGATATATTGTCTTTGATAGTATCACCGTGCCAAGGTATGCTTACAATAAGTACAACGTGTGCTTAGGTTAGGAAAAAGGATTAGCTAAGCCTGATATGAATTGGTCTGCATGAAATTGTTAGGAGTCAGTGCTACTAATAAAAGATGTCTTAGATTCATAATGTGATATATGTAAGTATGCTAAGAAATATTGATATGATATGATATTGGTGTTATCGACATAGGAAGTGGGAAAATTTTGAGTAATTTGAAACATAATGAGGAACTAATTAAGAAAGTGAATGACCAAATAAGGGAGTCATTTGAAAGAAATAATTTGAGTGATGAAGTTAAATGGGAAAAGGAGGAGCATCCGGCCTTCCTGATCAATTCGATAAGAATTTCAATAACAAAATTCTTTTAAGAGGGGAGAAAATGTTAGCCCCCAAAATTTGTCTTTAATTTAGCGTGATTTAAATGAATTATGAGGTTTTGATGGAATAATTTTGGAAGTTAATTATTATGTCTATGCTAGTAAGATTATATGACATAGGTTCATTGAATTAAAGTGTTAAAGTAGCAAGAATGCATAAAGGGCATTTTTGGCAAGTCACTTAAGCATATAAGGTTATAAGGCTTATAGGAAGGGCAAAGTGGACATTTCACATTCATAAAGAGTATAAATGGGAAGAAGAAAGAGTTGGCTTACTCTTAAGAAGAGAAGAACATGAGTGAGAGAGGAGAAGAAACAAAATGAGAGAAAGAGGAGCTAGGGTTTTTGGAGATCTTGAAGAGTTTAAAGATCTTGAAGCTAAACAAGTACGTATAAGCATTAACCCATCTCAATTTATTGAATGAAGCATATTTAGTGAAATTTAGAAGTGAAATGAAAGTGAAAATGAAGTGAAATATGTATAGGAGCTTGTTGATGAATGGTATATGTAAATGTTTTATTTTTGGTTAATGATCAAAGATAGATTATGATTTGTTATGGATGATATTGAGTTGAAATGGAATGGAGAATGAAGTGTAAATGATGTAGAAAGGATGATTTTTGTATAAGATGTGTTAGGTATAGATCTTGGATGTGAAAAATCTAGAAAATGAGATGAGGGCTAGAAGTTTCATAGGTTTATGGACAAGTTCGCCGCGGCGAACTCCTAACTTTGCTACGACGAAGTCAACTTCCTGCACAAATATGCTTTGAAATTTTGATGATATCTTTTTCTATGGTTATCCAAATAGAGTTATTTTTTATTTGAAGTAAACTAGGGACATAGGGCTACAAAATTTCTAAAGCAATCAAGTTTTAATTCAGTCTCTAAGAACCTCAAATTTTGTATAGAAGTTGAGCACAAAATATTGTTTCAGCATAAGGATAGTCTCAACATTTTTGGGGTATAACTTTCAGATTTCTAAACCAAATTGAATGATTTTAGTGTAATTAGAAACCTAAGACAATGAGAAAATTTTTTCTAGAAGGTGCTATCAAATTTCTTCATTTACCTGTTCAAAATGATCATAGAAAATTGACTCGAAGGTTAGGACTTTTGGAAGAGTTTGAGTATTTATAATTTATCTTAGTGATTATGCTATATATGGGTCCTCAAATTGTATTCCTATTGAATGAGAATTTTTGTTATTGATAAAGGAAATCAAGGAAGGCAAGAGGGTCAAGAGGAGAGGCACCTTTGAGCAAGCCTTTAAGCAAGGAATTCAATGTGGGTAATATATTTATGATTATTGTGTCATATGGGCTAGTTTGTCTTATTGGTGAATATATGCTAAATTGCTTGAGTTGAATGCATATGTATTGTATGTTAACTTGCTTGATAATGAATTATTGTGATTGTTGAAAATGCATTGTGATTTATGAATTATGATCAAGTTATGCCATTGAGACAAGTCATGGCATTTTGTATGAATGAAAAGATGGGAAAGCATGAAAACTATGAATGTGTGTGAAATGAGTTAAGCATCGGACTTTGATTATGTTTGGGCAAATTCTTGCCTACGTGTGTGTATGTTTGAAAATGCACGATGAATTATGACTATGATATACCTTGAAAAGGTGATGACATTTTGTATTAAATGAAAAGAAAAAAAAGCATGAAAGTATGAGCATATGATAAAATGATTATATGCTTTTGTTTGGGCAAGAGTGGAACCATTTTGTTCGTCACATGCACGTTGACAAGAGCCTTCTCCCAGTTACCCACTTGTGGCATATGAGCTCCGTAAAATAGACCCATTATGTTCATGGTGTAAACTTCGGTTTCTCCATTCTGTTTCCATGGAACCCTCGAGCTATTTATTTGAGCATTGCATTTTTTAAATTGTCGTTTATGATACATAATTGAATGTTATGTCTAATGCTTAAATGTACATGATATGTTTTAAGTAATAGCATCCTTGACTATGAATAATTGAGTTAGAATTTGCAGATGATTGACTTGCTAGCTAAAATAAGTTATAGATGTATATGAATGAATATATATGTGTTTGCTTGAATTTTATGGCTCATTGCCAATGGCTATAAATCTATAAGCCACTGAGTTTCACAGCTCACCCCATTACCTTCCACTCCGTAGGTGAAGAAAAAGCAAAACAAGAGAATTGTGAACCTTGCAAGGCATTTGGCGACTCCAAGATATCTATATTTAGTAATTAAGTTAGTTTAGAAACTTTTGGTATTTAGAATCATATTAAGCATAAGCATTCAATTGTATGATGTGCATTTTGTATTTCGTAATAAGTTAATGGTGTGGCTTTTGATATGTAAATAAAGTTTTTCAAACTCTTTCGCATTAGAAATGAAATGATGAATTGAAAAGTTTTGTTTACATATGTTTATAGTTAATTTCTTTGTTAAAATGGTTGTGTTGAAAGAATTCTATGAATGTATGTATGTTTTATGTTGAATGTTGGTAGTCTGGGTTTTGTCCGAAGGTCTCGTCATGGCGAGGCCTAGAGTACGCCATGGCGAACCTTTCCGAAAGGGTTTTTGTGTTAAAAACTAGGGGACTTCGCCGCGGAGAAGGTATTTTTCCCAAAGAGTCATTTTGCTTGACCTTTATATTTCGCCACTGCAAAGCCAGACTTTCACCGCAACAAATCTGCCACTACTAAAGCTAAAATTTTTCAAATTTTTCAAATTTTGAAAAATCATAGCCTCATAATAGGTATTGTGACCCCAGCGCCAACGTTGTTTGGTATCAGAACGATAGTTGGACTTTGAAAACGTGGTCCAATAGTAAGTGACAAAGTTGATACTGTTGTTGTTACTAGCTCCATGGTTCGAATGTTGCTATTTTTCACTCACCAGTTCTAGAGAAGTAGATTGGTTCTTAAATGTACACATTAATTCCTTTTTTAACGTATGCTGCAAACTGAGTTTTTTTTAGATTCGAGGAAACCCCATAGGCGGGCCAAGTGGGTACACCTCTCCAAGGGCCCAACTAGCACACCACCCCCTAAGTGGGCCAAGCAGGCGCACCTCAACATCGAGGGCCCAACTGGAGCTCCACCTATGGTTAAAACCCCTGTTGCCCCAGGCTCTTACAAGAGGGCCTAGTACGGAATCGAACCTGAGACCTGACCGAAGCTAAGCCCACCATCTAACCACGCCCCTTGAGGGCTACAAACTGAGTTGCCTAAAGCTACTTCAAAAAATTTGCCATCATTCTTGTTCTTTCCAATTAAGCTACTAACCATTCAAGAGTATTTCTCCATTTTGTAACATGATAGTTCGAATTGCTTGTCTCAGAATATTTTTCTATACCATATTGGAGAATAAATAATCAAAGAATGAATGATCATTAGATTCATTAGATTCTAAGCATAATCTGCCCTTGAGATTACGAATAGGAGAGAGGAGCTTTTGAGGGATTCATAGTACTGAAACTCCCCTTCAATGAAAGTCAGAGAATGAAGGAAATTTTTGGAGAGAGTATCTTGTTCTAGATCAAAAGTTTTCACCTTACCTTTGGAGCTAAAATTTTAAGCAAGTTCATGCAAGATTTATTAGTGAAATTACCTGAGGAATGCCTAAACTATAATACTTTATCTTCTCGAAGAGGATTTAGGAGGTATGGTGGAAAGGATTTTTGAAAGAATTCTGAAATCCTCTTGCGATAATACCAATTTTCCCCATTAATCAAGCAACTCAAATTAGCATTAGTAAGGAAGAAGGTTTAGCTATTGGGAGTAAATTTAAAGGGCTTAGACACTCTAATTTTCTGGTCATAACATATTTCATTACGATTCTCCACTTTGTACTGAATTATTGGCTTAAGAGTTTCCCTAAGTTTAAGGTAATAATTACGAAAACATCTTTTACTTCAATTAAATACTCTCGAAAGTTTAAGGATGTAATTAGTATCAAGTGTATTTACAATCTCAAAGATATGTGATTTCTTAGATCATAGATTTTCCTTTCTATAACATTAACTTAAGTTTAACTTTTTAATTAAGGACAAAAAAGTTTTGTCAATCATACTTCATTTTGACAAAGTGATAAATTAAGTTTATTTTAAAAATCAGCTTCTCATGTATTGATATAAAAATTTTACAAAATCTTGGATAAGTGAAAAGATCAAACTTTTAAATTAAAGATGGGTATAATTTCAAGATTCCATAGTAATAACAGTACTAAAAAGAGAATATGACGTAATGCTCAAATTCTTGCTAACATGCTACTAATTATCATTATTCTTCAAGAGAACTTCGGCTACTACAACCTCTACTTTTCACACTTGGAAGATGAACACAGTGCAATACATTACCTTTCACCTGACTAGCTTCTTTCCACCTCCACTTTTCTATTCATTTCACTAAAATACCTCCATTCAACTTTGTTTCCTTCCTTCCACCTCGACTCATCTTTTTCATTTCATTAAACTACCTTCTTTTAGCTTTCTTTCCTCCCTTCCACCTACACTAATCTTTTCTTTTTTCTAAACTTCCTCCATTCAACTTTCTTTCCTCAAATCTAGGTTTTGTTTCACACTTCTTTTCCTCTCTCTTCTAAGGGCAATTTGGTCTTTCCTTCACTTCTTTCCATTTTCTTTCCTTCCTATTTTTTCTCCTTTTCACAATTCTGGCTATTGTCTTCTGCACAAGCTGCCTAGACCCTTTGCTTTTTTACCAAACTAAATCTTCTGATCTTCAAACATATCAATAGCTCCTGTTCTCCACTGACTTTCCTCCTTTGCCCTTAAAGGATGCAGAAGGCTCGTCTATTCCTCTTTAAGTTGCTCCTACAGTTCATCCATAAGTTAGGAAAAGCTGGAAATAAGTTATAAAGAAGGGGCAAGACTATACCTTAGATTACTGCCCTTCGAAAGAGGAGGATGAAAAATTGTTGGTTTCCTCAAGTTGGATTTCCTCTAAGCTGGTGCAAAAACTTAGGAAGCTTTATTAATTGGCTTCTTTTGGGATAGAAGACCTACATTTTTAGCTATTCAAAAATGGGCACAAGCTATGTGGAAGAACAGAGGTTTACATGAAGTGCTTATAATAGAAGAAAACATGTTACTATTTACCTTCTCATCAAAAGATGTAGGTACAAAAGTGGTGGAGTAGGGTTCTTGGCATATCCGGATTCAACCTTTATTCCTAAAGTCGTGGAGATCGGGGATCCAAGTTGATTCCATTAAACACCAAGTTGTTCCCTTAAAGGTACATTTGCGCAATGTCCTACTTAAATATTAGACTACCAAAGGCCTTGCATGATAGCAAGCTGCCTTAGCATTCCTCTTTATATGGACGAAAATATTGCAAAAAGGAAAAGAGTTGGATATGCAAGGCTGTGTATTAATATGGAACTATGTAGCACAGACACGGCAAAATGGAGTCGTGTCAACGTGTCAGACATGTCCGTACATGTCGAAATTTAAAAATAACTTTTGTCAGCTAGGACATATTTGGAGATGGCTCAGACATGGCTGGAGCTGGCTCGGACACGACTGAATTCAAAATCTTGACCGTTTACCATCCGAGCAAATTATTTTTAATCCTAAACTTTGACTATTTATTTCTTTTAAGAATGTCCAAAAGTTTAGCCTTTTGATTATGTACGAATCCAAACAGAATAGAACTTCTGGTAAACTTTTTTACTTTGAAGTTTCTTAGTCTCTCTCCTACCTCTCTTCCTGCTTACCTAACCAAGTCTAAGGAGCCGCCTTCAACGACTCCTAAAATTCGTTTGGGTAAGCCCTTATGAACATGATTTCTGGCTTTCTCTCTGTTAAGGTTTTTATGTTTCAATCATCTAATCGATATTTTCCTTTCCTTTTATCTTGAGGTTGCTCAATTCATAGAGAATCATAGATCGCGAGGTCGAGACATCAATTTCCACTAAATACTTGAGTACTTAGGATAAGGTTTTTAGGCTTTCTTGGTCTTTTTTTAGACTAATCATTTTCTTTTTCTTCTTCTAGGTCTGTCACTGGGAGTTAAAAACCTTGAAACTCTATAGGAGGCCAAAACCAAACAAAACCATCAACTGCTTTTAAGGGTAATTTCTTTCTTTCTTTCTTTAAACCTTTTTAATTCTAATTCTTTTCTTTTTCTCCATATATAATACCTTTTACAATTAACATCAACTCACGTTTTAAATTATGCGTGATTTGGCCTTGCTTAGAATCACTTATGATAATTTGAGTGTCTTGGTGTTGCACTTGATCAAATATTCAAATTATTCCACGACTTTTGTTTCCCGCAGCATAATTTTGGTGAGTGTTTAGTTATTGTTTTGCAATGCAATATTGATGATTTCATAGCTGGATTGCTTTAGGATACAATCTTTTTTTAGAAGTAGCAATCTTCATATGTGATTTTGAAATTAGAAATGTGTTTGGTTGAAAGTTGTTTTTCCTGTCTTGCTTTCTTCAATGACATAAAAACAGTTTGTTGTTTCTTGATATTGTTTACTTGTTTGTTAATACAATTTGGTATCTTAATTAGGTATTTCAATCCACTATTCTCCTTTTTCCATGGCTTTTAGTAGTGGTGCTAAACAAGAAAAACAAAAAAAACCACTATGGAAATATGTGGTGAAGAGAAATAAAACAGAGGGTGGTGGAAACTTTGAGTTTGAGTGTAGTTTTTGCCATAGCTTATTCAGAGGTTCTTATACTAGGGTAAGGGCGCACCTGTTGAAATTGTTAGGCAAGGGAATTCGAGTTTGTGGTCACATTCCATCCTTAAAGGTAACAGAACTTAAAAAATTAACAGTGAAGTTATATTGTTGATTGAAAATTCCAAGGCAAGACCTGTCCCTCTTCCACCCTTTTCTAATCAATCTCAAAATTTCTTAACCGGTGAAGTATCATGTACTAGTAGTTTTGATTCAAGAAAGAGAAGGGCAACATCGGGACCTCTAGATGATGCTTTTAACATGCAAGCTAGAGAAATTTTAGATCTTGAGATTGCTAGAATGTTTTACTCTTCAAGATTGCCTTTTCATCTTACAAGGAATCCTCATTTTATCAAAGCTTTCTCTTTTGCCACTAATAATTAGATTATTGGTTATGTTCCTCCGGGCTACAACAAGTTGAGAATGACCTTACTTGACAAAGAAAGAGAACATGTTGAGAAGCTTCTTCAACTTATAAGGAATACATGGAATCAAAAAAGAGTGAGCATTGTCAGTGATGGGTGGAGCAATCTACAAAGAAGACCTCTTCTCAACTTTATAGCTGTGACTAAAAGTGGGCCAATGTTTCTGAAAGCAATTGATTGCTCTGTTAATATCAAGGACATGGATTTTATAGCCAAGTAAATGAGAGATGTGATTATGGAAGTTGGTTTTTATAATGTCGTGTAAATTGTGAGGAACAACACATCAATTTGTAAGACGACTAGTTTAATGATTGAGGCTGAGTTTCCAACTATTTTTTGGACTCCTTGTGTTATCCACACTCTTAACCTTGCTTTGAAGAGTATTTGTGCGGCTAAGAATGCAGAAAGGAACAATCTTGTGTATCAAGAATGTTCTTAGATTTCACAAATTGCTGACGATGTTTCTTTTATTAAGAACTTCATTGTTAATAACCATATGAGGTTGTCCATCTTTAATGAGTTTGCTTTATTAAAGTTACTTAATGTTGCTCCTACTCGATTTGCCTCTACAATAGTGATATTGAAGTGATTTAAACTTCTCAAACATGGGCCCCAAGAGATGGTGTTGGGACCCGAAAGAACGGATCACAAAGCGAAAGTGGGCCAAAATCAAACGAAACACAAATCGAATCAAAAAGCATGCGGAAATGAAAGCTTAAGGAGCCAAAGAAAATCTAAATGGCTCGGAATCAAAGAAAACAAAACAGTTCAAACAAACTGAAGGTCAAATTCCGACATCCAAAAATGCATACCTTAGAAAAACTAGCGTTGGAAACGCAAGACACATTTGGTCTACGCAATTCCAGATCGGTATAAAATTTTTTTTCATCATTCAAAGCAAATACAAAATTCCAATTGGAATTCATCCACATTCAAATCTCAATTCATAAGATTCTTCTTATTCATACATATCCCATAATTCATCTTTTTTTTAAATCGTATATTTTTTTCCATAAACATCTCACACATTGCTATATACCAATCAAGCCATAAACAAAGAGCACTTCAATATTTCA
>JANIJH010000004.1:18622054-18638944 GCA_024520975.1 Erythroxylum areolatum
CTTCATTTCTCATCAATCTCCTTTAAGTACAATAACATCTATAACACAATACCTATACAAACACACTCATTTAATTCATTTTAATGTTTCTAATTTCTACCAAAAGTTTGGGGTCCAACATAAGGACAATCCTTTGTTGATTGGTACCCTATCGTTTGGCATAAGTTCTTAAGATCCAACTCCTCTTGCTTATTACGGTTGGCAACATTGAACAAAATGACCACCATAGACAAACTATGTTTTCTATATCTGGACAACACATGTATCCTATATATGAATGATTATGAATCTAGAAATCATCTTTTTTTCCAACGCCCTTTTGCTGAGAGCATATGGAGAAGAATTAAAGAGAAGTGTCATTAGAGATCGGATGAGATTCTACATACTGTCATATTGGACAACTTAAGAGGTTTGATGACTAACCCTAAAAGGGATAAAGCAATATACATCATTTCACTGGTTTCTAGTCTAAAGGAGATATGAAAAGAGAAGAACTTATGAATTTTCAGAGGCAGAATGTATTCAAACCTCGAGGTGTTAAATTCTCTAATCATGAGGATTAGAGAATTGATTTTTCTCTTTAAAGAACTACCTACGTGTAGTGAACGTGTAGTTAGAGCATGGAATCTAATCTAACACTAACACATGCAGTACCAAAATGAAAGAGGAAAAGTGATTAAGTTGTTGTTTGTTTGAAGATGTACTCTAGCAGCCGTTCTTACAGGTCGATCCTTTAGATTTATGGAACCTCGTCTCTGTTGACTATGTCTTGCAGGCTACACAAGTGAGATAAAAGGGGTGAATCTCAAGTAAATAATACAGGTCCCAACCTTATTTATTCACTTAACGCATAGATCGTGAAAGATAAGATGCTTACCTCTAGTTAGAAACTCCACCCCGTTTCCACTAGTGACGGATAGGAGGAATCTCGAGACAAATAAACCCTGAATATATCAATTAAAGATCAAAAGAAGTAGAAAAATGCATGAATTTTTTTTGGGATATGAATCCTTATCTCGATCGTCAAGCTTGAAGATGAAGAACTCACTCGTTGCCCTAATTTGAAAGCTTCTCGAGTCCCCTTTCGAAAGGAGATATTTTCTTTCCCATATTCAGCACCCAACGATAGTTGACACTTTCTACGACCACTCTTCGTACATTGTCATTTTTTTCTTTATATTTTTAGCTTTGTGTTTGCCACGGTGTCGTACTGG
This sequence comes from Erythroxylum areolatum, assembly GCA_024520975.1. Taxonomy (NCBI): domain Eukaryota; kingdom Viridiplantae; phylum Streptophyta; class Magnoliopsida; order Malpighiales; family Erythroxylaceae; genus Erythroxylum; species Erythroxylum areolatum. The sequence continues at coordinate 18,623,269 of JANIJH010000004.1, forward strand.
CTTAGCCCGTAGTCGTTTAGCTTCTCCTTGTATGTAGGAGGAGCTATTCTATTTGTGTATTATATTTCATATTATTTCTATAAATTTCATTTAATTTTTTTTAAAAAAGCGTGCTAATAATTAAAGACATCAAGCAAATGCATTCATTAATGAAATAGATTTTAGGATCGCAACAACTGCGAGGAATGAGATGGATCGGAGATTGTGCTCCCAAAACGAAAATAAATTGGGCTGCGTCATTTTAAGTTGGAAGCCCAAAGTGAGTCTCGTCAAGCTCACGTCGCTGGGTCTCCACACAAACACTCGGAAGCTCATACGTGGTAACAAAATTCTGGTGTCGTGTCTGTATTATTATTTATGAATTTTGCAAAAATTAGGATAAAAGCTCTCAATTTAGGAGACAGCTAGAGGGCGAGAGGTAATTGTTGCAGTCCTGTGATTGAGTTGGAGTGAGAGTATAATAAATCTGGCAAAAGTGGAAGGATTGAGAGTCAGATCGTCGTTGAAGTCCGATTCATGTGTCGGTAGGGACGAAGACGTCGTCAAGTCGCTCCGGTGGTGGCGTCGGGGGGTTTTTGCCTCTATGACGGTCCTCTCCGTCAGTTGGGCTGGAGCCTTTCGTTTGGCTCTCCTTCTCCTCCTCCTCGCCGCTGTCGTCACTGCTTTTGTTTCCCTCCCTTTAGAACAGGCATGTTAACGTTCCAATTTCAACTTATTTGTTTTTGTTATGGTTGCATTATAATGTTCTTGCCTTGTCTCCTTTTTCTTTGTCAATTAGATTGTTTATTGAATTGATTTGTGTTTTCTTTTTTGCAGAAACTGAAGGATCTTTTGTTATGGATTCAACAGGATCTTGGACCTTGGGGTCCACTTGTCTTGTAAGTTGCTTTAATGATCAGTAACTAACTCCAAATGCACAGTCAGCAGTTTGGTTCCATAGATATTAGTGCTGTTGCATGTAATTTCTCTTATGTTCTTCTTTGTTTGAGTTTGGATCATCCTTCTTTGTTGGAATTTTGGCAGGGCTCTTGTATATATTCCTCTCACTGTCTTAGCGGTTCCTGCTTCAATACTTACGGTAGACTTTGTATTTTGATGCTTCAAGCAGAATTAAGCTTCAGTCTCCTTTCCTTTTCTTTCGCTGAGTACAATGTGGGATTGCTTTTACCTTCCAGATTGGAGGTGGCTATCTTTTTGGGCTGCCGGTAGCATTTGTTGCTGATTCTATCGGTGCCACAATGGGAGCAACAGCTGCATTCATGCTTGGTAGAACGGTGAGTTTATTAAACCTCTGATACTTGGTAACTTTAATATTGGCATGTTTACCATGTCCACATGCTTATATTTCAAGCCGAGAGTTGTTATTTTATACCTGAGAAAGCGTTGGTGTTTGATTTCAGAGAGATCCTAGGAATTTGACTCATAAGTTTATTCAAACAGACTTTCTTTCTGTATGACAGGTTGGAAGATCATATGTTGTCTCCAAGTTGAAGAATTATCCCAAGTTTCAATCCATTGCCATTGCTGTTCAGAGATCTGGTTTTAAGGTTTAGATGGTTTAATTTCATGATTTGTCATATTGTGTGCTGTGATATCTTATTCATAACTTCAACTTGTGGAAGATTCATGGTTAAGGTACCCGTGCTGCCACCAAAATTATTTCTATATTAGCTTAATGTTAGGGAAAATAAATGAGGAAAAAGATTTTTGGTACTCAAAAACAAGAGAAATGTGATCCCATTTATGGATGTCACTTCCAAAACATGATTGAAAAATTATATGGATTTCTTGAAGGTTTCTGCTGTGGATGTTGGGATATGGTCAGTTGTATTATAAAACCTTAAATAATACCTAGTTAATTATCGATCTGAACTTCAGTTTTAGTCTTCTATTTACAGCCAAAAAGCTGGGCCAAGTTGGCATATTATGCAGACTTAAGCTGACACGTACTGTGTATCCGTACATACTTAATACTTTTGAAGTTTCCTGATATTGTAAATCCTTTTCATCCATCCTTACAAGACTATGACAAACTCTGGGAAGTTTGTTTAAGTTAGTTCTGAATTTTTATGATTCGGACATTATTAAATGCATCAGCTGTTTAGTCAATTTCTTCATCTGAAGATATGAGGGAACATACGAATCTTATATACAAATTTATGCTCTTCCTTTTCCTGATTCCTATGGCTCTGCTATTCCTTTTGGGTATTTGAGTGGTGCTTTTAATTATTGTTGAATTTCTTAATTTATTTGTTTTGCTATTCAACAGATTGTTTTGCTGCTTCGACTTGTTCCTTTGCTCCCATTTAACATGCTGAATTACCTCCTGTCTGTGACTCCTGTTCATGTGGGGGATTTTATGCTGGCATCATTTTTGGGAATGATGGTAAGGAAATCTCCATCTTTAGTTGGAAGGACTACCTTGTTACTATTATCATGATTTGCTACATTATCTCAAATTTTGAGTGTAGTTTTTATGGTAAGCTGTTCGTTGTAACATTCATTGGTTAGCTTATTATGTTTATTACTTCAAAATATTTTCCAATGAATTTTTACCATTATCATTTATAGATGCTCCTGATTTCGTCTGGCATTGGCCTTAGTGAAACTATTTGATGCAATATGTTATCAGTTTAAATTTATTTGTTGGATGGAAATATGTTACTATTTTGATGTCCTATGTTTTTCATAATATCTCAGCAACATGTATTGTTTTATGTTGTACATGAATAGTTATTTTTTGCTTTAATGAAAACTTGCATGTATGATTTTTTTAATTGAGCAGTGAAATTTGACTTAATGAAAGCCTTTTCTCCCCCTTTGAGGGCTGGGTGGCAAACTTACATTTCTTTAACATTTTTATGATTTCGAGCACTTGGTTGCTTTATGTTCTATAAGTCAAGTTTGATGAAAGTGTTTTCAGTGTAAAAGACTTTGTTTCAGAACATCACTGAGCATTTGATTTTTTACTTACTGCAGCCAATAACATTTGCATTGGTCTATGTTGGAACAACCCTGAAGGATTTATCTGACGTCTCGCATGGATGGGGTGAGGTCTCAACAACTCGTTGGGTAAGTGCATGTCTTTTAGACTAAACTTTGATGAAACTAAAATTTGTTTACCCAAGCTTGTTAATTAACTTGTACAAAACTGTCCAATATTTTCAGTTTAGATGCAAGTTTCTTTCACATCATGTTTTGACAATCATGGTGCAGGTAGATAAATTTGAGTTCATCATTTGCTCTATTTAATTGACCATGATTGCAGTTCAGATTGCATTTATCTTGTTCTTGATGAAGGATGGATTGATTTAGAATGTAGGACATCTACTGTCAACTGTGGATACTGATGATTATTTTGATCTGAGTATTTATAAAATGCTACATATAACATATTTAAATGCTACATTGTTAATTCTAGATTTTAAATTTTTATTTTACTTTCATTATTGATGGCTTATGTAGACATTCTGTGAATGCAGGTGTTGATGATGTTTGGGATTGTCATCTCTGGTGAGTTGCTGCTGGAGATAGTTACGTTTGTTTGTTTCCTACTTGTTCAGTTTTTTATCTGTTTCAAAACTCTTATCAGGCAATGTTGATTCGAATCTTTTATAGAGGTGTTGGGGGTGGTCGTGGGTTTGTTATATCTTTATGATGTTGTTGTTGAAATCTTTAAAAGTTCTAATGAGTAGAAATTGCAGAAAGTACAAGGACGTCAAGGATGGTATTTTTCACAGGACTAGGACATCTTTTGGGGCATATAGGACAGAAAAAAGAAATCTTAACGACTTTAATCAGCTCAATAAACTCTGTCCATTGTCTCAAAAATTTGTGTGAAAAGAACTGTCATTAATTTCTAACAGCTGCAATAAGCTTCTAGATTTGGTACCATGAATGTCTGAAATAAGTTACTTGACTGAAGTATAATTTAAAGATGCAACAAGTTTATAACACTATCTATGATGGTGATGGTTATGAGTGTCATAGTTATTCACAACTTGCTAGACAACCTTGGTGTTTATGCTCTTAAGAACATGCTCTGACTATTTTCCTTGCACTGCTGCTTGCATGTAGTGATTATGATGGTTTCCGTCGCTAAAGTTGCGAAGGCTTCTCTGGAGAAGGCAATTGCCGAAAATGGCGAGATAGACAGCATCTTGAGATCATCAAAGCTGCCCATCGGTGGAGATTCATCTGTGGATTGCCACAAGCCTCTCATAATCAAAATAGATTCAATGAGAGAGGATGACAAGTAATTGTTGTTTCTGTAAATCCTTTTCTCACATGTTTACTTCATTTAATTGGTTTATATATAAGTTGCTAGGAATACAGAATACTGAGGGGCAGAATATGAAAGCAGAAAGGAAATTTTGCTTCTTTTTCTGATCGTATATTCATGTATAGCAACTTTCAATATCATATCCCAACATAACTTGATAGTGGTAAAATTCAGGATATCTGTAGTTTTTATTTCATGAGCTTCTGATCACAAACTCTTTTACTCGGCTGTTTCAACATTGTAGAGGGGAATAAAAGCATCATTTCTTGAGTTTGATCCATCCAGAAGGTACATCTAATCCAGCGCAGGAATATATCAACCATAAGTTGTGTTATTTTCTGTGTTCAGAGCTTTGTTTTCATAGTCATGAAAAATATAATATAGGAGAGGACATACAAGGTTTTGGGTGCATTTTAGATGCTTGTCCATGGAGATTTTGATTGCAAGCTCCGAGACAAAATCCTAACATAGGAGAGGACATATAAGGTTTTGGGTGCATTTTAGATGCTTGTCCATGCAGATTTTGATTGCAAGCTCCGAGACAAAATCCTTAAGAACCAATTCTCCCAGAGAAAAATGTCCATATTAATCAGAGGAACATGACGACTCTCCATCCTCTCGAGTGCCTAGCAGGCCTATGGCTATGAGTAAGCCCTAGTCTCCCTAACATAATGCTATGCTTCCAAAGTACCAGTAAATGCCTATCCCAAGTGAGCTTAGCTAAATGATAAGAAAACTATTTGAAGAAAAAGGAACAAAGAACTGAAAGGAAATTGACGCCAAAGTTGGAACAAAAATGGAGCAATGCTTAGTTAAGCAAGTCAGTGAAGGTGTGGGCAATCATGTAGCGTGGCAGCCGAAGCCGTGGGCATCAGGACCAAGCCTTTGGTCAAAAGCAAATTGGATGCAGCTGATGGATTTAGTTCTAGCAACTTTCCAACCATGTTTTCAAGGGATTCTTTCGTCATCTGCTCTTGTACAAGATAGTGACCGTAACCCTGCAAATGTGATGCGAGGAAACTGGTTGACTGTTAGGATTCAAATGGTGAACAGTGTTAGTTGCTGGGGGAGAGATGGGTCATATCATACCTCCAAGGAAAATAAAGCAGCAGAAGTTGGCACACCTCCCAATCTACTCTGAGTTAGTTCCTGCAGAAGTATAATTAAGAATGTTGATATGCCCTTTTTCTTCTTTTTCTAGATGCCGGATCTCTCAAGTCAACTTCACATAACCATTGAACAATAATGCAATACCAAATCTTCCATGACGCGACAAGCAAAATAAATCCATCTGTTACCTAACAATCTGTCCCAACCGCACTGAAATGTATGCTTTAAATGGTTTAGATTAATTGAGCAAAAATGATGGGATGCAGTTAGTTACCGGCCAAATGTCCAACATTCTGGTAACGGTTAAACTATTCTAGTCTGTGTTTGCATATGCACATCAGCACATGTAGCAATGGTGCTTTAAGCACACTAGGAGGAACTTACCTTCATCTGACACTGCAGATATTTGATGTAGTCAATAATATTGTTCAGAACTGCTGCTTGACCTCCCTTCAAAAAAAGAAAAATAAAACCAAAAATAGCCCTTGTTAATCTCAAGTATTCACCATAATCGTTTAAGGTTTCCCTCAGCATTCATGTACATTATGGCTTAACGTTTAGTGATGAGAAGTTGTATGAATTCGTTATTGAGATGCATCGCATGTTAAATGAAATCTTTAGGCAAGCACCTACTTCAACAGGATGGGGGAGAAGCCCTTTCAGTGCCCTGAGTCCTTCAGCAATTCGAATCCTTCGTTCCTGAATATGAAATAGAATCTCATAGATCGTAATATACCAGAGCAAGAATGAACATGAAAAGCTCAGCCAACGTATATCTTTTTTCCAAAACCTTATGACATGCCATTAAGTCTGCTCTGCTTAGTTTTAGGGTATCACCATTATATGTCAAGCATTTGGAAAAAGTTTTCCACTTACACGATCACGTTTGAAAGCTTTGTATTTTGACGGGTTGGAGATGTAAGCAGATGGAGCAGCCGTAACACTAGGATGAACCTGTGGAAGATTACCAATGTCTTTGCTTAGATGGTGCATCCGAGAACTATGAGTCTGCGGTCGGTATAAAACAGCAATTTAAGTCGTTTTTAGAGACCAAAAAAAACTTGAAGAGACATAAATTCAAGATGGAGTAACGAAGCAAAGAACTTGACCTGGATCTCATGCTGCGAACTCAACCGATTGCTCTCCGGTTCTCCTTCATTATGTGGTATTGAGCATCCTACCTATGAGAACAGAAAAGCAAATTAGACTAGGGATTTTTTAGTGAACATACTGAAACCAAATAGACTTAGCAAATAATTTATACTCCGGAAATCGTAATTCCTTAGGGTTAATTTACATACCAAAGGTTAATTTATATATATCAAAATATATCGTCATTAAGGATCAAAGTCAAAATTTTTACATTTACTGAAGCTTCCGCAATGTCACAATTGAGCATATGGACATCTGGCTTCAACGCGTAAGCATCCATATCACAGGAGCAATCAGAAGTCTTAAAACCAGAAGGATTCCATAGGCTGTTGCTCAATAATTCCCTTTGACAATCAGAGACCCCTTTAACATCAGGTATTGGCCCAACAGGACTAATGCCTCTCAGTGCGTCAGATGGTGAGCCAGTTTCAAGAAATGTCGAGTTCTCCGCGAGAAACTCATAATAGCTCACTGGCGTTTTGGGGCAACCAAAACATGGAGGTAAAGACCAAGCAAGATTATGGCTTTCACTGTTGTTCGTTGGAAAAAACATTCTTTGATCATTTCCAGCAATGTATGAAACATCATTCAATATCCCTCTGAAATCGGAGGGCAACAGCCTTTCAGGGTTGTTATAGCTGCTTTCTCCTTCCATACTCTACCAAATAAGAACTGTCGCATGATTAAACAACACAAAAGAGTAATAAATGGCACATTCCGCATTACGTAATATACTGAAAGTACGAAATCAATTTGTCATTCCATTTTCAGCTCAAAGTTGCAATAGATGAAATTCCACGGAAAGGAGTATAAGCAACAGAAACACGTTATTGAGGCTGATCAAACACAAGAACTTGCGGAATCTACACTGCATCCAGAGCACGCAGTTAAGACAAAGTTTCAGAGTCCGAACAGCAGAACGTCTTCGAGTAGCAGTCACAATAAATACTAAAGAATCATAGTTTGTTGCTCGTAACGCTAGAACACATATATAAACACATTATGGAAGTTCAGAAAGCAAGCCAAAAAGCGGAAATCTTAATTAAAGTCCGTGTTTAAGTCCCCGGAGACAAAAGTAAGCATGAACACATGGAGAAAGAAGAGTGCTATGCTTACAAGAGGGAAGATGACTAAAAGCTTAGAAGGGATGTGCAGTGGGAAGTGAAAGGCAGAGAAAAAGAAAATATTCTGAGACCTCCAGACCAGCACCCAGCGTTGTGTTTAGTTGTCTCACATTTTTGTTCTGCATTTTGTACGGACGGACGACGCATGATAATAATAATATAGCACACCGCTATGATCCAAACAGCTGGCGTATAGTACACCCCACACTTATTTGTTTCCAAAACTTGCCTCTCCAACTCTCACTCAATTTTAATTACACATTTATATAAAAATATGTAAATAAAATAAAATAAGAATTGGTAAACTACCCATACCCATGCACATGGGACAAGATCTTCTGTCCAATATTACTCTGTCTTATTCTATCTTATAAAATCTCAGTCATTTATTTTACGGAACCTACGCAGGATCCACGCGAGACCTATATAAGATTCACATAAATAAATGGCTGAGATTCATTGAACATAACAAGACACCATAATATTAGACAGAAAATCTACACTCCAGAATAATTGGTTTTCCTAATCCTACTCTTAGATGTTAACACTAGCTAATTGATTTGTATGTAAAGGGACCTTACATGTTTTACTGACCTGAGTGGCTGCAAATTAATCACCTTACTGATTGATAGTTTTGATTACTTGAGTCTACTTGGTTGTGACTGGAACAGGGTCTTTTTAAAACATTTTTCTTCCTTTCAATATGTTCAATGTTATATACAGTCAAATTAAAGGAGCAATTTGAATTTCCACTAAATTTTAATTTAAACTTAAATATAATATAGTGTTTAAAATTATTTAATATCAATGTTAACATATTTGTTATTTTCTTTACCTGCACAAGTAAGCTTCACTCCCAATCTTTTTTTCTTTTTTTGTTATCTCCTTTTGATTTAACTTCTTCATTAAATTTTTTTGGTCCTTCTCCTTTCTTTCCATCTTTTCATTTTTGGTTTTTTACTACAATTTTTCTTTCAATCCTATATTTTGACTGTGATTGCATATATTTTTCATTTGTTTTGCTTAAGCATGTAGGAGAATCTGTGGAAATAACAATTATAGTAGTGAATATATTGTTACAGTGACAACTAGACACATACATGGGATGGGCTGGACTAAGTTTAACTAAAGTCCAACTACTGTACAAAAAATTTAAAATCCTTAATAAATAAGTTTAATTTCAAATTCAAATTCCATCTATTATAAGAAAAATAAAATTTGAACCCAACTTATAAGTCTATTGACATTGATTTCTGTTTTTATCATATTTAAATAAAATACTTAATAATTTGTCAAATGAAAAAAAAAACACAAACATCATATAAAATGAGAATATAATTTCTTACAAAATCCACAATAAACTAAGTTAAATATCATCATCCTTTTCTCTATCATTATTACACGAAAAAATTAAAACAGAAGGAGGAATTTAAAAATATACAAAATCATGATCATTTATATGACATGGTACAAGTCTAGTAACTTTCACAAGTAATGAGAAATTTTATTGTATTTGGTTTGAGTGAACTACAAGATGGACTAACCATTTTTTAAGCCGAAGTAAATGCATCTGTTGAAGGCACCGCTTGAATAGCCAAAAGATTTTCAATCAATGAACTCAAGGTCGGTAATCTTTTAGAAGTCACATTCCAATATTTTAATGTATAGTTTTTCAATTCAATAATACCATCAGAAACTGATTTAGTTCTAATAGCATATTCTCTTATATCATTTTGGTTTTTCATTGGACATTTTTCTAAATGATGAAATAAGTGAAAACTACCACTTATAACTTGAGTATAAAATTCTTTCCATAATAATTACATTGAGCTTTTGGATTTTCTTCTATTCCTTTTTTATTCATAGATTTCCATGTGGTAGACAGCAATTTATTTTGTTTTAGGCTAATTAATCTTTTCTTTTTTACGAGAATCGTTATATGGTAGACCAAACATTGTTATTATTATTATAATTCCTACAATAAAAATAATTAATTAATTTTATATAATAACAATAAACTTCTTAATGTATGAGTATTTTTCATCTTATAGCATTTGGGGCCAAAATTTGTGCGAAATAGTATTCACACTAGAAACAATAACTATCACCTGATTAAATGTTTTTTATTAATTAATCATTATCACTTTTGTCATAAATCAACTATTTATTGATAATTAAATAATTATCTACCTATTCTCCTATGGGTTTTTCATAGATAATGACTAAGAAGATATTTAGTCATAATTGGTCATTTTTGTATAGGAAAATAAGAAGAAAAAACATTTGACTTCTACTAAACAATTTATGATTGTTAAACCACCCAGACCGAAAAAATGAATATTTTCCTGCAACTACACATTCCAAACCATTTTTTAATATTTTTAAAGGGGACTATCATCATCTTGTTTAGTTTTTGGTTTAGAATACTAATAATTTTTGAGATTGATATTAATTATAATTCATAAAAAATTGTGTAAAGAAAGTAAAAGAAAGAATAAATTCTTTTTTTTCCTTTGAAAAACTATAAATTAAATTAAGTCATTAAAGGTAGTAATAATTGTTACAAGCATAAACCATCCCATCAAATGAATGAGTTAACAAAACATCATGAAAGTATTATCATAGATCAAAAATAGGTGTAATTGTTAGTCATTAATCCCATGTTGACATAAGACTAGAGCTAATATGCATTTTGTTTTCAAGAGTGAAAAAGTGTAAATTAATTGCCTTAATCGTTTCTTTGTGAAGCCTTGAATGTTGTTTCTCAATGTCCTTGAATATTCTCATATTTCTTTCAACCTATACAACTTTTGCTAGATATGAAAGAGCAATGAAAAGGCAGTATTGTTTTTGTTTTATCATGCATGTTTAAAGCTCAACACTAAGCTACAATCTGATCCCATTCATTTGGTGCCTCTCTTAACAAGCATCTTTTAATTATGTCCTTCCATAAAAACTGAGTGACATGTTATATGAAGAATAACTGAGTAATACTCTTTTGATCTTGCTTGCATAATACACATCTATTTAAAATAGCCATAAACTTGTTCAATCTATCAATTATAGGTAATCTCTTCTTGATTGCTCTCCACATTGTGATTGAAGCACTAGGCATCATATACTCGCACTAGAGAAGTTTATGCCATGTTACCAAGTTTTCTAGCTCTTAAAACATCTTTCTATAAGGAACATTGGTCAATTTACCAATTAATATCTATTTTGTCCTTAAGCTCACTACTATTGATCAAATTATACAAACTTGAATCTCAAATCCTTAATAAGATCTCAATTTTATGTACTAGAGCATAAGCAACAAATTGATCATCATTAATGATATTTCTGTTTGAATTGAGCTTGTCAATATCCTCAAAACTCTAATAGTTAACCGTCTATCATATCAAAAGGATGTCTTTAAAACATTTCCCAATAATTTGATCACATATGTCATGACTTTACTTCTCAGTTTGAAGATTGTTTTTTTCGTGTTTGAAGTAGTTTTAGGTATATTAACCTTCCATAGACTCCTCTCTTTGATGTAATAAGCATTTATCCATTTAATCCATAAGGATTGCTCATCTTCAATGATCATCCACAACTTTTGGGAAGCATGACCAAATTACAAATCCTCAAAGGGATCACATTCAAACCACCATGCCTTTTTAGAGAGCATACGTCAGACTATTTGATGGGAGTGTAGTGTTTACCTATTCAGTTTACAGACCACAAAATCTTTATAAGAATAACATCAATTGTCTTGATAACATACTTGGGAAAATAAATTTGAGCTACCCAATGTAGACTCAGTACATTAACTATAAAAGAAATTAGTCATGCTCTATCAGTTAGGGATAAAGCCTTCACACTCTAACCTAATATCTTAGCTTGTATCTTATCAATTATCATTTTGTAATCTCCATAAGTTGACTTAGAAGCAACAATAGGAACTCCTAGATATGTAATTGGCAATTCATGTCTATTAAACCTATAACTTCAAGTATCATTGCTTCTTATTCTAATGCTTTGTTATATATGCAACAATATCTTTTTCCAGAATTCACTTCAAGTATAAACATTCTAGAAAATATTTTAATTGTAGTCATTAAATCCATTACATATATTTTATATGCTCTGGATCATAATACTGTTATCAACAAATACCAAACATATTATACCTAGCCTCTTACATCTGGAATGATATATGAATTGCTTTGTTCTCTTCACTACCCTCCTGAGTGTTTTGCAAAAGACCTTCATAATATGAGAGAATAAGTAAGGAGAGTAAGGATCTCCATGCCTTATACCTTTGCTACTTTTAAAACTTTTTGAAGGTTCCCTATTTATAAGGATATTGAAAGATGGAGTGGTGATGCACTGAGATATCGACTCGATAATTATTTCAGGAAAATCCATTGCTTTCATAATGTTTATTAGGAATTGTCAATCCATAATGTCAATCCACAATGTCATAGGCTTTTCTTAAATCAATCTTGAAGGTGTAATTTCTAACTTGTATTCTTCTACGATAACCTTTCATAAACTCCTGCATAAAAAAAATGTTATCACTCGTTGATCTACTAGGTATATATGCTTATTGTGTTTCATCCATATACTTGACCAAAATCTAATCTATTAAATATAAATTTGGAGATGATTTGTAGATGGAATTGGAAGAAGCAGTTGGTTCGTAGTCAATGAAATACTTCATTTCTTGCTTTTTTGGAATTAGAGTTATGAAGTTTCTATTAATCTCATTGAAAATGTTTCTATGATTTAAAAGTTCCAGAATAGCTTCATAAACCATAATTCCACTCAGAGGCTAGGTTTCATCAAAGAAAATCATACTAAAACCATATAGACTAGGAGATTTTGTGGATTGATTGACTTTACCACTTTATCAATCTACTTATTGGTGACAGGGTTGGAAAATGATTCAACATCTTCAAGAGTTATAGCTTCCAACATGATCTCTTTAAGTAGTTCAACTACGGCGTGAGCATTAGCTATTATATTTATGATTGAAGTAAAATAACTGGATGCTTCCTCAAGTAAAGCTTGTTGTTAAGATAGGCTTTGATTATCTTTAATCACACTGATAATTCTGTTGGAGCAGTTCCTAATTAACATAGATATATAAAAAAAAAGTGGAGTTTCTATCACCATTTAAGTCATTGCACCCTTAATCTTTAGTTCAGTATAGAATGATCATATAACAGGGCTCTTGAAAGGTTCTACAATGCATTCTTTTCATTATGTTGGAATACACTAGACTTAAGATTTTTGCACAACTCATATTGTATTGTTCTGAGGGCCTCTTCAGTGGTTGTTAACAAATGATGAGTGTTTCTAATATTCTCCTTATACAACTACTTTATATAAATTATGATAAGTTTCATTTTTGTTGTGTAAACAAATTGGTTAGTGCCCTAAACTTAAGTGGAGATAGCTTTCTAGATAATTTCTTCAAAGCCTATCAAAGAGGTTAAGAAATTATTGAATTTGAAAAGTGTTATGATATTTATGGCCTATGTTTGAATTTGGGTGATGCACATTAAGTGCTCAGAAAGGCTATCTAAAGTGAAAATTGAGATGAGCCAGGGAATTGCTAAAGCCATTCCAAATTTGCTATACACTTGTTTAATTTTTTCTTGATGAAACTGCTTCCATATTGATTATTATTCCATGTGAAATATTTCCACTCCAAGGTATATTAGACATCAAGATGTTTGTAATGCATTTTCTGACCTCAAAGCAAGGTTGTTTACATCCACATACACCCTTAGCTTCTTCATAATTCAAGATAGTATTAAAATCTCCATTTAATAGTCATGGTTTCTGTTAGAGTAGTGCTCTAAAGGCAATCACCTTTAGCACATTTGAACAAACTTTATTTTGATTAATAAAGGAAATTTTTCATTAATTTGATGTTCATTTATTTATGAATTGATGTCGATCTTAAATCGAATTAATGAAGTCCATGATACAAAACATTGCTTGAGAAATTAAGATGAGATCATGATAATGAGATTCCTATCATGTGCAATTATGTTAGAATCTAAATTATCCCTAGTCATGGGATTAATAAGACAGGACATTATTAATTCGGATAGACTAAACCATGTTATACTCATTGATTTGATCAAGTACTGGATCTCACAAACTGTAAGTATGAGATGTTTGGATGCTTACTAAGAGTTGTAAGTATATTGGATGACCCGCTATGAGATTATCATATGGATGATCTATCAAATGTTAATGATTAATCTCATAATAGCAATGGTGCAAATATCCTTAGACTTGAGGTACTCAAGGATATCTTGGCTACTGATCATGTACTTTGACATCATTCCTTATTGCCTCAAGACAAGGTCGCTCATAGGGTGGTAATTGGGTATAACTATTAGTATTCGAAGGTAATTGGATAGCCAATAAAGGATTCACCACTCTTGATAGAAGGAGATAATACCTACGGCCTCTTGTCAGGGTCATTACTCAGGAGTCTCTGGCTAGAGCAGTTATGTGTCATTAAGAGAGTTTTCAATGACATATAGAGTAATGAGATCCTCGGACAAGAACTAATATCACTTAGACTAGATATGACGTAGTCAGTCTAGTGGGAGTTAACATACAACCCATAATCCGAACCAGGTGGCGTATAGTATGGTGAAATGATGAATTGCAAGGTAATTATCTATAGAAAGGTTTTTAAGTTAGATAACTAACCATCGAAGAGTTTGTGTGTTAATCCACTTATATTCTGGTAAATTGGCATCATGAAACCCTTCATAATTTGATTGAATTAAGAGTCAATTCGAGTGATATGAAACCATCTATGATTTGCTCAGATTAAGAGTTAATTCAAGTGCCCAAAATAAGTAGGAACCTAAGGGTCACACGTATAAAAGATCAGATGAAAAACAAAGTGTGTATGACTATTTTTAAGTAGGCTACGATTGTGACCGAAGGCTAAATAAATGTACATAAGTGAGTTCTTCACTTATGTAGACAAGAGCTAATCAGTCACAAACACACTCAAGTGAGAGAATAAGGTGTATAGAAGAGTTCTAGAGTTAGAGAGAAGTGTGTTGAGTCTTGTTCTTACACTTTACGCAATTGTTGCATGAATCAAAGTGCATGCAGCATAGTGTTGATCTTTCTCTCCATTAGAGCATCTACTTGAACTCATCTAGTTTAGTGCTCTAACCACCCTTACATATTGTTTCTTCTTCATCTTTGTCTGTTCTTGAGTGATCAAGGAAGGTTTTGGTGTTTGCAACAACCCAAACAAGGAGAAGAATCAAGAAAGGAGGAGAATCAAAAGGTACATGTACTGTTATACCATGTTCATATAATCTGTTTATACATGCATTTGAGATTCTGGCTTTTTGGGATGTCATAGGGTTAGATTTTAGATTCCGACACTTCCACTGCTTTATCGTGCATATGATGCATGAATCCATGTCTCCCCTTATAGTTTCTGAATACTGCATACAACTCTTCTTTGTTGATTCCATAAAGGATTCCTCTAAAACACATTTTTGCATGCATAAATAAAAGAGATTACACCAATTTTTTGTGGTGTTACATAATACATTAACATGTATACCCTGATCATACATCTCTAAGGTTATTACATTCACAATTTGATTATTAAAGTATAATAGGATCCTCCCATTAGGATGATGAAGATGATTTGTAATTTGTCTCCAGTTGGAAGACAACATCTACGACATGTGACACTTTTGCTCCGTTATTCTTGATTCCAACATGTAAAATATATCTAGTTTATGCTCTAAGATAAGCTTCTTGAACAAAAATTTCTTAAAAGGAGCATTATCTCCTCTTATATTCCAAGTAATGACATTCATGTATTTGCATTTGAAGCTAGAGACTGCTCCCTCTTTTTAGATGTTCTCTTAGATACTGATTCAAAGTGTAACATCCCATCTCCCATAGGAAGGGTTTATTGGTAATTTGGGACGGGTTAGAAGTATTAAATTATATCTCGGCA
>JANIJH010000004.1:18655593-18678643 GCA_024520975.1 Erythroxylum areolatum
TGCATGTGCAAAACAATCATCAGTTATAGAGGCTATATGATGTATGTTCATGCCGAGTTATAATTCAATACTCCTAATCCGTCCCAATATACTAAAATACCCTTCCCATCGGTGATGGGATGTTACATTCTTACTCAAGTTAGCTCCGCAATCAAGAGTTAACATATACTACATAATTCAATTTCATCCAATACAATTCACCAAGAACTAACAATTTAACATACATAATTACTGCACAACACAAAGTCACAAAACACAAATACACAGTTCATCATAAATTCACAATTCACAATTTACAATTCAATATTCATTTATCTATTCAATATTCAAAACAAAAATCAACACAATTCAATATTTCAATATCAATTTCCATAATTCCATAATCCACAATTCTACAATTCCACAAAATTTGTTGCAACTTCATTGCGCTGAATCCCTGGATTAATGGGGGGTCGGGTCAATGGGTCTACATAGGTGCATATGGACTGGAGTGATTGGAGACTGTGGAGTTGTGGACTGTAGTGTAGTGGACTAGTGGTATGGATCAACAGGTGCAGATGCAGGTTAATAGCTTTGGGTGCAACACTGCGACTGTATCTAGCCATCTAGGTGAGGGTGTGACTGTGTTTGGCTATCTGGGTGCTGGAGTCATCTGATTGATGGGACAAGTTGTTGTATTTTTATGATTAACTTGTTACCTTTTACTAGAATGTATCTTCCTGTTTACATCCCGTGTTCTTGTTAACATTCGATTATGCTTTAATCACAATCCAAATTCAATCATAACGATGGATTCCATTCATAGGTGATGAGGTTCCACCATTAGTGTTTTCCATTACTAATGTGGGGGACTGGGAAAGTTTTAGGAGTATAGATATGGATAAACAGGTTAATCTCTTGTTTGACCAAAGTATGATGCATTTTTGTGATTTGGATGTTATTTAATAATGGTTTACTTTCTGATAAATCAGTTTGGTCCCTTACTCCAACTTTATGTTATCTCTCTATGGTAGGCTAGCATTATACGAGCCCTTGATAATAAATCAACAAACCAGAGAGGTCATATTTATATTAATATAATGGCTACCTTGAATGCATGGCACAAATAAACATCTGAATAGGAGAGTCACTTTGTCGGAGTTTTCTTACAAAATTTATTTAGGGCGGTAAGGTATATGTTATTTAAGTGGAGCTTGTTGGAATAATTTGGTCGATTGGTGTTTCGCTTATGTGCTAGGCTTGTGCAATTGATTTTCCTTGCATTTTTGCAAGAGCAAAGTCTAAGCATCATTGATTTGTTGGCTAAGGCTATATACTTCTTGGGATGAAAGGACTGTTAGGTTAATTCAAGTATTAAACATATGCTTTCTGACCTTTTTTTTTTTTTGCTTTGTTGTTATCCCTATAGTTTAGGAATTGGTTATTATTTATTCTAGATTTTAAGGTTGTGGAAATACTACCCACTAAGTGTTTGTTATTATGCTTCACTAAGATTCGGTAATCGTGATCAAAAAATCTACAACAAACCATATGGGCTTGGCTATTTAAAGTGTCCACTATTAGTTTGTAAAGATGTTAGTGAGTTTTTCTTCAAAATCAATAAAAGTTCTCGTTCCTAAATTTTTCTATGCTGTGGTTTTTTCTATTTTGGTTTGTTAATATTTAACAGTTTGGTATCAGAGCCAGGTTGCAAAATGGCTTCTACTAGTGTTAATCTAAACTCATCTCAAAACCTTCCTATTTTTACTGGCCTCAATTACTAGTTTTGGCATATAAAGATAAGGACTTTATTTATATCCTATGATTTATGGGATTTAATTGAAAATGATCTTGGTGATTTTGTAGATATGGAGGAAGGTACAAGGCTAACCACTACTTAACGAAATAAGCTGAAAGAAAGGAAAAAGAAGGATGTTAAGGCATTACTTCTAATTTAACGGGCATTAGATGAAGCCATTTTTCCCCATGTTATATTAGCCATAACTTCAAATAAGGCTTAGGAATTACTTGAAGAAGAAGATCAAGGTGCAGAGAATGTTGTCAGAGTGAAGTTGAAAACTATGCATAGAGAGTTTGAAAATTTGCTAATGAAGTCGTCAGAATCCATTCAGTAATTCTTCTTAAGATTTCGTTTGATTGTGAATCAAATTAGGGCATTTAGAGAAGAACTAACGGACTAAAAGGTTGTTGAGGGGGTGCTACAAAATCTTCCTTCCAAATTTGACAATGTTGTTGCAACAATTGAAGAGTCAAAAAATCTGTCAAATACTCCATACAAGAGTTAATGGGGTCTCTCTAAGTATATAAGCAGAGAATGAACAGGACAACAAAGAATTTTCTTCAGCAAGCCTTTCAATCAAAGTTTGATTTGAAGAAAACCTCCAATGATTCAACAAGTTGTGGAAATTCTAGTTGCAGTTGTGGTAGATCATTTAAAAGAAGAGGTAGAGGAAGAGGAAAAAATAATGGCCAGCAAAGAAATTCTTCTAGAGGAGATAACAATTTTAATTTCGTTACTTGTTCATATTATGGTAGAACAAACCATGTTGATAAAGATTGTCAATATAGAGAGAAGTATGGTCAAAGTAAAAATACTACTCAATGTCACTATTGTAAAAAACATGTGCATATTGAGAAGAATTGTTATAAAAAGGTTGCTGAATGTTCAAATTCAAAAGATGAAAAGGATGCTTTTGAGGAAAATTTGCTCATTGCTTGTTTAGCTGCTCACAAAGTTATGATTAATGATGTTTGGTATCTTTATATTGGTTGTAGTAACCATATGACTAGTGACAAAAAATTCTTTATGAAGATTGATGAATCCATAAAGATTGAAGTAAGATTAGGTAACAATAACCAAGTTTAAGTATGTAGTATAGGTACCATTGCTATTTTTACAGAATCTGGAAAGATATTGTTACATGATGTAATGTATGTTCCTGGTTTGGCTCAAAATCTTATTAGTGTGGGTTAGTTAATGAAGATGGGTCGTTTAGTTGTCTTTGATGATGATAAATGTATGATTTATAAAAAGAAAAGTATGCAATTTCTCTATTATACTCAAATGGGAGAGGATAAGATGTTTCTAGTTGTATTTGCTACTGCTCCTATTAGTGTTTTCAAAGCAACCACAGTGATGATATTCTGCTTTGACCCCAAAGGTTTCATGATCTTAACTTTGGTGGACTAACCTTGTTGTTTGAAGAGAATCTAGTAAATAGCTTCCAAATTTATCGAACCAAATGACATATCAATACTTTCTCATATTATCTTTCAAATCATTCTTATTTATTAAGCATGATTCCTGAGAAACCTATTTCACTAAAAGTTCAATATGGTTAAGACAAATTGAATCTACAAATTATTTATTCCACTAAGAGTTCTAGTAAATAAATAAAATTAAATTATTAAGAAATCACAAAATATTATATTTAATTTAATAATGATAATAACGTACCTTTTCTAAAGCTTTAAGTTGTATCGAACAAAGACCAAGTCTTTCTATCTTTTGTGTTCCAATCTATTCATTTTCTTAATAGATGAATTCAAATGTTCTATAATTCATTTCACATCATGTTGCAGTCACACATTAACTCAAAATTCAAATTATAATTCTTTGCAATTCTAAAACACCACTCCCGAATCGGTCATACCAAGTAACTGTAAGACAACCAAAGTAATATTATAAACAAAATATAAGTGATGATTGATTTTTAACAAGTAAAAAAGATGGAAAAATATATATATCTAGATTAAGCTTATCACTTTAACGAATAACAATGGGCATTTCAAAATCATTAAGAGCATCCTTATAAACCTCCATTAGTGAGTTTTAGAAATCTTGCCTCATCTCATGGGCAACAATTGTTGTAATAATTAATAACATTGCCATATTAACTTCATCTTTTACCCTATTAACTTCATCTTTCTTTGTAAATTTTGGTCTAAAATAAACACTAGGATTAAAAATTGTCATAACTGTAAACAATAAAGAGTAAAGTTACTTTTTTCATCTTTTATTGATGACTGCAAGATAAGGTGTATAGAAAGAATGACTATTTTTCAAATTGACCTTGATTGCTTCTTTTGCCCTCTTTACGAAATCATAAAATAACCCGTTATTGTCTTTTCATTACTATAGCCAGGCGATGTATTGTCACTAAAGGCCCACAAACTCATATTACAAATTGACATTAAGATCAAAATCCATGATCTTTAAATATAATTCTATAAACCTCTACTCTAGCATTAGATTTGACATACTACGATGCAATTCACTTATCTGTTGTAAACATTTACTTCAACTTCTTCTTTATCAAAATAAAACACTGAAGTGATAAGACATTTGTCACAAACTTTGTAATAACAGAACAACACAGATTCTTATAAGATTATAGATAAACTTGGTTACTTTTTTTTGCTTTCTATATAGTCTCATCAATGTTAGAAAATATTTAGCATCTCCTATATATTTCAATATCAAGTTAATGCAATATACAACACAAGGAATCCAATAAAAATAATTATATTTGCTCCACATTTTTTCTATCTATTTTATAAGCACAATTATTATCAATAATGAACTAAACAATATTTTCTAGCCTAAATTCATTCATAACTTCATTAAATATCTAAAACATTATTATTTCTATCAAGGTCAGATGCATCAATAAACTTCAAAAATACTTTCCCTTTAGTAGAATAAACAAAAAATTGATAATATGTTTATGTCTTTTATTTTTCTAACCATCATATATGATTGAACATCCATAAATTGCCCAAGTTATTTTTCTTTCATCCAAATATTTGTTTACTTTATAAATAAATTTGCTCAAAAGTTTACCTTTATAGTTATCAATTGAAGGAGCCTTATATCCTAGACTATAAAAAGCAATAACATTTACTAAAGGCTAGTAATAATAAGACTGGACAGCTTCAAATGATACATCTAAATCATATCACCATCTAGCCATTTCCATGTCTACATTATAAGTCACTTATTTAGATTATAAGGTATTACAAATTAAAAGCTGAGTTCTAGGAGTTGTTTATAGTGCAAAAAAATTAGACATTTGTCTTCTTCTTTTTCTTACCTCAGATGCAGCATTTCCTTCTTCTTGAATAGGAATACCACCATTTTCAACATCCCCTTATCATCCTAACCAATGGAAAAAGATCTTTCACTACTGATTTCATATTTTAGTGTTTTTTTAATCTTTTTCATACTGATACTCTTCAAGTAAAGTCTTCATTTTTTTTATTTCATATTATGACCCATTTTTTATAAGGCTTTTCATCACCTTTAATCTCAACTAAATGCTTCTTTAATCCAGTGATTCTTCTACCTTTTAAATGCTTGTTGCAATACAAACAAATAGTATAATTCCTTATTCCAGGAATCAATTTAACATGAGTTTAAGTTGGATCATTAAATCTTTCTGAAACAATTAAATTATTAGGAGTACTTAGACTCCCTCCATTTTCGTAAAAATAAATGAAGACATATGCCAAAATTAAATTAATATATTCATATTCAAAAATACAGTTTTCGTATATAACATCATTATATAACTATGAAAATTCAATATTCAATTATAAACATATCTGGATTATAGGTAGACTTTATCTTACATCTTTCTTTATGATAACAAGCATTGCAAAAATGAATTTTCTTTATGATAACTCTCATTCCAAAAACGACTTAGACGCTAACAAGTTCACATTATGTTGAGTAATGAATATTCTCCCATAAATTCACATACTATTTTTTACTATGTGTTAACCATCCATAAGATAAAACGATAAATGTGTATTTACTATCCATAAGATAATATTAACATTTATAATATTATTTCCTAATGAGAACAATGAATAATATAAAATTCCTAATATTTATTTTTCTTAACTTAATTACATATATTACATGATTTAATTATATATTAATTATTATAGTTAAATAATTAATCATATATTAAATACTTATATAAACAAATAATAATTAGTAAATTGTATGTTTCATATAGTTCACTTAACAATTTAACAAATTAATGAATTAATTTTATCTCATTTTTTTTATTGTTAAAATAACAAATACTCTGAAAAATCAAATAAATAAAATTGTCTAAATATTGCATTACTGGCACAGCCACACGGCTCCCTGAACTAGAGATAGAGGTGCTTGCGATGCATGGAAAGTAGCGGCCAATGACGATGGTACATTAGCAGGCAGTGTTGCATGGTGGAGACTGGAGAGTAGCGAATGGTGGTGACTAGAGAGGAAGTGGCAAGCACATATCGTGGTGGCAGTGTGTGACAACTTGAATGTTGATTGTAAAGGAGAGCAACGAATGGTGGCTGGGTTTGAAAAATTGTAGGAGTAGATAGTTTCACAAACTTTCTGATTTGTTCCTAGCAAACAAATAAAATCAAGAAAATTAAAAGAACAAAAAATAAATCAACACCAAAAATTTGTTAACGCAGTTCGGCACACTTTGTCTACGTCTGCGGGGCTCTCACCCAGCTTAATCAGTTTCACCGAAATACAATAGTTTTATCCAATGCTTTACTGAGCTGACATCACTCAACCCTTGACACTATCCCACAACCTAACTATCTGTAAAAGAGTTTCACACCCAATAGTACGACTGCCTCGTACTAACCTCAACAGAGGATTTTCTTAACAGTATTTAATAATAAAGATAATTAAACGAACAACTCAAGTGATTAAAATAATAAAGAGCGAAAACTAAAATACACTTGAGATAGACAAGAACAACTTCTCGATAAGTTCCGCTCTACTGAAATAGATCTGGAAGTTGTTGCAACAATAATGGGCCAATCACGACAACACATCAAAGAAAACGCAGCATAAAACCATTTAGCCTAAGTGATGTAATCCACAGAAATTCCAGCATAAAGATAACTAGTTGATTCTCACAATTCCTTCAGCTATATATATATAGAGACATGCTCAATTAACGCCTTTGTAAGACACTCACGCATACACCAAAAATTCCAGCAACAACGTTATCTCTTGTCCCTCAAAGAAAACCAACGTGAGCTATGATTTTCAAGTGAGTCATTAATACCCACTAAACCTCCACCAAGTTATCTCATGCACGCACGTAAAAAAGATAACATAAGACTAATTCAAGATGTGTTATTCAGCTCAAAGTACTCATATGCGCAGCTAGTAAAATCCTTTTCCGCGTGACCACCACTTTGAACAAAGCCACACTCTATTTTCCTTTTTTTTTGCCACAACCCTCTAGGTTTTTCTTGACTTGCGTGAACCTCTCTTCTTCGTCCTCACCAAAGAGATATTCACATATCTCAGAAGATTTCAAAGAATCCACTAAATATAGGAGGTATATTCACTGTCCATCATCAAGGTGCCACATCATCACTATGCCACACTCACACAATAACCAAAGAGCAGCAGATGGAATTTTTTCCTTATCACGTGTATCTTATAGATTCCTTTTTAAAATCAAATAAGGAGGCAATAGCTACATGGACTACTAATAAAACACAAACTCCATCTTTTATATGTCCAATTTAAAAATGGCAAAACTAAACAAAGAATATATAAAATATATTCTAACAGGGTTGACGAGTCAACGATGAAGGAGAAGAGCGTCGGTTGAAAACTTCAAATTTGGATTGGAGAGTGAGGACAAGTGAGGGCGACGATTAGTGAGAGTGATCCTGAAGGAGAAAATATGTGTGGTTAAGCATAACGAGACTGACCTAAATGATGTAAACTCCTCACTTAAGGCTTCCTTATAGGAGGTCTTGAGTTTGAGTCATGCAAAAGGAGGAAAAATGGAAAATTTTCCTTGTTGATGATCCTATAGTTTTATGGGTAAAACTCCTTGATCGGATCAATTACGGACACCTCACTACCAGTGATAGTGTAAGAGTTGAAGCTACTAAGGAACCCGTTGGGAATTTGATGCTAAAGAGGGCTAATGATCAATCAACAATTGATCAATCAAGTATGTGACAACTCCTTGTACACAAAAGTATACAAGCTATGTAAGAACTTGAGGGATCTTGAGTTTTAAATTTACCTAATCTAAGGCTTTTAGGGTGAGGTCTTAGAAGCTTAGGATTAGTTCGACTAAGCTGGGATATCTAATGTAATAAAAAAAAGTGTGATTAAGTTTCGACGGTTTAAGGTATTTTTTTTAATTTGGTCAATAACTTTTAAAAATTTTAATTTACTCATCAAAATTTTGTAGCATTTTAGGTACCAATCAGTACTATCCAATTCTGTCCAAAATCCGCAATTAGCATGGTAGTAAAGATTTGACTTACTCATGATAATGAGTTGAGCTATGTCCCCTTGCTACATGGGGCTCACGTTTGGAAGGAGGTAGGCTTGAAGCCGCAGCCTCGGGTTCGATTGATTCCGATTTAACCTATTTTTAAAATTAAAATATTAAAATAACTTTAATTTACTAATAATTGTTGAGTCTTGGGTTAGGAGATACCCTCGAAGTGTCCAGGACCAGGGCCCGAGTGCTTGTCCAAGGGTTGAAAATTCAAAATGTTGAATTCGAAGCCGGTCAATTAGGGAACTAAATCCTGTGTACCGTTTTCTCAATTCTAACTTTGTACCCGATAACCTCATCCACAAGATTTACAATAAATAAATTAATTTTGTGGATGATAATGCTAGGCACAGGATTGAAACTGGGAAAACAGTTCAGAGGATTTGGAGCCGTCAATTAGAACTTAGCGTTGAGCCTATCGCCGTCTCCAAATTCGATCAAATTCGGTCAAAGATGTGAATCTGAAATGGGTACTAATCTTTTAAGTCACCGATGACGTAAACTATGAAACGGGTACTCTTCTTTTAAGTCACCGATGACGTAAACTATGAAACGGGTACTCTTCTTTAAACTGAAGATTCGAGTCCACCAAAATAACATGTCATTAGTGCTTGTCCAGTCGTTGACCAACAGGGTTTGGAAAAAGCACTTTCTTAATGCAAGCGTGATAAATAAAAAGGCAAACAATAACAATGTCCGATCGTTAAACTCGCGAAAACCACGCGTGACATCCTCCGATAAATATTAAAGGACTTGACATTGACTGTCGACTATCGAGCGGTAGGCGGACTGAGTTCTTGCTTTAGCTGTTTTTCAAACCATTTTCGCTCATCTCCAAATTTCTGGACTGGACTCCCTGTCTGTTGGCAAAATGGAAAGAAAAGCAATCAAGTACTTTGTGGTAAAATCTCCGTCTATCTATCGTCTTTACTGACTATAATTATCCACTCACACACCACGAGATATTCTGGGGTTAGACTGAAATGGTGGTTTTGAGTTTTACAGGTCGACGCATTTGCAGACTCGGCTTTTAAGGGGAACCCAGCAGCAGTATGCTTGTTAGAAGAAGAGAGAGATGATAAATGGATGCAATCTGTGGCTACCGAGTTCAACATCTCCGAGACTTGCTATTTAACTCGTATCGTCGATTCTGACAACGCCACTTCGAACCCTAGGTTCCGTCTCAGGTGGTTCACTCCTGTTGCTGAGGTACACCCTTCGTGCTCTCATCTCTCGTCACAAAAATATGACGAGAAAACAAAAATCAGGACCATCTGTTTATTCTTCATTCTTTACAAGATTAAGAAAAAAATTTAATGCCCAAGATAGTGGTGTTGCATTAGTCCCGAATAGATCGGTATCCTTTAAGTCTCTCGATGTCCTGTTACTGCTGGTGGTTTTCTTTTGTTGGATTTTCTCAATAAAGTTCTCAGGCTGTATGTTTTTTATTTCCATACGTACATGTCATATAATCTAGGATGATAAACTATCTGAAACTGTTTAATGTCTTATTGATTGTCTAACTGATCGAATGTCGTGGGACCTGATTCTGGCGCCTGACATTCCTCTTTACTTGTATTTGGTAACTCGTCACTGGTAATAAGGATGAGTGATTTCCCTTTTTCTGCAGGTCAAGCTTTGTGGTCATGCGACATTAGCGGCTTCACATGCACTGTTTATAAACGGTTTAGTAGCTTCTGATGTAATTGAGTTTGACACCCTATCAGGGATTCTAACAGCCAAGAGAGTCGTTGAAACAGATGTTCAAAATGGTGCATCAAGAGCACCGTTCCTCGTTGAATTGGATTTTCCAACTGTCCCAACGGCTGAATCAAATTCTTTGGATATAGCATCCATTTCTAAAGCCCTTAATGGTGCTTCCATAATTGATATAAGGAGGACTACTACTGCAGACGACCTTTTCGTAATAGTCTCAGTCCCTATAACCATCAAGCTTTTTTATGTTTTTAAACTTATTCAAGCATTAATGTAACCTTTCCAGAGGTTGTATTGGCTTAGAACGAACTGGATGAATCTATTCGAGTAATGACATGAGGAAAAATAATCTTGGAACTTGTGTAACCGGGACCTGGTTTTGCAGGTTGTCCTGCCATCTGCTCAAGCTGTTACTGAATTACAGCCGCAGATTGATGAAATAAGAAAATGTCCTGGAAGGGGGGTGATTGTTTCGGCGGCTGCATCATCTGATTCTGGGTTTGATTTTTTCAGCCGGTTCTTCTGTCCGAAATTTGGGATCGATGAGGTGAGTACATTGGCACTTGTCTGTAACTGCCATGGTACCTTCTGAATAACTCTGATGAGATGGAGAATAACTTTTTTATTATGATATCCTCATCAAATTATGGGGTCAAAACCTGCAAACTTGTTTTTGAATGATAAAATCGATACGGAATAATGAGAGAAGACCCTCGTCGGGAAAGAATAAAAAGATTTATGTCATGGAGGGATGGGAAATTTGTGGTTGATAACTGCGATCATCGGCAAACGCTTTCATCATGTTTTATATGGTTGTAATGTGCAGGATCCTGTTTGTGGAAGTGCCCATTGTGCTTTAGCACCTTACTGGAGTAAGAAGCTTGGGAAATGCGACTTCAAGGCGTATGCGGTAATCTTTTGATCCACATACATACACATGCACACAATACAACCTTCATAATAATGTAAATCTGAGAGTTATGTTTTCTGACAGGCGTCACCTAGAAGTGGAGTGCTGATTATACACGTAGACTTGCAGACCCAGAGAGTGTTGCTGCGTGGAAAAGCTGTTACTGTTATGGAGGGCAGTCTCTTAGTTTAGTTTTTGTGATCCTTTCCCTTTTACGTGTGACTAAAAGAAAACTATCCGTACTTAATTTGGATTCTTATTGATGGACTTCTCTTATCGAAGAAAAACTTAATTCTGTTTTCCATTCATATGCTTGAGTACAAATACTTGTTAAGCAGTATAGGCTGCAGACTGAATAAATTGGGAAGTGAAGAAAAGTAACAGATAATTGAAATGCACAGTTTTATTAGCTCTTAAAAGTTTTCAATTAAAATTAAAAACATTTTTCTGGAATTGATGAACTTTTCCCACCATGTTAAGGTAAAGAAGTATCATGTTAGTGACTTGTATGGAGGTTCATTTGATATGATCATGAATTGTAGTCTTGACAGGTATGAGGGTTAGACTCATGATCAGTATGTATGTGATGAGAAGTTTGTTTTTGGGATTACGATGCTTTCCTACTCGTGTTGATGTTGTGAAAAATAGATTTGAGAAAAAACGAGTTACGGCACTCATTTTCCAGTCTACTAGTGTTGGAGGCAGGGTCATAAAGACTTTTATTAGAGAGATTCTTTTTTATTTGATAATGCCATCAGAGATAGTTATGCAGGAAAGTTCCAACATGTTTAGTGGCATCTGATTAGCTGTTCCTATGTTAAAACATCCACCAAACACGCACAATGGCAGTAAAAGTAATGGAGGACGTTTTAATATAGTAACAGCTGATCAAATGCCACGAAACATGCCCAATGGTAGTAAAAGTAATGAAGGATCTCATGCCTCGTTTTCTGCGAGTGTCGATGTTTTAATAAAACCCAATTATTCAGGTTTGGCTCTTGTTTAAGTCAAGCCGCCATCGATGCCCCCCTCCTCTTTCATTTTGCTTTCCGCCTTCTTGTCATACTCGATTTCAGTCATATTTACTTAGATGTCTCCCAAGAACTTAAACCTCACTTTGGCATTTGTCTAAGTAACTTCTTATCTTTAAAGCTCGTGTGCATGATCATTCTTTTTGCTTTTATTTGAATCCCCCTTCTGGATGGTTGTTTCTCTTATGTTTCTATGATTTTTGTAATGATATTCAACAGCAAAAAGTAGTGGTCTTTCCTTCTACATTGTTAAACCGCATCCCTTAATCTTCCACTACAGTCCTCGACAAAAGCTCTTTCCTTTTGCATTCAAGCTCTAGCTTTTTGTTTGAAGTTGTTGAAACATTGACAAGATTTTGAGGTGAATTCCCGTCCTAAAAAAATGTTAGTGAATTTTAAACTTCGATGAATTCTTTAGTATTCTTGTGGAGACAAGAAAAACCCATATTTTGTGTGATTTATAAGCGATTTTGATTTGAAAGGAATGATCTGGTAGGCAACTTTGTGACTTCGAAACAAAACCCAGTTGTGTTTGTGCCTCATTAATGAAGCGTTTGACATTGTACTTGTTTGTTTATACATTTTTCCTTGCTTTAAGTTTTAATGTGGAATTGGTGTAAGAATTCTATGTTCTTCTTTTGTTTGATCAATCGGCAGTATACTTCGTCTTGTAAGAATAGGTAAGAAAAGAATAATGGTTGCAACAAAGAAAAGAATAATGGTTTCAACAAAGAAACCATCTTTCACTATAACTCTATTTGGGATTGATTAGATTCCTTCCTCAAAGTTTTTGTCTCTCTATTCGTCTCACTGTACCAACATCCTTATTTACTTTGTCTCTGGAAAAGTATCGAAATTTCCAAGTGAGTCTTTGTTCCTTCTAATAATTGTTGTTGTATAGCTACTGTTCTAGTGAGACCCATGTATAGTTGAGTGACAGAATCTTTCGCTCATAGGAGTGCACGATCGTGCATTAACATGATCGTGACAAAACCCCTTACTTATAAGTTAAATGGTAGTCACGGGGTGACTTAATTAGTCACCCCCGTGCGTGGCTAGTCACAAGGGTGACTTAATTAGTCACCCTTAAGGGTAGCTAGTAACTTAACTCGTCACCCAATGCAAATTCGTGGATACTAAAATGAAACAAAGGATTTGAAGTATGCTTGAAGTAAATTAAGTTCTGTAACTTACATGTTTTCTTTTTACAGTTTAACATAAACATAATTGTCATACTGAAGCATTTTAAGAAATTTTTATGACTTGTTTCAATTGCTAGTAGCACCATTTATTCAATATTCAATTTGAAGTTCACTATAATTAAGTTAAGTTATAATCTGCTATTTTAAAGAAGTTAAGTTATGTAGTAGTGGTTTACATCACAACAGTTACTTGTATGTTCATCTAATTGCCTTTTACATATATATTGTTATATATATCTTTTTACTTATGCTTGAGACTATGTAATGCTATATATGCCTTACATTTATTTCTTTTCAACTTTAAACCTATTCTCTATTTTCATATCTAAAAACCAATAACAATTTATCAATGCTCCAACAAGTTTGTCGATGATGAAATTCTATTAAGATCAGTAATAATCGTTTCTCTGAAGATAATTAACAAACTTTCCTATCTTCCACAACATGAACATAACGTAGGGAACCGGTCTCTTCAACTACATTCATTTTTTTTTTGTTTTTTCATTTGTTTTTTAGGTTTTTGTTTCAAGATCAAACTTAATACTTCTATGGCGGGTGTATTTTCGTCTTGTTGGCAATTAAATTTTGAAGATAGTAATGAAGTAGGCAGGAGTGAAGGTGAAGATGAGCTTATAGCTATTATGACTTGAAACAGTAATCAGGATTTTCAAGTTACCCTCTCATTTGCATCCAAAGAATTAATACCAAAGATTAGAATGGAATTTGAGACAGAAGAAGATGCTTACCAATTCTATTTGGCACATGCTAAAGAAGTCGGGTTTGGGATAAGGAGAAATAGAAATCACAAAGATAAATATGGAAACTTAATTGATAGATTGTTTTGATGTAGTGTTGAAGGCAAACGAGAAAAAGATAAACAACATATGTATGTGAAAACATCACGCCCTGAAATAAGGTTTGGTTGTGAAGCTAAAATGAGAGTCAGCCGTCGAAGAGGCGGACAACTCTGTATGATTCAGTTTATTGAGGAGCATAATCACTACCTCTCGAGTCCCAACAAGACACACTTACACAGATCTAACCAAAAGATAAGTTTACCTATAGTAGTGCAAATTGAAATAGAAAATGACATTGGAATCCCACCAAAGGCATCATATGACGTCATGGTTAGGCAAATAGGTAGTCGAGAGAATTTAGGTTTCATACCAGATGACTACAGAAATTACTTACGGTCTAAAAGAACGAGAGATGCGAAAAGAGGGGATACAAGAGATGTTCTGGAATATTTGCATAAAATGCAATTAAATTATCCAAAAAAAATTATGCTATCCAAGTTGACGAGATGATTTAATAACCAACATTTTCTGGGCAGATGCAAAGATGAGAGCAGATTACTCAAAATTTGGTGATGTGGTTGGTTTTGACACAACTTACCAGAAGAACAATGAAAGTCGTCCGCTGGCATTACTTGTAGGTGTCAATCATCATAAGTAAACTACATTCTTTGGTGTTCTATTGCTATATGATGAGACATCCCTCATGTTTGAATGGTTATTTGATACTTTTGCGAAATCTATGTGTGATAAAAGTCCTAAAACTATTCTTATAGTCCAAGATGTAGTAATGGAAAAGGCTCTAGTAATAAGATGGCCTGAAAGTCATCATTGCTTATGTATTTGGCACATATATCAAAAAGTGGCCATCCATTGAAGGATTTTGGTAGAGATTAAAGGATTTTGGTAGAGATTTTAGCTCATGCATATATGATTTGAAGAAGAGGAAGATCTTATAAATGCATGGAATGAGATGTTGTGCATATATGGACTTGAAGACAATGAATGGTTGGCGCACATGTTTAGGATAAAGGAGAAATGAGCTTTAGTGTATGGAAGACAAATGTTTTGTATAGACATGATGACAACACAAAGGAGTGAGAGCATAAATAGTGTGGTAAAGAGTTATGTTACTTATCAACACAAATTCTTGGAGTTTTTTCATCACTTTGAAAGACTTCTTGAAGATCGTAGATATGAAGAGTTAAAGGCTGATTTTAAATCAAGTGCAAGTATTCCCTCATTATTATATCCAATTGAGACTTTGAAACATGCAACTAGTGTTTATACTCCTAAGGTGTTTAAGTGGTTTCAAAATGAGTGGTGTAAGTCTCATAATTGTTGTATAGAAAGTTTTGGGGAGGATGGATCAATCATAAAATATCAAATTACCCTTCATAAGAAGAGTTATTACCACACAGTTACGTATGATTTATTAAATGGAAAAGCTGACTGTAGCTGTAGAAAAATTGAGTTTGCTGGAATTTTATGTTATGTTTTGAAAGTTTTTACTATGAAAATATTACGGAGATCCCAAGTCAGTACATATTGAAAAGGTGGACATATAAAGCAAAACTTGGATTCATGAGAGATGAAAATTCTGGAATCAACATAAGTAATTTGGATCCCAAGATATGTCAAAGTATGTGGTATAAAGAATTGTGTGGGCTATATGTGCAATTGGTTACAAAAGCATTTAAGAGTGAAGCGACTTACAAAATTGTTAAAAATTGTATTTTGCAGATGTTGGAAATCGTCGATGATAGACTACAAGGTAATGGATCAACTGTTCAATAATCAATTGCGAGCTCCAATGTTAGATTACAAGGTGAAGAGATGGTTTAATATTCGAGTGTTATCACAGATAACTTGAACCAAAATGGGATTGAAATTCGTTAAAAGAACAGTATTGGAATTAAAGGAATCAAAATCAAGAAGAAAACTATTTCAGGTATGAGATTGAGGGTTGGCTTGCAGAACGCTATGAAAGAAAGGAAATCAACAAAAAAGTTCAGACTCAGGCAAATCTTACAATTGCAGCACC
Source organism: Erythroxylum areolatum (assembly GCA_024520975.1). Taxonomy (NCBI): domain Eukaryota; kingdom Viridiplantae; phylum Streptophyta; class Magnoliopsida; order Malpighiales; family Erythroxylaceae; genus Erythroxylum; species Erythroxylum areolatum. The sequence goes on from JANIJH010000004.1 coordinate 18,671,627, forward strand.
AACATTACCATTTAATCTTGAGATTCTATTTGTAAATTTTTTTATTGAGTTCCATGTCCCTTAAATGCGTGGTTTTTAATAAAAAAGATTCAATGTTTTAACTATTACTCTAGTATTTTAATTATATACTCTTTTAACTTTTTGGATGATAGGTTGTCTATGTTAATTCAAGTCAAACAAATTTTATTGAAGGTGTTCCATTTTCTATGGACATTACCTACTCCTAATTGGTATTTATCTTATGACAAAATACTATTACTAACAATTTTATGTTGAGTAACTTATTCACGATTCACTATTGATACTATTTTTTATGATTCTTATAGGGACAACAACCACATGGTGTGAACGATGTGATGATAAATAACTCATGACAAAATAGTAATGTTAACTACGATAGTGCAAATATAGGTAGTTTCGTTGAGACATATGATTGTCTAGTTCCATGTGCAGGAGGCATATTTTGTAATACAAAGTGAAAAGAAAGTAGAGTGTTTAAGATAATTTATGCATCTTTATCGACAAGGTGCATATTTTTTTTCCTACTGAGAATTGACAATTTCTTTCTTACACTCATTATTATGTAATTTTTATATATTTTGTTGATTATGTATTGTCTGTAAATGATGAATCCTTATGTTAAAAAATATTTTTTGCCAAAATGCGAAATATTTAATTATTAAGATTGTCATGAAACTTCTTATAATGGTATGGGAAAAAAAAACATCGATCTTCTATTTTTTGTCGAGGATGACATTGTTATACCATTTATGTCCCCATTAAAACTAATCTAAGCAAATGATATGTGGCATTTCTACTTATTATTATTATTATTATTATTATTAATTTTCTACTTATTATTATATTTTATCAAGTAAGTTATACTTTGCTCTTCATGGGTAGTTGCAAATGAATCCAATATGAAGAATGGTTTGAGATTTGATGACCATGAACATGGAGCTTCATATATGCTTTAACATGGTTGTAAACACAAAGAGATTTGGGTTCTAAATTTTATTGTGTTAATGTTATTCGTGAGTTGTTTAATAGAAGCATTTATGATAATTATTTAGTGATGAATTGATTGTGAAAATGGTGTTTGAAGTGTGTTGGATGGAGCTTCATATATGCTTTAACATGGTTGTAAACACAAAGAGATTTGGGTTCTAAATTTTATTGTGTTAATGTTATTCGTGAGTTGTTTAATAGAAGCATTTATGATAATTATTTAGTGATGAATTGATTGTGAAAATGGTGTTTGAAGTGTGTTGGACGTTGATGAACAAGTAGATACATCATGTTCTGTTTTAGTGTAAATGATGAATAACAGTTTATGAGTTGTAGTATGGATGATTTTGTATTTAAATTGAGCTGAAATGGAAGTAGCAATGAAGAGGAGATAATGAGAACATAATTTAGAAATGATAGATTAAGCAAAAGAGATGAACTAGGATGAAAATGATGATGAAGTGAGCTGAATATGTTGGATGGAGTATTTTCACGAAACATGCATCTATATTTTAGCAATGTCTTGATCTATACATGTCCAATAGGATGATTTTAAGTTTAGATTAAACTGGAGATAAATGGCTATATTTTTCATGAAGGAATTAGATTTGAATTATATCTTTAAGGCTTTCAAAATTTGGCTTGAATTTGAGTACCGTGTGCTCTCGCGATTTGGGAACAATCTATAGTATTTTAGGTATAACTTGTAGAATACTACCAAACTGTATGAAATTGGTGTCATTAGAAACTTAAGACATAAAGGAACATTTTTTAAGAAGAATGTATTGCCTAAATACCTCTCTTTTTTTTTTTGTCAAAATGGCCATGCAAGATTGATCCAAATTTTGTTTTGAGAAAAGTTGGATTGATGCTTAAATAAGGGATTATCAGGTAGTGTACAATTGTGCACAAGCACGATCATGATAGAGAGGAAACATCAAGGAGTTGCATCGATCATGCACAAGCTCAATTATGACAGAGAGAAAACAGTAGGAAGTTGCACGATCATGCACAAGCACGATCGTGATAGAGAAGGTGTACTGCTATTTGACAACTTTCAATACTCTTCACTATTTTGACCATAACTCCTTCTTCGGACCTCTGATTGACTTGAAATTTGAACCACAAGCTCATTACACATTGTCCCTCTCCACCAAATTTAATTGTCATCTGAATTCACTAGGAAAGGATTGGTAATTATATTTTATTTTTGTTATTATTATTAAATTCCTTATTATTTATTTATTTATTATTATTATTATTAATTTTATTCTTCTTCTTCTTCTTCTTATTATTATTATTAATTTTCTACTTATTATTATTCTTATTATTAATTTGAGTATTTTTATTAATTATATTTTATTTTTGTCATTATTATTATTAAATTACTTATTATTATTAATTTTCTTCTTCTTCTTCCTAATTTTAATATTATTAATATTATTGTAAATTTTTTTTATTATTAAATTTCTTCTTATCATATGACTTTCTAACATTTTACAGTGGTTAATTGTTCTTGATCTGACTTATGTTAGCATTCATTGTATAGTTGCAATTGCAATATAAAATAACAATGCAACGATATTGAAAATAAATATAACATAGGACTTTAAATTGCTAAAAAGTTATTTAGTTGAACCAAAAATAAGTTTCAGCCCTATTTTAAATAACTAGACAAAATAGTTAAACTTTAACGTAACCTTCAATGCGTGGCAAGAAACCTCCTCACCCACTATGCAAACCATGCTCATATTGATCTTCACTACCTTCATTTGACCCACCTACACCTTCTTACCTTTCCATTTCTTCAAGAATATCTATAGCAGCTTGTGCATCATTTCTAGTTGCATGATCTTTTCCATAGATCCCAGTCAATTCATTATAGAAAGGAAAGCTCTTCTTTTGAATTTGAGCAGCATTTTTGTGACTATGAAAAAATGAAAAGAAAACATCAATAATTTTTATAAATGACAAGAAAGTAGTTAAAGAAAAATAGAAAGGTGGAAATATGTATCAGTTGAAAGCAGATAGAGAAAAAAATTACAGAAACTAAAATTTGCATGTATGAGAATCAAATTTTTGATGTTTAAGTTTGAATCTTGGATTTTGATTCATTTTTTTAGTTGAACCGAAAGGGAAGAAGTATAGATGATTTATGTGGTAGTTGAATAAGATAGGAATGAGAAATCTAGACAAATTTGGAAGGAGAGAAGAAGAATTGCAGTTTCTGTGAAATAAGGAGGATGCACAATCATACTTCAGCATGATCATGACATCACTCAAAAGCTAGAAAGCACGATCAGGACTTTGCTGATGGTTTGAAAACTTGCAATCGTGCCTCTGCACGATTGTGACCTGAAGTTGTTTACAGGAAAATGGTTTTCTAGTCATCCTTCAATCTTTTTATTATAACTTCTTCTCCCAACATCCAAATGACATGATTCTTGAACCAAAAGGCTCGTAACACATTTATTTACATCTTCACCAAAAATCTTAGCCATCTGAAATGATTTGAGAGAGACTGAGTGACAAAATTGGACGGAAATGATGAGGAAAAATTTGGGATGGGTGTGCACGGCCATGCGTTAAGTTGCACAGGTGTGCATTATATTGATGTGCACTAGTGTGCATGATGGTTGCATAGCTGTGACTCAAATGTGTTGAAATGCACAGATGTGCATTGATGATGCACGACCGTGACTTAATTTAGTTGGGTTAATGGATTTAAGATGAAAATGTTGATTGTGCAGGAATATGATAACCAGAAAGATTTCATTAAATAGGCTTCAGTATTTTGACACAATCTTGTTCTGTTGTTATCTGGATGGAATGAATTTTGATTTGATGTAAACTAGAGGCATAGGACTACAAATTGTCTAAAGAAATTGAATCTTAATTCAGCCTCTAAAAATTTCAATTTTTGGATGGAATTTGAGTATAGGGTACTGTTTCAGAATGAGAATAGTCTGAAAATATTTGGAGTATAACTTTCAAAATACTGAACCAAATTGAATAAACTTAGTTTCATTAGAAATTTAAGAGATAGGAGAACAACTTTTCAGAAGAAAGTGTTCTCAAATTACTCCATTTTCTTGGTCAGAAAGAACATGCAAAGTTGAGCTGAAAGTATGTTTCGGGAAAATTCTGAATTTGACCAAATGAGTTATGAATTTTGATTCTAATGGTTTTATTGAGGTATAAACCATAATTATGAATGATACTTACGTGAATTTAGAAATATGAATGTTTACGTGATGAGAATAATGGAACGATGCCTAGAATTGTCTTTGAGGATGCATTGTACTTATTCCATATTCACTTTTGTGCATAAATGAGTACTTATAATTTTGCAAAATTATTAATGTGAGTGTGTACAATGTGTGTATTGCATAATTTGGATGTACAGGATAAACGTTCACATTTAGACGTTTCCAAATCTTGGAAGCAATTGCTAATCTGGAGCGTACTGTGAGTCGACCTAGATGGTCTCATTCACTGTTTGTTATGTTTTAAGTTTCTGCTTTGAATTGCCATTGAAATGAAATGTGATTTTTCTGATTCCAGACATTGAATGTCCAAGAAGTTTGATAAATGCATGAATAATAACATAAGTGCTCCTTGTATGTGAATTTGACAAAATATGTGATACATAAATTGATTGTTAAATGCAGGACCGAGTTTCGAAGAGAAATGTGAATATGCATATAAATGAAAAAATGATTCTTAACTTTAATGTTAAACGTCAGACTAAGGTTAGATGATATATGTAAAGTGAAATAAAGTAACTGATTGAAAAGATGTGAATGTGATGCATTTCATTTCATAAATGCATAAAAGATAAAGGCTATTATGATCGGAGTAGCCATCGAAACATACCTTAAAGCTTAGATGTGAAAAAGAGCTTAAAGCTCAGATTGTGAAAAATAGTTTAAAGTTCAGAAAGTGTATAAGAGCCAAAGGCTCACTATGTGAAATGAACGTAGTTGTTGGACCCCAAAATTTTCAATTATTATTGATTTATTTGTTTCATTACTTTTAGAGTTGAGTCATTAATTTAATGGGCATAAATAGAGATTTGATATTAAATGGAAAATATTTGAATTAAGTTAGAGTTAATATGGTGTTTAAGAAGATCAAAGGAGTTAGGAGGTAAATGAAGAAGGGGAAAAATGGGAAGACTAAAGGAGAGAAGGGGTATGTTTGGAAGGACAAGACCAAAATGTGGTCTTGTTTAAGAACAAGAAGAAAAAACGTGAATTAGGAGAGAGGAAGAGAAATAACAAATCAAAGAGAGAAAGAAGAGAGATTTCGGTGGTTGAGAGAAAAGAAGAGAGTTGAGCCAGGGTTTCTTCATTTCTTAGCTTTTGAGAAAGATTTTGAAGTGGTTCAAGAAGAGAAAAAGGTAGAGAAAGAGAAGAGCATCCATTTGAGCCAAAGATCTCTTCATCTGGTGAAGAACCAAAGTAAGATCACCTAAATCTTTTAGGATTTTTGGAAGGATTTTAGTTCATGGAGTTTAGAAAATCCATGGATTTAAGTATTCTAGCATCAATTTTAGTGATTATGCTTTGTGGAATTTTTAATTGAAAATCCTATTGAGTAGGATTTTTGTTATTGTATAAAGGGGATAAAAGAGGCAAGAGAAATAAGAGAAGAGACATTTTGCTCAAGTCTTTAAGCAAGGAAATCAAGATGAGTTACATGTTTATAATAGAGTTATGAGCCATTAACGTTTTTACAAATTAATAAAGTAAAATGATTTCAATTACTTCATAAATGTTGCTTTAAATGTTTTTGAGTGATTTGAGAAATTGCTACATGCTGGTGCAGGAATTTTGATTATAAAATGGAAAATGGTTTTGAAATATTTACGTTATGCCTTGAAATATGTCATGGCATTCTGTATAAATGAAAAGATGAGAAAGCATGAAAGTATGCATGACGCCCTAATATCCCCTGGGAGGATACGAGGGTGCCACACAAACATCATAACATACATGCATACATAACCGAGAAAAAACTAAAAAATACAAAACATTCATCATACATTCTCAATAGCTCAAAGCGGAAGCAATTCAGAGAAAACATACATCATAATACACTGAGCTTAAATACAACTTGTTCCAAACCGAAATCAACCTAAATTAAGGTTATTACAAACCTTGAAACAAAATTCAGGAGTCACATACATCATAAACAAATCCAAAAACAAACTCAAAATACATTTTAAACAAAACAAATCTTAGACTCCTTTGGCCATTGTGGTTGACTTGTCCCAGTCCCTACGTCCTTCTCTCTAAACCTACACGGGGCAAATTCACTGTACTAAGCATATAGCTTAGTGAGTAATAACTAATTCACTTTAAAAGAATTCTTAAACAGTAAATCTAATTTATTGTATTTCAGAATAGATATTATGGTTATTAGAATTGCGTTACACAAAAGGTATAAACCTTCAAAATCAGAACATAATTTAGCTTATAACAAATCAAATCGACATCAGAGTGCAAAATCAGAAGACTTCTAAATCCATTTACAGAAGTAGGTAATAGGACTTATATAAAAGAGATCAGAGTCTCAACACCGAAGTGTTACAGAAGAGACCAAAGTTTTGACACCAAAGTGTCACTAACAGAAGACACTGAAGTGTCGATAACAGAAAACACCAAAGTGTCAATAATAGAAGACACCAAAGTGTCATAGAAGCAGCTGCAGACCCTTCTAGGCATGCCTATTTACCCACAACTAGAACTTAACATATTCAAAAACAGAAATGTCTGAAATTCAATTTACATGTCAACCAATGTTTCATACCATGTATTCAAACATATCATATATTTACAGCTTTGCAAATCATTCAATATTCCAAATCAATAGCAAAAAAATAGTCAAAGCAAAACCATCAAAACTTGCTCATAAAATTTACCATCTAAATTACTTACAAAAGCTCCCTTATTGTTTATTGCTTCGAAGTCCCAACAATATCTGGAATCGGTGGCTTTAAGGTTC
>JANIJH010000004.1:18791016-18802060 GCA_024520975.1 Erythroxylum areolatum
ACATAACATAAAACACATCATAATGCATTTCACAATTTATCAATTCAAGCATATAAATACACACATATGCACATTGCTCATAACACAATAGCCATAAATATTTTACCCAACTTATAACTCTTGAAAATCCAAATTCGATGGTGCCCTTCCTCTTGCTCTTTGGTAGGTTTTTGATTTCCTAACACAACCAAAATTTCCATTTAATTCCAATTCCATTGGAAATCGCCCAATTTCCTTAATCACAACAAATCCCTAATACTTCAAAATCACCACCATTGAACTTAACATAAATCAAGCTCAAACTTAACCTACCCATAGCCCATATAGGTTAGAAAACCTAAAACCTAGCTTAGAAACCCATCTTCTTCCTCTAATCATTCCCAACACAAAAACCCCTTTCTTTCTCTAAACTTCTTCATTTACAACACAACCCATATCTTCAATAAACAAGAAGAAAAGATGAACTTACCTTAAGAAGCTTGATTCTTCTCTTCTTTCCATGATTTTTCCTCCTTCTTCCCTAGCTTTTTCGAATTTTTCTTCTCTTCTTCTACTTCTCTCACGTTTTCTCTCCCCCTCCATGGCTTTCACGATTCTCTCTTCCTCCTTCTTCTATTTTTAAGACACCAATTAGCCTATTCTTCTAATTATGCCCCTCACTTACTTGGGCTTTCCCATTTTACCCTTGTTTTGTCTTTTATGGCTCTACCCCCTTTTGTCCACTAACTCCACATTAACTCTAACTAAGTCCTAATCCTTCCAACAAAATTTTCAATCTTCATTCATGCCTACTAATTTAATGACCCATTTCTAAAAATAAATAATTACACTAACATACAAGCATAATAAATCATTAAGCAAATAATAAGAAAATTTTAAAACAAATCAGGATCCAACTGTTTTGGGCCATGAAAATGAGATCATATCTGAGTTCAGTTTTGATGTTGGCAGCACAAGTGGTGGGAAGAAACCTGATAGACATCCTAGAAGACAAACGGTAAATCACAGGCCTAAAAGCCCTCTTAGACCCTCTACACGAGATAATAATAAAGAGCCTAGTTCTAAACCTAGTACTACTAAAGACAAAAGACCTAAAATAGTGACTGGTATCTCCTTTACGGCCTATATAAGGCCCTCAAGGATTATTTCTCAACTTCCTAATAAACACCATATCGCAAACCCCATTATAGTTAAATATATTGTAGCTCAATTTTGCCAGGCTTTTCAGAATTTTCTTCCTCCACCTAATTCCTCAACTATCTTGCATGGCAACTCCTTGAAGCAAATTCAGGTTACACATAATAATGATCCTCCTAACCTTGGACAAAACCCTTCACATATTGTTTCTAAGAGTAGTGGTGGTGGGTCTTTAGGTCCAATGGATAGTGATATAGCAGAGTCGAGTTCCACATTTGATGGCGTGGATGTGGATAAGGTTCCAAGTAGTTTTTCTTGAGGTGCTTTCACTCTTTTTCCTAATTTTTTAAAGGATTAATAACCTCAATATTTTATCTTGAATTGTTGGGGAGTGGCGAATGCAAATTTTACTATTTATGTAAAAGAGCTTGTTCGGAGTAATCAGGTGGATATGTTGATTATTATGGAACCTCATATCTCTAGAATACGGGTAGTTAATGTTTCTTACACACTAGGTTTTGAACATGTTGCAAGAGTGGATTTCTCAGGATTTTCGGGAGGTATTTGGTGCTTATGGAATTCTTCTTCTATTAAGATCAAGGTCTTGGTCTCACATAAACAATTCTTTCACTTACTAGTTCTTGATGGATTGCCAATGCTTGGTTCATAATGGCAGTTTATGCTAGTCCCCAAGTGTTAGGACAAGTCTTTCTTTGGCAGGAGATAGCTCGTCTTAGTGACATTATTAATCATCCTTAGCTTCTCATTTGGGACTTCAATGATTATCCATGTTTTAGTGAGAAGCGAGGCCGGATTTTTTCTCTACAAAGGGCTGAAAATTTTTGAAAAAATTGGGATAAGTGTAATCTTTTAGATCTTGGGCATAAGGGCTCCCACTTCACGTATCGCCAAAAGTATAATGGATACTTTTCTACTTATGTTCGCCTTGATAGAGCACTTTGTAATTCTGCTTAGCATTTGATGTTCTCGGAGGCATCTCTTCATTACCTACCATGCACTCATTCTGATCATAACCCCATCCTGTTAAAACTCTATGGATATGTTCCTCCTACTTCAACTAGGCCTTTTCATTTTTAGGAGTCTTGGACCTTACATAATGGGTTCCATAAAGTTGTTGAGATGCATGGAATAAAGACCATTATTCCCTTGCTATGGCCCTAAGCAATGTTAAAGAGGCTGCTCTTACGTTCAACAAAGATGTCTTTGGAAATATTTTTCAGAAGAAGACGAGAACTCTGGCTTGATTAGATGGCATTCAGAAAGCTTTAGGCTTTAGACAATTTGACTCCCTTATTAATTTGGAGCAGGAATTAATCACTGATTATAATGATACTCTTCATCAGGAAGAGACTGTCTGGTGCTAAAAATCTTGTGTGCAGTGGCTACACGATGGTGATAGAAACACATGGTTTTTCCATGCGATAACTATTTCTCGACGTAAAAGAAATAAGATTAAACGACTTCACGCTCCAAATGGCTCTTGGATCACAGAGGAAGTTGATATCCAATCTGAGGTATTGACTTACTTTTAGGAATTATTCTGTTCTACTAATGATATTTCTATGCCCTTTCCTCATATTCATGATCACCTTAGGATCTCTAGGGATGCAACTCTTACTCTTTTAGCTCCTATTTCAAAAGAGGAGGTTTTTGCTGCTGTCTGCTCTATAAAGTCTTATAAAGCCCCCGGTCCTGACGGCTTTCAACCTATTTTCTATAAAAAAAAATTTGGCACTTAATTAGAGATAGCATCTTTGGAATGGTTAATGAGGCTTTTAATACTAGTGTTTGTCCAAAGAACATCACTAAAACTAGGATGGTTCTTATTCCTAAGGATGAGCAGCTTGTCTCTATGTCTCAATTTTGTCCAATTAGCTTATGTAATGTGAGCTACAAGATCCTCACTGACGTGATTGCCCAACATATGAGGCCTATTCTGGAATCTATTATTCATCCTATGCAAGGATTTTTATCTCAGGGAGAACTACTACTGAGCATATTATCTTGACCAAAGTGGTGGTCCATACCATTTGGAAATCTGAAAAGAAGGAGGGTTATTTGGCTATGAAGATTGATCTTGCCAAAGCTTATGATAGAGTGGACTAGAAATTCCTTAGGCAAACCTTGCTTGATTTCAACTTTCTATTGAGGATCATTTCTTTTATTTTGTCATGTCTCTAGTTCACGATTATCCATTTTATGGAATGGTGCGTGCCTCCCAGAGTTTGAACCTAAAGGTGGTTTGCGGCAAAGGGACCTTTTATCTCCATAACCTTTTGTTCTCTACATGGAGAAGCTCTTTATGCTGATTTCAAATAAGGTTGTGTCCAACCAATGGAAACCTGTCAAGCTATCTAGGGATAGTCTAGCTATCTCTCATCTCCTTTTTGCAGATGATGTTCTCTTATTTTCCTATGCTACTGTCTGGGGATGCAGGGTGGTATTAAATACCATTCAACAATTTTGTGCCTGCTCTGGGATGTAGATTAATTAGTAGAAGTCTAAAACTTTTATTTCTCCTCATATTACTAGGCATCGCCAAGAGACATTGCGGCATCAACTCTACTTAAAGTTTACTTTGGAGTTAGGGAACTATCTTGGGGTGCCCCTAAATGGGACTAATAAAAAGAAATATTTTAAGCGTGTTTTGGATAAAATTCATAACCGTTTGCAAGGATGGAAAGCCAAATTGCTGAACAAGGCTAGTCGTCTCACTTTAGTTCAATCTACACTATCTACAATTCCTCTCTACACTATTCAAACTTGTTGGCTACCAACTAGAACCTGTGATATGATTGATAAGAATTGTCGTGACTTTCTTTGGCGACCTTCTAATACAAGTCATGGTTTTCATTGCTTGAAGTGGGAGGTAGTTTGTAGCCCTAAAGATGTTGGTGGGCTTGGTATTTAAATGAGCAGAGAAAATAATATTGCCATATTAGGCAAATTGATGTGGTCTATTATTCCTTGGGTTGATGTCTTGCGGGGTAAGTATTTGTGTAATGCCACTCTTATATGTAGTATAGTGCCCCCTACTGCTTTTCCAAGTTGGAAGGCAATTCAAAAGGCTATTTCTTACCTAAAGGATGGTTTTCCTTGAAGAATTGGAAATGAAGAGCTTATTTCTCTGTGAAATGATAGATTGGTTGGTGACTTACCTATTTATGGACAAGTTCAGTATATCGACAATCGTGATCTTAGTCTTTCAATCAATGACATCCTTGATGTGTATAGAGACTGGCAACTTTCTCATCTTCTCACACCTTTAGGAAGGGATTTGATGAGAAGCATCCTTGCTATTCTGGTGCCTCATAATATGATGGTTCTAGATACTTTGATTTGGGGAGAGACCACGTCTGGTAGCTATACTGTGAAATCGAGGTATGAGTACATCTCTCGAGTCCTTGATCCTGTTGATCCTCATAAGCAGTGGTTCAGAATTTAGAAACTAAATTTCCCTAAAAAATTTCGCTTCTTCTTGTGGCATATTAGGTGGCAAAGACTTCCTACTAATGTGTTACGTTTTGAGTATGATATGGCCACTTCACCTACGTGCTTTCGATGTGGAAAGTACAAGGAGACTACTATCCATGCTCTTTATGATTGTTCTTAGGTGTGGCAAGTGTGGCTCCACATTCTTGGAAATTCAAATGTTTCCTTTTTTGCTTCTAGTATTGATGAGTGGGTATCCTCTCATAATCTGGATGTTTCTCGTTCTTTTGACCATATACTAACTATCATTACTGGTGCATGGATTATATGGTGTGTAAAGAACCAAGAGCTTATCCAACATCAGGTTATGTTTACTATTGCTCAATACAAGTGGCATATAAAGCTCGTGAATGAGTGCCAGATGGATTTTCAAGTGGATGATCATGCTATTATGTCTAATACCAGATGCGTATCATGGCAAGCACCTAACAGTGATTATGTCAAACTTAATGTGAATGGTAGTTCGATTGGAAATCTAAGAGATGCAAGGTTTGGTGGTTTGATAAAGGATGAAAATGGGAGGTGGTTGGTTGGTTTCTCGGGGTTCACTGGGCTTGCAACCAACATGCTAGCTGAACTTTGTGCTATAAATCATGGTTTATCTCTTTCTTGGGATTGTGATCATAAACTGTTGATTATGGAGACTGATTCTCTTGAAGTGATTAATCTTATCAAGGGCACATGTCCTCTAACTCATCCTTATTTGGCCGTTGTGGATGATATTAGACGAATCCTTGGGAGAGAGTGGTGTTGCTCTATTCAACATACCTTTAGAGAAGGGAACCAGTGTGCAGATTTTCTTACTAAACAAGGTTCTTCTGGCCGTCAATGTTGGGTTATTTGGGATTCCCCTAATCCAAGTCTTGGTTTGCTTCTCCAGTATGATGCTAGCTTGATTGCATTCTTAAGGACTTAGTCCTCTTTGTTTCCTCATCCATTGCACCCAAAAAAAAAAAAAAGATTTGGGTCCTGTCCCCCTTAGCTTTTGAACTTATGGTGATAGCACCTACTACACTAGCAGTCTCATTGTATCGCATTTACTAGGGTTGTTTAGCCGTCATTTGCCATGCCCCAAGTTCATTTTGTGTTCTTATTTCTGCAACTACTTGTATGTGATATGTTCAGAAAAAATGAGCATTAAGAATATAATAGATAATAAATAATAAGAAAATAAGGAGATTTTAATGGGATTTAATTAACTAATTTTAATAAAAGTGGTTAATTCTCATATTAAATTAATTTGATAATGGTTAAAAAAATTTATATAAACTAAGTTTATATAAATATAGTTAATTGTAAAATTTAGTTGATATATGTAGAACTTCCCAATTACCAATCTCAACTTAACTTAAACATGATTTTAACTAGTCATCCATTATAAACATGTTTTTCTTACAATCATTGACATGGTAGAGGATATGGTCATAGCATATGATATGGTCATGTTTCAAGTCCCGCATCTCACTTTTTTTTTTCAAAATATGATTATGTGTTTTGACAATGTCCTTATCTCAGGTTGAAATCTTATTGTATCTACCACATATGGAAATGGGGTCTACCATGCTCGTATATTAAACCATGTCCATCCCTAAAAATTCTTTGCCACATTAGCCATGTAACACATAATTCTTCCTCAACAACTTTATCCAACTCTATTTCAACTTAAATATTAATGCAAATGTAGACTTTACACTATAGCAAAAAGTGTTTTAGGTAACAGACAAAACCATTGTTATAAGTAAATTATTGTTGCCTTTGGTTTAAGGCATCATAATTCATAGCGATATAAGAAGTGGCGATATAATAAGTGTAAGGCAACAGAAGGAGAAGATTAGGCAACCAAAAAAAATATTGCTTTAAGTTTTGACTAGGACATCACATTAGCTTCAAACTATATCAACAATAGTAAATAGATATTGCAACACTTTTAACTCTTTATAAGGTAACAAACTGATTTTTTAGGCAACAATTTGTAATAATAAAAGCAACAATTTATTCTTTCATTACCAATATTATTTAATGTAAAATCAAGCTCTTCTTATTATATAGTCAACATCTGTATGACATTAAAAGAAATAAATAGATATTACGTACATATTATCAAAGATAAATTAACGATAAAATATGACATTTATATATAATATATAGTCTATAAGGACTTGTAAAATTCAATCTTTTAACATATTCAAAATAAGAAAGCAAAAAAATCACTAAATAAAATATCCATCTACAATATCGTCCACCACTACATATGGATTTTAAGTGAATTAATCTAAATAATAAACAAAACTATTATGTATGGGCGATCCAAAATCCTTCACCAAGTACCTCTTTGTCCACTCCTAATCATCACCATCCTACAGAAAAGGAAAGAAAGAAACAAGAAGAATATTAGAATTGTAAAACTACCATGCTCACAAATAAGTTAATATATGTAAAAAATGAAATACTAACTACTTTATTATGACGTCAATTTAATCAAGACAAATAATATAGTCCAAAAAATAAAAACATAATGATTCAGTTCTATTTATGAACAAATTCAGAAAGCATGAACATAAACAACTAATCTCAACAAAAAAGATAACAAGATGATGTATAAAAACACTGAATTAAGGAAATTTGTTACCTGATATTCTTCATGTTGATATGTATGGTTTGGAGGATTAGAAGATTTCTTTCTTAATTGACTAAGTTAATCAAATTACAAAGCATGTCTATGTCAGTGGTGTTAGGTTGCTGAAGCTAAGATTGAATGAGGGAGAACATTTGCTTCATCATTTCTTCTCTATCAACTTTATCTTGTTTTAGTTGCCTTTTCATTTCCAAGTGGTCAACTTTCTCTTGGTCTAATACCTTTCTCATTCTCTCCTTTTCAACTTCTACTTTTTGGTTCATCTCTTCTTCTAATGCGTTCTTGATGGACTGCAAATACTCATTATGAACTTTGTGTAAGGCTTTCCTCACCATTTTTTTTTCTTTCATAGTAGATGCTTTGACTCCCTTTCTAAAAAGTTTATTATGGCCAGGCCTTATCATCCTCAAATCATCCACAACTTTGTCAAGCTTTTCACTATCGTTTTCCTTTTGCACTTCTTTAATGCTAGCCCATAAAAGAAAATTTGCAGCCATAGTAATGAATGCAAGCACCATATATGATTACAAAAAAATGCAGTATATTTCTCATTATACTAAAAATATCTCATTTTGACAAGAAGAACAAATCAACAATATAAAAAAATAAAATGGAATTATAAACACATGAAATAAGCAATAAATTTGGGCATCCCATTGAAAGTAGCAACAATAAAGAAAATTATTACAAAACTAGCATTACTCACAATTTTCTCCCTAACAGAGGAATTTGTGGTTCTCTTAACTTTATATCACCATTGAATGATCTCCTATTGCGCCTCCAAGGATGATTTTTATCCAAAAATCTTCGATAATTGAGATAATAAGTCTTTCTACTATGCTTTAAATTTTGAGAGCAAGTTTTATAATGAAAATTAGGGCATGACAACTTTCCCTTTGTAGTCCATCCAAACAACATTGCATATCCTGGAAAGTCACTAATTGTACATAACAAGGCTACACGCATCTTAAATGATTCATTAGTTGAAGCATCATATGTCTCTATCCCAAACTCCCATAACTTTGTCATCTCTTTAATCAAAAGTTGTAAAAAAAGCATCAATATCCTTTCCAAGAGAAGTCAGGCCATGCATAATTGAAGACAATATCAAATTTTCTAATCTCAGACATCTCCATGGTGTTAAGTTATAGTTTACTAAAATTATGGGCCATGTACTATATGAAACACTCATTGTGTGAAAAGGATTAAATCCATTAGTGGCAAGAGCTAATCTAACATTACGAGGATCTCGTGCAAAATTATGATACAATGAGTCAAAGTCTTTCCAAGCTTGACCATCTATACGATGCCTTAAATGACCATCTTTGGGATGCTCCTTATCATGCTATTTCATGTATTTAGCTAAATCTAGACACATGTATAAACGTTGCAACCTCGATTTTAATGGAAATTATCTAAACACCATAGCTAGAATTTTCCTCACCTGATCTCTGTTATCTTCACTATTACAACTTTGTTTCCACCTAGATACACCACACACTCTGCAGCTGCTTTCTCATCATTTCCCCAATATAAAACACAATCATTGGGACATGCATGTATTTCATAATGAAGTCTTAAATCCTTCACAAGTTTCTTTGTCACAATAAAAGATTTAGGAATCTTTGCATTAGGAAAGGCCTCTTTAAGTATCCCTATAAGATTAGTATAAGCTGCAATACTAATTCCATGGGTACACTTAAAAAGATAAGTCAAATTATGAAAAAAAAAATAGAAAACCTTAGACAACTAGGATATAATTCTTGTTTTCCTTCCTTTACCAACTTTAAATACTTATTAGCATCAGCATTTGGACCATTACTAACTCCTTCACAACTATTAGGAAATTCATCTATGTCTCTAAATGTGTCAAGTAGTAATCCATCAATATTATCATGCATAGACCTTCTATCAGATTCATTCTCAT
Organism: Erythroxylum areolatum; assembly: GCA_024520975.1. Classification (NCBI taxonomy): domain Eukaryota; kingdom Viridiplantae; phylum Streptophyta; class Magnoliopsida; order Malpighiales; family Erythroxylaceae; genus Erythroxylum; species Erythroxylum areolatum. Next base: position 18,800,229 of record JANIJH010000004.1, read on the forward strand.
CATTCATATGCATATTTGTATTAGTTGATCCTTCCTCATTCAATTCCCAACCATCATATCCTGGAGCAAATCCACAAACAATCAAATGATCATATACAATATTTCTTGTATACCAATCAAATGATCATATACAATATTCATACTATCAACTACACTCATATATTTATCACTATATTTGGGGAAAGTCATCCAATGTCTATCTCTCTTATCCATTGGTAGGTGACTATTCATAAAAGTAATAGATACAATATGGAATATGTGAACATCCAAGAAAAATTACATATACAATTTATTAAAAATATTAAAATAAAATTTGTAGTTACAAAGCCCTGTGGATTCAGAGAATTCAAGAACACATCTAAATAATTAAAGATTTGAAAATAAGTTGTTTATGTGAATTTAATTTATTTCATCAAAGTAACCATGCATATATTTCTGTTGATACAAAGCCATAAGGATTTCTCCAAATTTTGTTGACTTATATGGCATATTGGTTTGAAAAGACGAAATAGTAGGAACCATTAGTTGCTTTTTGAAGCCAACAACAGGTGCAACATAGTTATTCTCCTGCCTAATTAATCTACTTGATGATTTAACCAACTCCTCATCAGTAAACACCATTTAATCACTACCATGGTATATAGTCGATAACCATCCACTCTTATTAGTCATTATCATCAATATACAAGACAAAAATGTGTTTATGCATGTAGAAATCTAAAATTCATCAGTATCTCTCTTCAGTTGACATCTAGACAAAGTAGAATCAATTTTTAGGTTTTAATCTCTAAGAAACCCTTGATAAGCATTGCGTATAATATCGGCTTTATGATATAGACTCCTTTTCAAATTTATCAGATATAAACTTATCATGTGTTGTCATATGACACGTATATACACTGATGATTTCCATATACGTGTTATGTCTATTGTTAGACAGTAAAAAATATGAAAGAGGCAAAAGAAACAGAGGAATAGAGGCTAAACAATCTTCTGCATTATAAGGTAAATTGCTATCAAATAAAACATGAAATATGCCCATTTAAATATAGGCTTACAAAACCAATTCTTGATAAACTAAATTACGGTTATTTAACTTAAACAATGACTCTAACTAATAACTCTAACTAGGACTCTAACAATCATAATTCAAGTTGATTATCTAACACCCTCTCTTAAACTTATAATTCAACCTTTAATAACTCCAAGAATAGCTCTCAACTTGCAGAAATCTTCACATTTTAAAGCTTTGGTAAACATATCGGCAACTTGATCTTTAGATGTCACATGCTTCAATTAAATCTCTTTGTTCCAAATGCATTCTCTTATAAAATGGTACTTGGTGTCTATATGTTTACTTCTATCATGAAAAACTAGATTCTTTCCCAAAGCAATAGCAGACTTATTATCATCAAAAATATCCATAGCTCCATCTTGTTCAAAATTTAGCTCTTTCTGTAACTTCCTCAACCAAATTGTTGGACCCCGATCTTTGAGTGAAATTTTGAATTATGAAAATGAAATTTAAGAAGTGCTTTGTGTATATATTGTATAATAGATGACTTAAAATTTAAAGAATATTGAGAAGAAAAGAAATGATTTGATTTTGATATCTTTGGGGTTTTGAGTGGACTGGTATGGTTTATGAAATTAAGTGGATGAGTTGATTGAAATTAAGTTGAAAATCATGACTAAAAAGAGAAAGTATAAAAATATGAAAAATTGTAAAAAGTTTGACTTTTTGGCCTTTGAGGGTTGACTTTTGATTTAGTCAAAATTTGAGAAAATGCTCTACATGAAACTTGTAGTTTATGTCAAGAGCTTTCTGTAGC
>JANIJH010000004.1:18881778-18894946 GCA_024520975.1 Erythroxylum areolatum
TTAATTTGATTATAGATCAATATCAATTCATAATTAATGAACATCAAATTAATGAAATATGCCTTTCTTTATTGATTCATAAAGTTTGTACACAACTTTATACAAAACGCGCTAAAAGCGATTGCCTTTAGGGCACTACTCTAACAAGACATCCATTAACTTGTCCATTTTGCTCTCCAAAGATCCAAGTCAATCTTGTTGAAATCCAGGAGGTCCTTGTGGTCTTGCTTGGCCAACTGTAATTGTTAGTACTCCAAGAGAAATTTGGATGGTTTTTTCACCCCAGATTGTAAGTGTTAGAGTATGGATGGTTACCTCTTTGTGGTTGGCCCAAGTAATTTACCTATCCTATACCACTGGCTCCAAACAAGAAACATTTAATTGTGTTATGGTTGTTTTGCCCACATAAATCACAATGTAATTGCATAGCTTTAGCTTTAGATGAAAATGCTCCTTGCATGTTGCTCAACTGTTTAGTGAGTGCTGTGATTTGTGCCTGTAAAACTGTAACAGAGTCAATTGGGATCATACCTTTTTGCTCCTTTTGCCCTTGTTTATTCCTCTCACTTTACCACATACAACTATTGCTCGTCAACTCTTCCAAAAGATCATGAACTGCATCAATATTTTTTCTCACCAAAGAACCTCTAACATCTGCATCTATGGTTTCTCTTGTGCTCTGATTTATACCATATAGAATGCTTGTAAAAGGAACTCCCTTAGAAGGTTGTGGTGGTGGTAGCTTCTCTGTAATTCTTTAAGCCTCTCCCAAGCTTCATAAAAAGACTCCCAATCAATTTGTTGAAAATTTGTGATTTCCTTTATAATTCTTGTTGTCTTGGTCAAGGGGAAGTGTTTAGCAAGGAATGCTTGGGTTAGTTGTTCCCAAGTAGTGATCGACCCCGAACTGAGTGAGTTATATCATGCCTTTGCCCGATCTCTCAAAGTGAAAGAAAAAAATCACAATCTCACGACATCATCAGACATTCCATTAAACCTAAAGGTGGTGTAGATCTCTAAAAAAATTATGAGATATGCGTTAGGATCTTCGTTGGACAGCTCATAAAATTTCACACTACTCTGAAGTATGTTGAGGAATGCCGACTTGATCTCGAAATTATTAGCTTGAATTGTTGGCCTTGCAACTCCTTAAGGACTAAAACCTGGCCCCATAAATTCCATCAATGTCCTCTCAGCTCCTCCTTGCTCTCCTTCTTCTACCACATTTCTTTTTATATTGTCTTGGCACTTCATTCTTCTCAACTCTTGTTCTTGCCTTGTGATATTTGATAACTCTTCATCAATAAATTCAATAGACCTTCGAGTGCTCCTTGTGTTCATGCACCTACGAATACACAAGAAAAAGTATCAAAAAACTCTTAAATCAAAGTAATCGAAACTAAACAAGATGTTGAACAATCAATCCCCAACAACAGTACCAAAAACTTGTCGATTGCAAAACAAACTACTAATTTTACTCTCAAAATTGCAAGTATACGAGTCATAATTTGTAGTAAAAAGTGGATATCGTTCCTACAAGAATTGTGCTTAAGCATCACTTAATTTAGGTTGCTCCTTGTTTAAGAATCAATTTTGATGAATATAAACTAAAAACAATAAACTAAATCAAACAACTAATAATGAACAAATGATAAGGCAAAAGTGCACAAAGTTGGAATTTAATATTTAACAATTAGAGAACACTTTTTTCCTATCTTATCTCCCCCTACCTTGTTAATTGAATTGTGTCTCACTTAAGATGTCCTAATGTATTAACTACCCTCTCTCAAAGTGTAATTAATTGTCCCTAGCCAAATTAAATAGAGATGATTAAGCAATCTCTCAATCTACAAAATCAGTCCTCCAATTCCACGAGTTATGAAGTTATCGTATGGGTAATCAACTAATTAGCCAAGATCTCTCTCTAACTAATCAATTAACTTGATGAACGTAGGTCTATAGACTTCCAATTCTCATTATACAACCCTACACAATTTACCTAACTCAATTTCTCAATATATTACAAGGTATAAGCTCAACATCCATCTAAAGCACCATTCATTCAAATCAACAAAATAGGAGTTCAACAAGTATTCCAAAAGTAATCTCTACAAATAACTCAGCCACTCATAATGTCACTAACATCCCCAATAACCAAACAATCCATAATAAAGATGCTAGAAGAGATAAATGAAATAAGAACTAGATGAAGTAAGCTCCTCCTCTTCTTTGCCCAAATATGGAAAATCTGGAGTTGATGTGCTCTTTGCCCAATTTAGAATGAAAATCTTGATTCTCTATCTCTATCTAGGCTCTAAATTTGTTTTTTAGCTTAAGGAGGCAATCTCTCTCGACACTCCCTTCGACCCTAGGGATGAATGCCCTTATATAGTCATAAAAACCTAAAAATAAGTGAAACTCACATGTCTCTTCAGGCTAGGGATCTCCCGATCGTGGGAATTAGCATGAATATCACAATTGTAGGTTCTTGTCTTACAATTCCTCCACTTCTCTTCTCCTCTCTTGGTCCCTAACTCAATCACAAGGTGGCCACCCTCTATTCCTATATCAAAATGATCAATTCTTATCCTAAATCAACATCAAACATAAAAGAACAACCATGAAGATCAAACTAATCAAAAACATATAAAATAAGTCCTAAAACACAACAATAATAACCTATTAGGCAAGAAACACATGTTAAATACTTAGAAAAATACACACTAATGCACAACTATCGTCTATCATCTTGTTCATGACTATTTATAGACTCTTAAAAGGTAGTTGGATCTTCATTGTTGATAATAAATGCAAAGGACACTAAGTCTTCCTAACCATATCTATTTGGTGGCCTAATAATGGATATTATTCTATTTGTGGTTATACTGTGATGCTTCTCAACCTCTAACATCATTTTTAAACCAAAATTTTTAACCTTTTTCAAGTTTGCTCCAAATTGATATAGTTATATTTGCACCATCTTTTTTCTTCATCATATATTACTCATTGAAAACTGCTTCCCTACTTATCACCATTTTATTTGATGTTAGGTCTCAAAACTTGTATCTCATTAAAAAATTCATTGTTGAAAACATGAATTTATGTGGGCATCCAAAGATTTTCAAATCCTAAAGATTGACCTTATTTCTTATTCACACTTCCTCTAACACTCTCCTATCTAGTGATTTTTATGATGATTTATTAACGAGGTAACTTACTATACTTATTGCTTTCTTCCATAAAACTTTAATAAGTCTTGAATTCAGTCTTAAATTCCTAGAGTTACTAATTTTTGCATCCTCTCTAAAGTATTATTCCTCTATAGCTTTTTTTTTTTGGAATTGGGCACTATCTCTAAATCCTATATTCCTCACAAAATTTTCATAATTATAAATTCGTATATTCGGTATTGATGTATGATCTCAAGTACTTAATTCTTTTACATGTTTGGTTTCAACCTTCTATACATTGAACTTTTACCTTAGTTTTATACTTCATGACATATATATAGACTTTTCTTGAACAATCATTGATGAATATCACAAAATATTAAGATCCAACCAACAATAACTTTCAACTATAACCTAATATGTTAATATGCTATAAGGTATATGATTCCTTTCATTTTCTACTTCCTCATCTTGAATGTTACCTTAGACTGCTTACTAAGCACTTAAAACTTGCAAAAATCTAAGTTACAGTGTTTGATGCCTTTTATTAAGCTTCTCTTATAAAATTTTATCATCTTTATAAAAGAAGTAGTTGATCTCATAGACTAAAGTATAAAAATATTTAAACAAATGTGTGAATGCTTGTTAGAGAATTAGTTCATTGAGTTAGCTTCATATGAGAAATCCACTTGGAATATTAATTGTATGTCTATAAAAATTCTCATTGTGATGATTCTATTAGTGATCTTTTTGTTTAAGATCTCCAAAGTTATCTCACATGGGGATTGTTATGTTTTGATATTACTTATGACATATTCTAGTCAATGGCAACTTAGTCAGTAATCATTATATATAACATGAACTATGTAAAGGTAACTGAGTGATCAATATAAGATTCGTAATCCTAAAGTGATTAGAAAGTGTTATATTGTTCTCAATTAATATTGATTAGGGAAATCTTTGGCGAAGGTGAAATGACACTTTGTAAATAGTTTACAAATGTCATTAATGTAATCAATTACTAATAGTGGAGAACTAATATAATTGGACTCAAATTGATTAGATATTATTTTCATGCTTTATACTTAAATGAAATATTGTATGCTAAAAAGATTAAATTATAGGAAAAATTATGCATAGAAAGGTTAGTCAAAAACTACTTGACATTTTTAAATATTTTGGTAATCATGATGCGTTGCTAAAGGTCAATCTTAATATATGAATATAAATTGTTTAGTTAGAGAATTAAAGAAAAATTAAAAGAGTTTAATTTATCTAATCCCAAAAATGATTTAGAGTTATAATTTATAACTATTGCTAATATATATGGGAAAGTAATGGGCCACACACAAAGAATTGGTTGAAGAGAGAAAATACATTTTAATCAAGTTTGACATTACTATTAAGTTTAAGAAACTTTATGATTAAATATAAGATACTTAATAAATAAAGATTAATACGAAATATTGGATCTTATTTAGACCTAACTGGTATTTTTAATCAAAGTTTAATTGAAATTAGAATTTAATTTCAATTAAATTACTAAAATATCCAAAAATTATTATAAATAGTTTTAAGTTTTAATCAATTAAATTACTAAAATATCCAAAAACTATTATAAATAATTTTAAGTTTTAATAGAGCTAGTACTCCTTAACTAACTCTCTCTATAACAGTTGTGGAGCTCTCTTAACTTATTCTATAGATATCGTTTAAAGCTAGATAGTTGTTCAGTTACGATGGTTGAGATGAGCAAATTTTTAAACAATTTAAAAGATAAAACAAAAAAATGATAAAGCTTTACAATAAAATAGAAATTACAAGATCGAATCGAATCCTGCCCTAATTTTCCAATAAATGTAACCCTTAATACTTCAAAAATATTTAATGAAACTAAACTTTATTGTACCTAAAACTTCAATCTTCACCCAATCTAGTTCAAGAACGGCATTCAAATGATTACCTCGAATTTAAAACTTGTCAACTTGAATAATTTTAATTTTTTGTTATGTCCAAGTGGAACCCATTAATTTACAATTTTTTTTTGCAAAATTAAACATAATTAAGCCTAAATTTTTAATGGGAATTTGCAATGACACAATATTATGTCTCCTAAACAAAATTTTTCATATAAGAAGTTATGAAAAAACTCCTACAAAATGATTAAAGAATAAAAGTGCACTTTCTTTGCATAGATAATCATAAGGCTAATCCAAAGTTTATTTCTTAAAATGGAACTAAAGTGAATAAATTGAACAGAAAAAAAAAAAAGGAGTTCTGTTTTTAGCTAAAAGTTGAATATAAAAAAAGAAATGAAGACCTAGAAAAAACACTAAGGACTTAATCTCCCGATAATTAATAAGTGAAGGGTTTAAGTTCAAGGTTACGTAAATTAAGAAATTATAGCATTTTAAGGGTTAAATAGATAATTTGGCCTTCCATTCTTATGATGCAAAAAAAAATTAATTATATCGAAATTAGTTTAATAGAACAAATATTTGCCACTACAAAGATCATCTGGAACACGCTTTTGTAGACTCAAACAATGAGTTTGAGTGACCGTCCTATTTTATTTATTTCTTTAATTTTAACAATCTTGTTTTAGCTTGCCGATTCCTAAACGGAGAAGGAACTTCTTTTCCCACTAAAGCCAGAGGAACTTTGCAACCTAACCATTGGGATTCTTTATCATCCCCCACTTATCCGTTAACACGCACCTTTATCTGCAAATTGCCAGATGGCATATCGTTATTCGATTTTGATGGTCAGTGGTGACGTATACATTCTCTTACATATTAATTATTTGACTTGCTGTCTAGCTGTTGTATTTGAATCTAAAACTCTCTTTCGGGGATGAGATGAGATCAGATTTGTTAAGGTTTTCAAACTCGGATCGGATCGGATATTGAATTGGAAATTTTGCTGATTATCGTTTGATCGGTTCGATCGATTTAATCACCGGTTAAATCGGTATGACATCATAATTATGTAATAATTATATTTAATTATATATAATATTTATAATATTAAAAAATAAATAATATCAAATAATATAAAAAATATTTAATAAATAAATAATTTATTGAATCAGTGGTCGAATTACGACCAATCAATTGATTGATTTTTACCTGTTCTTACAAATTCAATTAGAAACCAATTTTTAAGAATCAATTAGACCAAATAGCTGATGGGTTACCGATTAAACTGATCAAACCGGCTGATCCGATCCCATTTTCAAATCAATGTAATTTTCTTATCGCACTTTGTGGCCTGGAGTTGCGTATTACAAACCGCAATCTATGCCACCGACTTTAGTCTTACTTCTCAGGCTTACGCATCCAAAGGTGACCTAACTATCCTTTCTAGAGTAGGGTATTGGCTTAAAGCGTCACCATCAAACATGTTTATACTTATCAATAAGGCATCCAGTTGACACAGTTGTCAATCAATAATTTTAAATGTTATACAGTACAACCCTGTTTTATTCGTCAGAACGACTTTCTTAGAAATACTAAATATAAATTCGAGAGAGGATCTTTATTTAATGTTATGGTATCTTATTTTATTTTATAGATTTTAGTTATTTATTTATATAAATTATGTATTAATAGGAATCACGTAAATAAATAACTGAAATGTATAAAATAAAATAAAATATTATAAAATTAAACAAAATATTCGTACTCTGTAAATTCTGAAGTAACAAAACATATTAAATTATATTGCACGCAAGATGTGGTCAGCTCAAAACGAAGGGCAGAAAAAGCCACGTTCTAGAGTTGCATAGTTGCCATGTTTGAACTTTGAAGGCTTAGGCTGCCTGTAATTTGATGTTACGTTTTACGCTGGCTTGTCTTGGTCCGACAACAGCACAACCCGCAAGTATAAATACAAGTTAATGTGCCACAGCCCCTGCCATCTCCGATCGTCTACACAATTCTAAACATGGCTTGTTCACTTAACAATTACTTCGTCTGCTGTTGTCTCCTCCTCTGGTTCTTTTCTACACAGTCCACTACGGCTCAACAATCTTTCCGTCCCAAGGCTTTAGTCCTTCCAGTTTCGAAAGATTCTACCACCAATCAATACATTACCAAGATAGAACAACGAACCCCTTTAGTGCCCATCGACCTCGTTGTTGATCTCGGGGGTCAGTTCTTATGGGTCGATTGCGAGCAAAAATACGTGTCAACAACGTACCGGCCAGCACGTTGTCATTCTGCTTTGTGCTCATTGGCTGGAGCCAGTGGCTGCCGTGGCTGCTTCTCATCACCTAAACCGGGCTGTAATAACAATACTTGCGGCGTCATCCCCGACAACTCCGTGACAGGCACCGCCACAAGCGGCGAACTGGCCACTGACGTCGTGACTGTCAATTCAACCAATGGCTCGAATCCTGGTCCAAAAGTGACCGTGCCACGGTTCTTGTTCTCTTGTGCGCCAACTTTTTTGCTGCAAGGTCTTGCTAGTGGAGTTGTGGGCATGGCTGGACTTGGTAGGACGAGAATTGGATTGCCTTCACAATTTGCCTCCGCCTTTAGTTTCCACCGAAAATTCGCTATCTGCTTGGCATCTTCAGCAACCGGAGTCATTTTCTTCGGCGATGGTCCTTATAATTTCCTTCCTAACATCCAATACACATCTCAGTCACTCACATATACACCTCTATTTATCAACCCAGTAAGCACAGCCTCAGCTTTTTCACAAGGCGAGCCTTCAGCTGAGTACTTCATCGGTGTAACCTCCATTAGGATTGACGACAAGACCGTTCCATTCAACGCGACATTGCTGTCCATCGACAACGAAGGAAACGGTGGCACCAAAATAAGCACAGTAAAACCATACACAGTCATGGAGTCTTCCATCTTCACAGCTTTCACGGAGGCATATATCAATGCGGCTAAAGCTAGGAACATCACCAGGGTTGCTTCTGTGGCACCATTTGATGTGTGCTTCAGCTCAAACAACGTGTTTGGCACACGTTTGGGGGCTGCCGTGCCGACCATCTCTCTTGTGTTGCAGAATCAGAACGTGAGTTGGAGCATATTTGGTGCCAATTCGATGGTTCAGGTCAGTGATGATGTGCTGTGTCTAGGGTTTGTTAATGGTGGCTCAAATCCCAGGACCTCAATTGTGATTGGAGGGTATCAGTTGGAGAACAACCTGCTGCAGTTCGACTTGGCCACGTCGAGGCTTGGGTTTAGCTCTCTTCTTTTTGGCAGGCAGACTACGTGCGCCAACTTCAACTTTACTTCCATTGCCTAGAACATTTACGAATCTTTAGGCAATAAGGCATCTCCGGTGTTGATGCTCTTTTCTTTTTACCCCCCAATACCGAATTAACAATGCAGTGCAGTGAAGTGTTTCTTCTTTTTACGTCAACCAATAAGCGGCCAAATTATTTAGTAGATCTTCAGAAGTTGGCCCTTAGATTTATACGTGTCTGCTGTTGTCATAACAAAATAGTGGTTTGGTAAATGTATGAGATTGCGAAATGAATAAGAAAGGCATTATTGTTCAAATTACTCTACTGATTTGCATTTTAGAATTTACACCAATAATATAAGCCTTTTTGTTGTAGTTCAAATCGCGAAACTAAAAGCTGGATTTCGTGATGTGGTCCTTATGATCAATAACAGGAGGATGAGATTTCGAGTAAATAAGCATCAGATTATGTAGGCGAATTATATGTGAGGGGAAAGTGTACCAAAAGATTAGGTTATGTAAAATAAAAAAGGCAAAATTTCAAAGCGACTAGAAATCTTGGTGATTCTTCTTAAATACTACCAACTTTTTTGGGCCTGCGTAAGCAATTAGGATCTAGCTTAAGATGGCTTCATGTTGTGACCTATGAATGACTTTAGATTAATGAAATTGAAATGTGCAGTTCATTTTCCAGCTTTTACGTACGACAGCTGGTTGAATAAATGACCGGATAAGGTTTTCTTGATTCTATTACCGTACAATACCCCGTCCAATCATTTGGGCCACGCTATTGGTGTTTGTTTTCTTAATAGTAATAATAATAGGCAGAATTATCGGAAATCCACTTGAGTCTTATTCTGACTTGAACTTTGGGATATCAGCGAGTTATATAAATATTTTATCTTCTTCCGATACAATTTTATCTGATGGGCGAACTTTGATGGCAGATACCCATATACTACTACACCAAACTTAGGAGATGCAAATTTAGCATATTTATCGCAAAGAAAATTAGTGTGCGGATCACCTGACCTCAATCGTAATCCTAGCCTATCTAAGATTGCATATCCTCCAATAGCCTCCACTGACAATTTTGGAACACATTCATCAAGATAAGCAAGGCGCATTATACCATCCAAATATGCACTAGTTAGCTTGTAATGGATTTTGGTTTTTCCTTTGTATTAAAAAAAAGTAATAATAGTCACAAGTCCATAATGATCTTTTGCGCATATCCTTGGGGTTAGTAAAACCTAATTTCTTGATCTGCTATAAGAAAATTAATTATTAGCCATGGATACTTATTGACAGAAATTGAACTATTAAAAATTACCATGTTCAACCCCAAAGCGCAAGTAAGTTGGTAAGGGGTTTTCCTAGTTTACGTGAGGTCGTAGGTTCAAGCTCCCCTCATATATGCAGCTGTTTAAAACTTGGAGCCAGAGCTTTGTCTCCCGCAAGGGACCTACCCAACTCAAGCAGGGATTAGTTTGAGTGTGGATGGCTTAAAGGTATCTTCCCATAGTTGGGATCCTCCTAGGACATCTCGTGGGCAACAAAAAAAAAGAAATTATCATATTCCGTGGGCACAATTGATAGGAAAAATTTCGATTTACAACAGAAAAATATCCGTCAGTAGAGAAATTATTCCGACAAATTTTCTAACGAAATATAATGACAATAAGAAATGTCTATCAATTAAAAAAGCGAGAACGCTTGGTGGAGTAAATAATGCCAGAATTTATCGACGAATTTTTTGTTGGTAAATTCTGTCGTTAAATTTTAGTTGTAAATGTCATCGTTTGTTTTTGGTTCAACGTTTTTAAAAAACAAAAACGACGTTATTTGGTTAAACATCAAACGACTTCATTGTCATTTAACCTAAATCGATCGCAACTTCCTTCTCCCCATTTCCCCTCATCCATCGCAACCCCATTTTTTCTCTCTTCTGTCATTGTTGTCCGACCGCACCTCTCGTTGTCCCACCACGCGTCATCGTAGTGCTGCCATGCATCCTCAGCATGCCACTCCTCACCGAGCCAATATCATCATCTCTATGGCTACCGAAGGCCATTGCACATCGCACCACCACACCTCGTTGCCACTTGTCCTTGTCCTCGCATATGCTTCAAGTACTACATAATTGTCTGTCGTGCACCACACCTCATCACCGTCACGGTCCTATAAATGTATAGGTTGATTACAACATCGTTTTAGTAAATTTACCAACATCGTTTAGTAAAATTAAATGCAGGGGAAAAATAGTTTTAGTAAATTTATCGACGGGAAAACAAAGGTCATTAGTAAAATCTATTAGATTTATTGACAGGTAACTAATAACCGTTAGTAATGTTGTCATTAACTTACCAATAGAATAACCATTTTTCCGTCGGTAACCTTACTAACCGAAATAACAACTGTCGGTATATTCATCGATGGTAACACAAAATATCCGTCAGTAAATTTGCAATGGACAATCTGTGATTCATAACAAATTATTACTTACGAGCATTTCTCCGACATCTTAGTTCGTCGTTAAATTCTGTCGCTAACTAATTTTCGTCATTAAACTTCATTTTTTTGTAGTGTACATTTCCGAGCTTAGCCAACAAAATGCGTTTTGATTTATGGGTAGGAATATGTAACCAATTCAATTTTGCCAATCTTTTTTAACTTTTGAATCGGTATACTTAATCTATGGAATTAAATTAAATGGGGGAATCGAAATAATCTTTCACATTTAACTGGCTTAGTATAAGTAGTATATATATTCACAATCATATCCACTGTTAAAAAGCTTGATCTATTTATTGGCTTAATGCTAAAGCTTTTAAATTATCTTAATACTGTTTAGTTGATATTGCTTTAAAACAAAATGGGTTGGGCAGTAGCGGTACTCCTATAAGTTAGTATTGTAATTCTCCACATTAGGATAATTATGATTGGTTGAATTATTTTATTCGATTGACATCTAATTAATTATTAAAATGTGAACATGTATCTTAAATATTTTTATCGAATGTTAAAAATTACTTTCAAATAGAATTTATAAAATTCAAAATACTTAAGAAACAATCTTTAAATTATATTTTATTTATTGCTTTTAAGAAATAATTTAAAATATATTGTACTTTTAATATAATGAAATATAATTAAAGAAATATACTAAACCTTCAAATGGTGCAATTAAAGAAAGTGTGTTTCAACCAATTTAAAAAGAAAAAATAAAGAGTTGTAATTTTCCCTTGGTAACACACCATTGAGACAAAACTATCTTTTACAAGAAGTTAAAGAAAAAATAGAACATCAAAGGAAACTATTGATGTACTATCGACTTCTGCGGATCATTAGTTTAATAGTTTTAATATGGTTGTTCTTCTTTTATTCCTTAATGGGAAATAGTAAAATAGAAGTAGAGAAAGCAACAAGGATAGTGGGTATATTTAATATAGGGAGTGAAAAATGAGCTTTGTATTAAAGAACAAGAAGTAAGTTGCCAATCATTTCTACTGACAGGGACAAAAACTTAATAAATGTCTTACTAATACCCCACCTAATCAGAACATTAGTTATCGAAAATAAAGAAGAAAGCAACCTGAATAAAACTACATGTCCTTAATGTTTCATTAGCCCTCATCAAGCTACAGGCGAGTAAAAATTTTAAGAACACCAAGCTTGGACTAATTCGTTAAAAACTCATAAAGGTTTGGGAAGCAAGTCAACTAAGTGACGGTGAGGAGTAATAGGCATGTCGCGAATAACTCTAGCTTGGACCTTTTCACCAACTAGAAGCTAATCAATTTCCACGTGCTTTTTATGCTCATTAAAAACTAGATTCTGTGCGATGTTAATTGCAAATTGGTTATCACAAAAAGGCATCACTTCTTCAGGATATATATGGAACATGAAAATCTTTAAGTAGAGAAGTTATTATAACTCGCATGTAGCAACTGCCATTACCCTATATTCTACTTCAGATGATGACTTGGCAATGGTAGTTTGCTTTTGGACTTCCATGAAACTAGTGAATCACCGACAAACATGTAAAATCCAGTGATGGATTTACGAGTCTAAAGACAAGTTTCCCAGTATATTGACTTTTAACTCCTTTGTTTGTCCCATATTAATTAGAACAAAGCTCTTGCTTGTATAAGGAGATTGCTACATTTTTTATTAATGCACTAATACAAAGTCAAAGATTTGTATGACAAATTTGATTCTAGTTAAATTCCTCTTTTAAGATAAGAGTTGGAGAGTTTGTTTTGGATATTTCTTTGTGGATGTATTAGTGTATTAGGACATTGGGTGAAAAGAAAAATTGTGTGACTGTAAGAATTTTTCATATAGTGGATTTTCTTGACGCCTGTGATTTTTTCTACAATTTGGAGTTTTCACATAGTTATCTTGTGTTGTTATTATTTCTCTATTTTTTTAATATTTTTGTCTATAAAATATCTTCGAATGTGGATTCGTGAGGTCTAAATTCCCAACACAATATAAGGCTGAAAATCCTTTTAATTGTAGCGAAGAAGATGAAGAAAAATGCCTTGGCCAGGTGAAGACATGAGATAACGAAATACACGATTAGCATGTTTGGTTCACAGGAATAGGAATTCTATTCCTGGTCTATTCCTAAAACTTTTCTATTCCTTTGTTTGGTTAGACAAAAATGTTAGAATACCTAATCCTAAGATTAGGTATTCCTCAACTTTTAGGAATAGCTAAAGATCATCAAAGGGTGTCTTTAGCTATTCCAAGAATAGAGTTATTTTTTGAAGACTCTTTTATCCTTA
>JANIJH010000004.1:18900912-18912448 GCA_024520975.1 Erythroxylum areolatum
GGAACCATGATGACTTCAGGTCAGAGGACTAAAGTCAAACCATATTGAGAATCACTAATGACATGAAACCATGTAGTATTCTCTCTGTAGGTCGATCCAATATATATTTTCTAATATATATCTATGTTTCTGATTTGATAACTCATATCCATGATAAGAAAAACGTGATCATCAATCAGAACACATACTAGTCTTAATTCATTATTGTTTCACCAATAACGATCGACCAGGGATAGTTTAGAATAATATTATAAAATTTATGGTTTTACTATCAAGTCACATACTTAATGATATAAGCCTAATACTATTCATAGAACGTAAATCGCATTACATAAATCATATACATGTATATATAAAAAAAT
The DNA here is from genome assembly GCA_024520975.1 of Erythroxylum areolatum. Classification (NCBI taxonomy): domain Eukaryota; kingdom Viridiplantae; phylum Streptophyta; class Magnoliopsida; order Malpighiales; family Erythroxylaceae; genus Erythroxylum; species Erythroxylum areolatum. The sequence continues at coordinate 18,901,275 of JANIJH010000004.1, forward strand.
ACCTCATAATATATTATTAATAAGTCATAATGTTATAACAAAAATCACATATGTCCATTGACTTAGGCACACTACCAACACTTTCAACTTTGATACTATTGAAATTTGGGGAGTAAAAAATAAGAATAAGCAATAAGCTATTTTATGTACATCAAATTCGGTAATTGTTTCTGCTTACATGGACACAAAACTAACAAGAAAGCTAGCTGAATAAAATTAGCTGTCGTTAATGTTACCATGGGGCAGAAAACAATTACGCAAAATTACGATGCTCTATCAGCAAAATGACACAGGCGCTTTGGCGACGTCATTCGAAATAAAACTCAAAACTCGCGGGTAGTGCTCTCATTCTCACTTCCTTCCGGCGTTTCTCTTTTCGCCGTCGATTTTTGGCCTCTTTAGTAGTTCACAATGAAGCTCGTCAGGTCAGATATTCACTTCTGGCTCCTCGATTGTCGAACTCTTCCCACTTTTTATTTCTTTTCATTATTTTTCTGCTCATGTTCCTTAAGATCTCATTGATTTCGGCGGTTTTGGATTGCCAGGTTTTTGATGAAGTTGAACAACGAGACCGTTTCGATTGAGCTAAAGAACGGAACTGTCGTGCACGGCACTATTACAGGTTCATAACATTTCTTTTGCTTCGGGGTTTTGTTAAAACCCTAGTTGGAGATTAGTCCTCTTCTTTTGTATGCATTTTGTTAATTATTAAAAAGCTTAAGAGTATATTTGGCTGTAGGAATCTGATTTTTCTTTCACACAATTTGAAATTGAACGTCATAACGACTGGTCATATGAATGCGGTCGCTGTCTCTCTAGGACTCTTGGCAAAATTCTTTCCCTTATTCGTTAATTGTGAAGCTATTCACTGTGCTGATATTATAATTTTGTACAGACATGGCAGTGGTTGTATGTGAGTATTTTGTTTTTAAAATATGGTAGAGGGTAGATTCAAATTGTTTATTCTCTAATAGTTTCATTACGTTTCTTTCTGTAATCTAGATTTTAGACGTGGACCTGCTATATAGAAGATAAAACTTGTATCATGCACTTTCTATGTTTGCCTCTCAATGGAGTTCAATGTGGCTGCTTTGTCAGATACCATAACAAATTATTCTGTATTATCCTCTGTACCAATTTTCTGTCACTTGTGGAGAAACACAGGGTTTCTTCCTGTTTCTGCTCTTTATTGATCAATTTATCATTCATATAGTACCTTATGCTGCTGGAATATGTTTCTTCATGAACAAGTGAGATTGATTTTAGGTTAACTATGTATTCTCCATAAAATTTTAAGTATAGTTGTCACTTATGTACTTTATTTTGGCATTTTAAACTGTGATACACCACCAGAACAGATGCAGTCCTTTCTGCTGGTTGAACACTGGCCACCATATTCTGCCAAGCAATGCCATTAGCTATTAACTGGATCCTTGTAAAAATTGTCAATCATATGATCCTTTAAAATTTTTTATTTATAGTTACTTGTGCCTTATGCTTATCCATAGGCGAGATTTTTCAATCATCTGCATTTTATGATCTTCTAAATGTTTGAGAGGTATGTAGGATGAGTTAGTCTAATGATTTTCAACTATTAGTAGATTAAGCCTTCCAACGATGAGCTCAGCACCTTATGGCACAATTGAAAATGTCTTTCTTGCATAAGCCCCCTACAGTAGTTTAGCCAACTGCAAACTCTATGTTACTGGCATCTTGCTCCTCCCCACCTGTTTCTCCCTTGTACCTTGGCTAAGTTCTATTGTAGCCAGTTGATTTGTGGGTTGTCACTTGTTAGGGCATATATTGGTTAGAAAGATAACATGAAGCAATTTGAAAATTGTTTTTTTTCTTATTGGGAAATTAAGAATTGGAATTATTATTTTCCTGGAACATGCAGATAGGTGAAGGCTTTAACTTCTTGGTTTGCTGATATCAGGTGTAGATATCAGTATGAATACTCATCTAAAGACAGTCAAACTAACACTGAAAGGGAAAAATCCTGTGACCTTGGATCATCTCAGTGTGAGGGGTAACAATATCCGCTACTATATCCTTCCCGACAGCTTGAATCTAGAGACGTTGCTGGTGGAAGAAACTCCAAGGGTCAAACCTAAGAAGCCAACGGCAGGTATGTCTATTATTTCATTTATTAGAGTTGCTTTGGCCAAGTCAAATTTGGTATGCGCCTTTGCGCTGTACAGTGTGGATGCTTACACCTTTGATGTTTGGTGAAATTCAGGGAGACCTGTAGGTAGGGGTCGTGGCCGTGGACGTGGAAGGGGACGTGGTAGAGGCCGTTAATTATATTCTGATACTTTTAATTTATGCGGCATCTGCTTATGTAAAGACTTGTACTGTAACAACGGTCTGTTGTTTAGTTGAGGAGCATGCAGAAAATACAGGTGCCAGTGTTGCTGTTTATTGAGGCTAGACTGAGGATTCTAGGTTTCAATTTTTCCTTCTCGTAGTTGATTACTGAATGCTACTGGGAATGAGCAGTTTAAGAGCTTATTGTCTGTGATTGTTTCTTTCATATTTCGTTAGTTAAATTGAGTGTAACAACAATCTGTTGATTAGTTGAGGAATATCAGGAAAATAACGATGCTAGTGTTGCTGTTCATGGAGGCTAGATTGAGGATTCTAATTTTCATTATGTTCCTCATAGTTGATTACTGAATGCCACTGATAGTAACTGATGAGCTTATTTTATGCGATTACTTCTTTCATTTTTAATTAGTTAAGATGCAATATTCATCGTTGACAGGGAAAGTTATCCATTGGCAAACACTTGCAGCAATGGATAACTTTCCATTGCTAGTGTTTAATAGAATTAAAATCCTTTAAGGTTTAATAGAATTAAAAAAAGAAAAAAAAAGATCAATTTGAATTCTTCTGTCTCACCAAATGGGAATATGAATCCAGTATCTTAGAAAGCAAGTAGTCTTCGTCTATGTAACAGAAAGCTCTTGTCCTCCTCCCAGGCCCAGCCATCATATGCTCGATTTCAGCTATTGAGGATGGATGACGAATAATGTCAGGTGATTGGGCCTAACTACCAATGCCTTTACTGTGTCAATGAAATCTGCACAATACAGAATGGCCAACAGATCCAAGCCAACCTAATTACCGAATTTGTATTTCAAAGTGGAGGGAACATGGAATTATTCTTAAATTCCCTCGCAGTTAAGAAAAGAAATTATTGTGTGAGATGCACGTTAAGGATTCCACGTTATTGTGGATCATTTGATTTCGAATGGGCTAATTATATTATAATGAGAGGGAAGTCCCCATAAATAATTAATAAAGAAGTCGGTGTTCAAATGCTGACTTTGAAAATAGTCATAGGACAGATTATATTGTTATTCATTATCTTAAGCAGTTATGTTTCTCTTTCTTTTTTTTTAGTTATTTAGAAATGTTTTAAGCGGGTCTCAATTATAAAAAGTGCTTTTAAATTATCTACACTCAGATTAATCTTCGCTTAAATCAGGTAAGTCTTTTACAGAAGGTAGAATTCTGACCCCAAATTTTAAACGGCTGCATATATAAAAGGAGTTCGAATTCACGACCTCACTTAAGATAGGAGAATCCTTTATCAACTCACATGTACCGTGAAATTTCTCTTTCTTTCTTTAACAAATCACACAAAAAAAATCACTGGATTATTTATTGGTTTCAAGTCAATGTCAACAATCAACTTCGTGCGGTCATGCCTTAATCTTTTAAAACAATTTATAATAGTTCATATTGAATTTACATTATTTCCAACTTTTCGTGGGCTTCATGATTCTCTGCTTAGGTATCTGTACAAATCATCCATCCGATTCAACCCGCTGACAAAAACATAACAGAAATTCTAACAAGTTTCGATGCTTATCTAATCTAAACCCACTAAAGAAAACCGTTGGAAAAGCATTGATTTCTTATTTTAATCAGTGTAAGAAGAATTGATTTCAGATTAGGAACAAGCTACTGATTATTATAGTGTAAAAGAACAATGTGGCCTGGTCATGGTGAAAGTTACAGCTTGCCCAAACCCACCAAGTCACAAATTTATTCCAAATGAAATTGCAAAAGTCAAAAGTCCTAAACTGAGTTGTGCACTGAAAGAAATTGTCCAAGTATTCTCCGTAAAATTCCTAAACTGAGATGTGCACCGAAAGAAATTGTCCGAATATCCTCCGTACGGTAATTTCTGTAATGCTTACCACGAAGCCTTACCTAAGTGCGTAGGATTAAATATGACAGTGAATAAACGGAGAAAACCCAGAAAATACCTTATCTGCTTTTCATCTCTTCGAATGAGCTTTTCTACGCTAAAACTTTCATCGCAAGCCCAATGCATGCCTGACTCACGTTGATTAAGGTTCATTTTTTTGTTGGACTTCAACCTATTAAAACAAATCCTTTATCATGCTTCTTTAGTCTCATTAACCAAATCAATTTCAATTTACTTAACTATAAGATCATTAAATCGTAATTAATTATTGTTCAAATTCGAAAATTACTAACGTTCTCCCCCTTGGACAAAAATTAATTATAGTAGTTGTAACAACAATACAACTAGTAAAAATGTTTAAGCTAAATCAATGTATAAGTCAACCAAGTTAAAAAAAATCATTTGATCCAAAAATAATAGAAGTCCATCATTATGTCATGTAAAACTTTTGATATCAAAAAATATCAAATGCATGTATTATGTGCGACACAAATCTAATGCAATCATTCATATCTAATACCTTACTAATATGAATGACAAAATAGAATACGACAAACTACGATGATACCTGTATGATCTAAAATATATTATCTTTTGTTTGTAGGTCTCAATTTCTCTGCACTTTATGCTAAATTGCATAAGAGAAAGTTCTTTTCTCTTACTAAATCTTAAATCGTATTAGAGAATATCCTTATAAGATTAAATGCTTATATCCCCTATTTCATACCAAAATCATGGATTTACATGTATATCTGTATATGTCCTAAAGATATATGCTCAAAGTTAATTTGTATATATTTGCCCAATGACCTTTTAAAACGCTTAAGATCAACACAGATCTTAAGACTTTCACCTGTATTATGACAATATATAATAACCTGTATGTTTGAGAGCAAAATGATGATCATTTGTATTGATAAAACATATTGTCATGATACATGAAAAACATATAAATGTATCAAGAGAAAATATAGTGATCCCTAACTAACAGTGTCTAAGGACTTCAATACACCCATACTATACATATGTTTCTAAAAAACAAGTGGACCAAGTCCTTTAGTTAAAGGATTAGCAAGCATATCCCCAGTCCTCTTATGCCCTACCTTATTGTCACTTTTCTGTATCAATTCCTTTATGGTCAAATATTTGACCTCCAAATACTTAAAACCTATGAAGTTCTTATTTTTGTTACTAAATAATGCAGAAGAATGATTATCACAATATAATTGAATAGGTCTAGTCACTGAATCAAACACAGACAACTCAAAAATCAAATTCTTGAGTCAAACCCTTATGTAGAACCTCATAACATCCTATAAACTTTGTATGCATAGTGGAAGAAGTCACCAGTGTCTGCTTGACACTTTTCTATGATACAGCATCATCTGTTAACATAAAATGCACCCTGAGAGTCCTTTTCGACCTTAAAAATTCATTTACAGCTGATAGGTTTGCAGTTTTGAGGTAAATTAACAAGCTCTCATACCTTATTGTGTTTCATGGATTGCATCTTATCCTTTATTATGTCCGACTATAAATCTACATAAAGTTCATAAACAACTTCTGAAAAAGTAATTGGAATTACAATATGTTCAATATCATAGTCTTGTTCACCTAAATAGATTATGTAATTAGATGAGATAATAGTTCTTCTCATTCTAGTAGATCTCCTTAATTAAACTAGTTCTCGTACCTTAAAAGCCTCAGTTTGTATAGGTTTAGGTTCTTATTCCTGTACTTATATGGTACCGAGGTCTTGATCCACCAATTCTGACTATATAAGTAATGGTTATGAAATAACTATAGTATCCAACTTACTATCATCTGAAGGGTGAGAAGGACCACCCTTATCATAGACATCATACTCCAAAAACTTAGTTATTTGTGAATCTGTTATTCTAGACCCTTCTTTTTTACAGTAAAATATGTATCCCTTAAAGTGGTCAAGATATCTAACAAAATAATAACGAGTGAAACGAGAATACAACATATCTTCATAAGGATTATACAAATATACCTCAGTAGAGTAGCCCCATACACGAATGTGGGTAAGGTTAGGCTTTCACCCCTTCAAGATCTCAAAAGGCGTCTTTGAAACTAATTTTCTTGGGACTCTGTTAAGTATGTATAAGGCAGTCTTTATAGTTCTATGTATTTGGCAAACCAAGCCTTTTCTTGTCTTGAAACCCCATGTTTGCCATAATATTCACCTCCACGATTAGATCTGACAATCTTTATGGACTTACCTAGTTGGTTCTCAACTTTAGCATCAAAGATCCTAAATTTCTCAAGAATTTTAAAAAAATTTTAAAGCAAGAGCACATAACTATAACAAGAATAGTCATTAATGAATGTCAGAAAATGTCTTGAATAGCATAAGGTGATTCTTGTATTCTTAAGCTTTTTCTCTTTAGTGTCACCTCAGACAATGAAAGCATTTATGTCCCAAGTCTCATCCCGAGAGTTTTACGTTGAACCAGAATACTAAACTCTTAAGGAAGTATATTCAGAGCTTAGTGAATAGTGCAGGCATCAGGAATGTAGATATTCAACGCCTTCAATTTACTCTAGAGGTGGTCCATCTTTATGATGTACTCTCTTACTCCCCCTTCTCTTGTATACTTCGTGGAGAACAATTCCTTCATTAAGGTACCTACCTTAGTATTTGGAGATACCTTGTCTCTCTGTGAGACATTATTAAGGAAGTCCCTTGTTATAATTGTTTCCAGAAGTCCACTATGCAAACAGTATGGAATTGATCTTTTTATAGTTAAATAACACATCCCATTTGACCTTTCCCAGGTTACGTATCCTGCCTTCTCAGCCTCTGAGTTGAGAGATGTAGGTACAGATGGCCTATCCCTGACCATAGCTACATTGATATTTGTCATCTCCAAAGCAAATTCTACATCTTGCTTCTATTTCTTCAAGTTAAAACCAATTAGGGTTTTAATAGTATTAGTGTTGTTGTTTACAAAAAAGGTGAATACGAAATTGACAATGTAATAAAGAGCACAAATGTAGGATAACAATGATACTCAAAGACATAAATATAGTTTCCATACCGAGTATCTCATCACACATGTCATGAAATACCTGTGGACTGATACATAATACACGCAGAAAAGACTTTCACACAAAAACAATTAGAGTACACATCGTTAACTCTTATGACTTTACCATCTGTGGGTGAATAGATTACTCAAGCGATAGGTTTCTTCCATTTTATGTCTTTATACCTATCTCAAAATCTCATATAAGGTCATCACCTGTAGGCAGAATAACTAAATGCAAGACTAGAAACATATCCAAACATCCTAGCAGAACAATTCAAATATTAACTTGAAAGATCACTGTGGTGATGACATTCTCATTAGTACTCTAGTGGATCCATAAGCACAAGAGATATACCTGTATGTTATCATCACATTTTGTATAGGCATATAATATGTGATAATGTACCATCAATAAATGTGAAATCCTTATGCACATACTCATTATCACATATCAATGCTAAAAATATTATCAATTCACTTTATTTGAGAATTCATCACCAGAAAGATCTCAATCAGAGTGAGAATCATGTAACACGGAACAATTAGCATACCATATGAGATACCATAACCACATATCCTCTTATATTTCAAGTCCAAAGCATGAAATTTCACTCAAAATGGCTTTAATAACCTTTATTTGATTTTTCTAAAGTTAAACCTTATTTATTACCAATGTAGTAAATCTCAAAAAATTAAAAAACTAACTTTATAAATTCACAGGACTCGAAACTAACCCAAAAAAACATGAGGGATCATTTTATGAATTTGGAAAATTTTGATTTTTTTTTGTCTTGTAGCATACTAACATCGGCACTGCGCGTTGTTGAAAGGCCAGTACATCAAATGTGTATGTTGCACGCATCACAGGCGCATAGACGCACTCTTGAACTTTAAAGAGATTGTGACGCATGCACCAACCACGTAAACGCACCAACCACCTTAGACATGAATGTCACATGCTCCGCATTATCTATTTAGCATGTGAGTCACACACGCCAAACATCCACAGCCTTTGAGAGGTGCATGTTGGGCATACACGCTCGACATTCTCCTACCTTTAACTATGATTTTCTCTCTCTTGTAGTTAAAAAAGGTGATTTTCGGTGACTTTTAGGCCATATTTTTGCTCCTGAACTTCGTTTTCAAACTGTTTTTCAATGCAAAGCTTGTTTAGCATCAATTTAAGCAAAAATACACAATTCATATAAGCAAAAACATATTGATTTCTTTTATTTCTTTATGGAAAAATTTGAAAATCTTCGTTTAAATTCACACAATCACGTAACTGCTTTAATACCATATGTAATGCGTAACACGAGCTTTAGTTACACGTCTAAGATCAAATGTGAAAGTAAATAAACAAAGAAAATGTAGAAAATACCTAATTTGCTTTCCATCTCTTTGAACGAACTTTTCTATACTAAAACTTTCGAATTTTCTTGACAATTTATATTAAATTTGCTTAACCTAACGTCATTAAACTTCTTTCTGCATCTTTTTTAATAAATGAACATTTAACGAGTCAAAGAATCTGAATGTTCATGAAATTACTTAAGCGGACAATAGGAAACCTTAGCAACTATATATAATAACAGTATTAAGCCTCTTCATCACAGGTTGATGCATGTCCAACCTATATTGATTATGACCCATTTTTTTAAGATTTCAACTTATTAATTCAAATCTTTTATCGAACTTTTTTATTATCTTTAACCGGATTAAATTCAATTCGTTTAATCATAAGATTGTTAAAATCATAATTAATTATGGTTCAAATTCAAAAAATTGCTAACAATTCCCGTTCCAAATATTAACCGGGGTTGATTATTAGAACGTGGTCCTAATGCAATTCCACAGTCGTCCCAAATGCCAAATTCTGATCTTTAAAAATAAGAAAAAGAACAAATCACTTTTATGCTGCCAAAAACTCAAAACATGCCATTAAGATCTAGAATGGGAAGTGGTGGATGGGTCCTTTTGCAAAATGTGCTGAAAGGCAGAGTTGTCATTGCAGAATGGTGTCCACCGCAGGCAGTATATTTGTCGGCCACGACCCACCCGACCAACTTAGGAGCATTCACAGCCTCTCTTTTTATAGTCCTCTCTTTTACATTCTCTTCATTCTTTTGTTTCCGAACATTGATTATTAGTTGCAGCTTTCCTTGGACAAGCTTTGGGTTATAGCACATTTTCTAGTTAATACGTTCAAGCCTGGAGTCAATGATGCTACTATTTTTCTAGTAAAGTTTGTCTTTTCTTCTGGCCATTTCTTGTTTGCTGTCCAGCCAGTGGAAACTGTTTTTCCTTTCTTTTCTTTCTGTCTTTCATTTTTTTTTTGCAGTTTCTGGGTTTGCTGGATTATACACTAGCTTTGTCAGCTTAACCACCAAGTACTGGTGTTTATCATAATCACTTCTCAACAGCCAGTAGAGAAACTAGAATGCTTTCAATGCTGTGATTTGTCACTCTGAAATGTTCCTCTTTGCGTGTTTTGCTGTTCAAATATATAGGCATCTAGAATTTCCAAAATATATATGTATATAGCATCTATTAACTTCCTGTCTATATATGGCTAAACCTGATAAGGAAAAACGTTGGGCAATGGGCATAATAATTAATGCAATTCGTTCTTTTTTTAATAATTATTATTAACGCTCTTTTTCTTTCCTTGATACCCCACTTCCCCACTTCTCTGTCTCTCTTCCCTGTGTAAATGCCACCTTTTCCTTTATACCATCTTTGAACCTGATCTAGGTACCTGTGAATCTCAAATCCTCCAAAACAATGGCCAGGAACAATAATGACAGCAGCAATGCCCACTCTGCACAACACCAACCAGACACTACAACCCATTCGTTCTTTTTCATGTGTCTCAAGCGTACGAATCCTCTTGTGCCCCCACTTGGCATCATTGGCTTCTTCTTGGTGGCTCTCTTCTTCATTGGCTGCTGCTTCTACTTAGATTACCAAGATTTCACTCGCAGTTTGCGTTACCATGGTGCCTCTTGGCTGGGAATGGTTAGTCCATTGTCATCATCAGCATATTCCATTAATTCTCAGAAAGTGCTGTCGAAGTTTCTCGATAAAGATGGTGATGGTTGCAATATCTTCGATGGGAACTGGGTTTGGGACGATAGCTATCCACTGTACAAGAGTAAAGATTGTATTTTTATGGACAAAGGATTTAGGTGTTCGGAGAATGGTAGGCCTGACAATTGGTACACCAAATGGCGATGGCAACCAAGTCAATGTAACATGCCCAGGTGACATATCTTCTTTAGATTTTCACCTTTAGTTTACGTATGGAGTTCTGCTGTCTTGCCTCGTATAGTTGATTAGTTAGTTAGAAAGCTTTTTAAGCAATTTATTTTGCAAAGAAATGCAGCTTCAAGTAATTGAATTGTCAAAACTAATATCCTTTTTCTTTTTCTTTTTTTCTGTTTTTTTGCAATCGGGTAAGAATCTGTGCCATTTCTGCTGCCTTTCTCTTCTTTGTACCAGCAGAAGATACTCATTGTCAGCATACCATTAAGCAATAGTAAAGTTATAGTTATATGGCATGGCATAAGTCGTCATGTTCAACTGAAGTGCCCAAAGAATCTAATTGATGCTATAACTTTAGGCGCTCTTTTCTTTCAACTGGAGCGGAGTTTGGCTATAACAAACATATGAAGAGCATTTTCATTAGTTGGACCGGGTTAACCTTAGATTTTCAATTCTATTTCACAAGCAGATTTGATGCAAGGCTGATGTTAGAGAAATTAAGAAACCGGCGGGTTGTATTTGTTGGCGATTCAGTTGGAAGAAATCAATGGGAGTCCCTCCTCTGCATGCTTGCATCTGCTGTTCCCAATGATTCATCAATCTATGAGGTGAATGGAAACCCAATCACAAAGCAT
>JANIJH010000004.1:18947708-18972624 GCA_024520975.1 Erythroxylum areolatum
ATTGAATTATTTTTATGTGCTTGTATTTTTATGATTGTTTTTGATTGATTTATAATGTGCACTATTCATTTATTGATAGAAACAATCATTTGTTAGATTACAAATTAAATACGTAAAAATTCAATTCCTTTACTCTTTGCAACAAATAAGAGTTTTTAATTTGTTATATCAGAATTTACTAACTTCTAGAAAAGGGGGTTCAACTAGATTAAACAGAATAACGAATATCGTTTTATCCTTATCGATAGATTTTCTTTTCCTAAATCTATTGTTTAATTAAATTTTGGGTTGTTTTTAAGGTTGGTAAATAATACGAGTTAGTAGAATTATATGTTTTTTATGAACTAATCCTAAAGAAAGACAAGTATTTAATACCACATCGAATATGTGATTGATAAAATAATATTCTTGTCGTTTCGATGATCAATCTTAGTTCCAATGGTAGAAGCGACCGTAAACCGACGTTTTTTTTCATTAGTCAAGTATTTAATATCACATCGAATATGTGATTGATGAAATAATATTCTTGTTGTATCGATGATTAATCATAGTTTCAATGGTATAAACAATTGTAAACTGATGTTTGTTTTGTTTTATATTCTCTTTTTATTATTTACATAATTTAATTTAATTTATTTATCATAAAATTTTGTATCATCACAACTCTCGTTGCTTTAAATATTTCTTTTGTACCGAATAAAGAACTAAAATTCTTTGTAAGAATGATTCCTACTTTTCTTTGCTATATTTATTTTGTTACAAGAATTTATATTTTAGTTGTGATGTCGATGCCACTAATATTAATTTGATATTATCTCTAATATTAATTAATACAGTATTTTACCATTGCTAAATTGATACTAATTTGCATAACGGAACATTGACATGTAGTGGTTAAGAAACTTATGTGTCTTTCACTTGGTACTTTGTGGGAGAATAAAAAATGATGAAGGACGAGCACTTGCATTCCTTCCTCTCCAAGTTAAATTAAGAAAGCAGAGTCATAACAAAGATGGCTTGTCTCTGATTTTAAACCTTATCCCATGAGAACCACTAGCTTGGTCCTAAATACGCTTAATCATGATGATGCCTCTCGTGGTCAGCTACTTCACGATCGAGGGGTTTGGCTGCGAGCAATAAGTTAAGATAATAAGGACTTTGGTTCACCTACATATTGTAAATTAAGGTATCATTACAGCAGATCTCCTTTGTTTAAATTCTCTCTTACCAATATTTTGTCTGTACATATATATTAAGAAACGGGAGGGTGAGTCGGTAAAAAAATCAAACTATTACCTAAGTTTTACACTTCCTAGTAGACAAGATATGCCCTTTTTTTTAAATCTTCAATTTTTATCTAACAGAAAATTTTAAAGTTCATTTCAAACTCAATTTTTGTCTATTATTAAATATTCAATTTTAAATTATGTCTATAGGCTCATATCTTTATATGAAGCAAATATTTAGTAATTTATCAAATAAATAAAATTTTAAAGTAAAACATAATTTTGTGATAATGAAATCTAATAAAAATTAAATGAAGTAAAATAGTATAAAATTTTCTAATTTTGATAAAACTTGTATATATATCTATGAGCTAATTCAAAATAACTATTATATAATAATTTTAAAGTAAGATAACTAAAACTTATTTATAAGTATAGGTGGAATTAGAATTTTTTTTGAAATTTTTATATATTTCAAACTTTACCATCAAATTTTTTTGTGATTATAATGAATTGTCATAAATTGTATAAAGAGTTATTGTAATTTTATATTTAACATTAAATTAATTTTTAATCATAGTTTATATTTTTATATTTGATGCAAGCAAATAATAATTTAATAAATTTCACATTCCATCCTTATTATAAAGTTATTCCATGCAAAATTTTGGTAATTAATCGTAAGTATAAAAAGAAATCATTTGTAATAATGACTGTTCCAATAAGTCAAGTTTGCAACTGAAATTTGAAGTTAGATATGGATATAAAATATGTTTTAATGAGTCGAAATCCAAGTTCTATTTCTTTCTAAATTATATTTAAGATTGCAATATTCCATAAATTAAAAGGTTCTTTTAAATTTTATAATTTAAAAGTAATTAAAAAATGACACAAACTTAACCTACCTCTCCGACCACCGTTGGTTGTAGATATTAAAAGGTCTTTGACAGAATCAGAGTTGGTTGTATTGTGAAATTTGGGGTCTCTTGGTGCGTGGGCCTATTATTGGGCTAGCATAGCCATGGGTGTTTTGAAATTTCTTGGGAGATCAAAGCATTTGGATTGAAAGAACTGGAACCGGAGGTCTCAATAAATGCTTGGCATGCACTTAAATGCTATAGATGGTGATTACTTGACGTGTAGTTAAATATGTTGACAAATACCTAAAAGCCTCAATTTCTTGTATTCAAACTATTTGCTGACTGGCAGTTTTCGTATAAAAATGATCAAGAAAGGTGGAAAATTCTTCAAAGTCCTAGCAAATATGCAATCCCAAAAAGTAAAACATTGTTTGAAAGACGAAGAAAGTTGGTAACGATGATTAATCAAAAGGTTGGAGCATATCCTTAAGAATATGGAACTTGATACTGGAGAGTAATTTTGTTTCTTGGACCACCTTCTGCTTTCTCCATAAGGTTTTTAAGTTTGCTCTCCAAATTAAGATCCTTCAATTGGATCAATTCGTTCAGCTATATTTAATTTATTAAAATAATATGTTACACACATTTGTCGTCATTACACGATCAGAATCATGTACATGCAGAACAGGCATGTTTGTAACTTAACTTTATTAAGAAATGAATAGTTATTGTGTTTATTGAAGCTGACAGAATAATAAATCATCAATCAACAATTCGACGACTGGGAATGAAGCGAAGAAGATAGAAACTAAAGTGGGTGTGGGCACAAGGACAATCCTAGAAGAGGGACGGTCATTCCCATCAAAATCGGATCTGGGTCCAAACTACAATGCCTTATTATCTGCCATTCCAAGTCCCAACGTACCAGTTTGGTGAGGTCAAACCTCAAAACCCTCGTAACTTTCGTAGTAGCTAAGAAGTCCATATTTTCTTATAATCATAACCTACTTCGATCTCATTTTCTTTCTTCTTACCATTCCAAGCATCTCGAAGAAGAATCTGTTACTTGTTTATTCGTCTTTTGCTTCGTTCTCAGAATTCCATCACGTAGTCTCATGTAGGGGGGACAAGCTGTTATTATGCTACTAAGTTGGGACAAAATTAGTGATTTTAATAAATTACCCCATGCCATCATGGGGATGGTCTCGATTTCATGAGTTTAATTAAAGAATCTTGCAGTGAGATAACATATAGTATATAGATCCTTTACTTTGTGGGATTTGGAAAATTGCTGTGATTATAAATGAGATGAGTAGAATGCTTTTCATAAAAATACAGTAGTACTAGTACTTCTTAAAAGTAGTCATGTTAGGAGTTTAGTAATCATATTAAAAATAATACAGCTAATTCTGAAACATTTAATACAATCAATGCAATCATATAATAATGATGTTAAAAGAGTCGCGCAAAGAATTAAGTTTTGACTCAAACCTGCTTTCAGAACTGCTCAAACAAGCATAAAGTATGAAGGAGAGATTCGATATCAGGCTAAGCTTCATTAGATGTTGGAGTAGTTCAACAAGATATATATTTCTTTTTCATATAGATATTTTCCATAACCTATATGTGAAAGAACTGCACTGCTGTGCGAGGATGCACGATTGTCCATGTATATGGTAAATGATGAGTTATTTTATTTTATTGAGGTAATCAAATTAGAAGCTCTGGGTGATTAAATTATAATCTGAAGCTGAATTTCAATTAAAATATATCAATGTCATGAAAAACTTATTTATAATATTTTTTAAATGTTACAAAATTCACGTTTATAACCCTTTAATAATGTTGTGAAAAGCTAATATGTAATAATTGAAAAATGCTGTAAATAGTTAATTAATAACATTTACAAAATGTAATATAAAATCATTTATAGTTATTAATAAATACTATAATAAACTCAATAATGACATTTAAACAACGTTATGAAAAAATCACTTTTAATATTTTAAAACTGTTATAAAATAAATATCTATAGCAATTTAAAGATATTAACAATTTTAATAAATAATATTTTAAAAATGCTACAAATAACTAATTTATAGTATTTATAAAATGTAATATAAACGCATTTATAACTATCAATAAATGTTATATTAAACTTGACAATAATATGTCAAAACTGTTAACATGAATTGTCATAACATACTCATTAGTGTTACCATTTATATTTAATAATAATTATTACCGTATGTAGTTTTTTGTTGTTGTGACATGTCCACTTAGATACTCGAATGGTTGAAATAGAAATGATTCGAATCTCAATTAAAACCCCATGTGGGCAGTCAACTGTATACACGTACGACTATCCTTCTCTGTTCTTCTTTTAATGCAAGTGCAAAAGAAATGCAGATGAATTAACATAGGCACATGCGGGTTACTTAATTAGATTTCCGTGAACTATATCTAAAGCAACTAAAGGGACGTATGTATAATGATTCTTCAAGAGGTAGGGATTTAATTCCACTACACTACCCATACCCATACCCATTGGACTAAAGTGTACATACATTACACACCAATATGCATACAAAATGAGAATCCGTACCGTAACTATTCCCAACTCTCAGTCTTCGATCACCTAATCTCACTCAAAAGTCACCAACTCACTTATTATATATGTCTATGTCTCACTCTCTGGTCACCGAATCAAAAAAAAAAAAAAAAGATCACATAATCAACCAGCAGGCACCAAAGTGCCCACAACTAACAAAGTTTCCGTTCGCACTTTAGCAAAATTTGACAGCTGCGAGTATACTGTCTGGTAGAACAACCAGTCAAAACCTCTCTTCATTTCTTGTTCCTTCTCTCTCTCTCTCATTTTCTCACATACACTGGAAAAATAAACCCTAGCTAGCTAACTAATCCTTCTCTTTCTCTTGAATTTATTGCAATGGATCCTAGTACACCAGCTAGTTAGCTAACGACCCTTCCAGCTCTTTGTCTTAAGAACAAGTACAAAGACCCCATTTTCTTGGGTAGTTCACAATATCTCCTCAGAGTCATCTACCTTTCTTTTATATTTCTCACCTGCACGTCTGCTCTGCTATTCTGTACCATCTCTTCTTCTCTTCTTAAAAGCATTGTCAACAACTTCTTTTCTGTGCTGTCTCAGTTGGGGAATTACACGGGTTTGATTTTCAGATAGGAAAACACAATAGCCTCTAGGTTATCGAACAACTATTCAGTTCCTGTCTTTGGAAACCTCCCTGATGATTTTCTTTTCTCCTTTTCTTTAGTTTCTTTTAAGTGATTCCAAATTTGGAATAAGTGAAAAGATTGAAGCTTTGCTCAGGTTGTGGACACAGTTGCCATAATGGCTGCGCCACCCAGTAAGCGCTTGCAGAGTATGTTGCAGGCTGCGGTGCAATCAGTTCAATGGACTTACAGTCTCTTTTGGCAAATTTGTCCACAACAAGGGTAATCTTTCAAATTATACCTAACAGTCAGAATTAGTGCCCTCTCACCTTTGTTTTCTTCCTGATATTTGCGTTGATGATTTATGAATATATGATCAGGATCTTAGTTTGGGGAGATGGGTATTACAATGGAGCAATCAAGACTAGAAAGACAGTGCAACCAATGGAGGTCAGTGCTGAGGAGTCGTCCTTGCAAAGGAGCCAGCAGCTTAGAGAGCTTTATGAGTCATTATCGGCGGGAGAGACTAATCAGCCGACACGTCGGCCTTGTGCGGCCTTGTCTCCGGAGGACTTGACGGAGTCGGAGTGGTTTTATCTTATGTGCGTGTCATTCTCATTTCCTCCTGGTGTTGGGTAAGTTCTACTGCGAACTAGCTTTCTTTTTGGTTTGATCTTCTACATTTTCATTTTCAGTTAATTGATATACTTGATGCTCAGGTGCATTAGTGTGCTAGTTAAATAGGAAACAACATGGGTGGATGATCTCTTCAACTGTAGATTCTTTTGTAATGTAGGCTTAGTGAAACTAGCAGAGAATTCTGCGCAAAAAAGAAGCAAAAAAAAGCAAAAAGATTTCTCAAAAGAAGTAGTGCAATTAATGAAAAAGGTATGCAATTCAGTTTTTTCCCTGAAGGAAGAGAAGAAGAAAAAGATGGAGGTGCCCTCACTTCTTTCCATAATTAAATATAAGAGAAACCGAGGGCCTTCTGTAAGGCTAAATAGCAGTAAAGGATATCCCAGTCCACATAGGACCAAGAGGAGTAGTAAAGAATGTTAAAAGAGGATGATGAAATGACAGGTATAGATTGCACGATAGACGATAACTTGTCGTTTGTCCGCACTTGTATTCATGTCTAAGACGCAGGAGTAACCACATCTATTTCATTGCTTATGAAGTGGAAATGGGAGCACATAAAGGAGCTGTTTGTGATTAATTTCCTTTCTGAGAAGAAACTGACTTCTGATCATTTATAGTGCTTTGATGGCTACCTTGACGACACTTTAGTTGCGAGCCTTCATGCCATCTTCTTTCTAATGAGAAGGCCTTTTGATTCTCTTTAAAGCTGAAAGAAGTACATTTTGCTTAGTTCTGCGCAGCTTGACAATCTTGAGATCGAAAACTACTTTTGAAACTGTTGGCTAGGGAATATATTTCTTAGAGTTAAAAGATCTTGGTAATGGTTGAACAATAGATATTTAGGCTGCTTCTTAATTTGGAATCTCTACATAACCAAGCTGATCTGCTATCTTCATATATATGTAACACCATCTAATTATGCCGCTCTTCCATCGGTTTGTATTACACTAAGTTACTACCATCATATACTTTGACTTTCAGGTCGTTTAGTAATACTTTGAGGAGTTCACTGTTTCATACTCATGAAGCAAAATAGTTCTACGAATTGAATAGTAGTATTTGTTTAGTGTGCTCTTGGCTAGAATTCGTTCGTCTTGTTGGTAGAGCCACTACTCTTCTGTTCTGTGGTGCGTAGTATTGCGGTTATCCAATGGGAACATTTTGGTCCCCCACCTGCATTCTTTCAACAAATTCTTGCTAGGACTACTCAACGATTCACATTTGCCACGTTTTGCGTCCATTTGAATGTACTAAATCCTCATGTGTCTCTAAGTATACCCTCATCGATGGTTTACTTGGAACAAGTTCGTTACCTGCATTCTTTGAACAAAATCGTGGCTGGACCACTCAACGATTCATTTCGTTTGCCACGTTTGGCGTCCATTTGGATTTACACTCATCGAGGGATGTGTAAATACGCAGATTTTAAAGCTTGAATGTGGTTAGGTTTTCCCATTCAGCTTACTAGCAACGACAAACTCCTGGCTAGGATGGTTCACAAAGTGAGCTAACTGATGGTCCCGCGGAAAACTCAATTTTCTTTTTGATGTATTATATTCAATTAGAAGAAGATCAATATATAATTTGACGCAATATTGCATGCGAATATATTTATGCTGTTCATAGATGCATGTAACTGGGACTTTAACACTCCGAATGCAGTGATTTATGAAGAGAACCCAATTATCATTTTGATGGATTATCATTAACATGCAGCTTACCAGGAAAGGCATATGCAAGGAGACAACACGTATGGCTTACTGGTGCAAATGAGGTTGACAGCAAAACTTTTTCGAGAGTTATACTAGCAAAGGTACAGTATCTGCCTTACATCAACACATCGTCTTCCAAACTTACCAGTCACAGCTCAAACTCACTAGTTTCTAGTTAATCAAAACAATTTTTCTTCTTCTTTTTCTTTTTATTCACTAACCTGAGTCATCTTCATTGTTTTGAAATATGTTACTTCCCCAAACACATGGACTATAGAGCGCTCGTATACAGGTAATATTACTTGCCAGCTACCCCTTGCAGTTTGATCTTCTGTTACATTAAGTACTTGGCTTCCTTAATTTCTTCATGGCTATTAAGTTGGTCACGCATTTCCCGTTCAACTCTTTCAGACCGTGGTATGCATTCCTATCCTTGACGGCGTGGTCGAGTTTGGCTCAACCGAGAAGGTGAATAAACAATCTCTTTATTGCTGTGCATGTTTATATTGGTTCGGTCGAGCAATTAATGCTGATCAACTACTTGAATATACAGATTCAAGAGGATGTTGGATTAGTCCAACACGTAAAAGGATTCTTCACAGACGACAACCACCCTCTTCCACCAAAACCAGCTCTCTCTGAGCACTCAACTTCCAACCCCGCCACCTCATCGGGTCACCACTCTCGCTTCCACTCTCCTCCCGTTCCCGCCATGTATGCCGCCGCAGACACACGCTCCAAGGTTGATCAAGAATACGAGGAAGAAGAAGAAGAGGAGGAGGAGGAGGAGGGGGAGGAGGAGGAGGAGGAGGAGGAAGATGACGAGGAGCACGGGTCAGATTCAGAAGCCATAACCGGTGGTCGAACCGTTGCGTCCCATCCGAGTGAACCCCAAAACGCTCCAGACGTAACAACAGTGGCTGAGCCAAGCGAGCTGATGCAATTGGAGATGTCTGAGGACATCCGGCTGGGTTCGCCTGAAGATGGGTCGAACAATATGGAACCGGAATTCCATTTGACGGGTTCGGGAAATGCAGCGGACAATCAAAGGCGAGCCGACTCGTTTAGAGCGGAATCAGCTCGCAGGTGGGCAGAAGAGGCGTTGAATGGTAGCCTTCAACCACCGGTTCCTGGTAAGAATCAAAATTCCAAGTTGGGTTGGTTGAAATTCAAAGGGAAGTTAATGACTTTGCCAAAGCGGTCGTGTTTTTGTGAGGATTTAGGTTGAGGTAGGGGGGCCCAAGTGATATGGATCCAGTCACCTAATACGTCTGTCTAACTGATTGCGTTAAAAAGCAGTAGTGGTACGCTTAGGTCACATGACATGGGTCATTGATTTCTCCAAAATCTTACCGCTTAGATTCTAAACTTTGGTCCCACTGCAGTCTTAGCTCCATCACCCCTGTGTCAGCCACTACTCCCCAATCCTTATTGCATTCCATCACGTGCGCAGTTTGGACTTTGTAAGATTGTCAAACCTACCCAACCCCAAACTTTTTGTCAAAAATCAGGTTTATTCTAATAAAGCCTAGTAACACGGGCATTTTTATAGGCTAATGTCGTTTTCTGTGATAGGGTCACAACTCACACGGGTAACGGGTTAACTAACTTGCAGGACAGTCGCCACTCCACGAAATGACTCAAGAAGACACTCACTACTCCCAGACGGTCTCAGCCATCCTCCAAAACCAGCCAATACGCTGGGCCGAGTCTTCGTCAGCATCCTACGTTGTATATTCTTCCCACTCAGCCTTTGCCAAGTGGACAAGCCGTTCCGACCATCTCATCCACGTGCCAGTCGAAGGAACGTCCCAGTGGCTCCTCAAGTACATACTCTTAAGCGTACCCTACCTCCACAGCAAGTACAGGGAAGAGAACTCACCCAAGCTACGGGACGGCGACGCCGCCACCCGCTTCCGCAAGGGCGCGGCTCAGGACGAGCTCAGCGCCAATCACGTGCTTGCAGAACGGCGTCGGCGAGAGAAATTGAATGAGAGGTTCATTATACTGAGGTCGCTAGTGCCGTTCGTCACCAAAATGGACAAGGCTTCCATATTAGGGGACACCATAGAGTACGTGAAGCAACTGCGTAAGAAGATACAGGACTTGGAGGCACGAAACCGGCAGATGGAGATCGAACAAAGATCGCGAGCTGCAGACACTCCGCAGCGAACGAATAGTAATTCCAAAGAGCAGAAAAGTGGGGTCACAACAATAGAAAGAGCGAGGGTTGGTCAAGGTTCAGAGAAGAGGAAGTTGAGGATAGTAGAGAGTGGTGGCGGACCAACAAGGGCCAAGTCGTTGGAGGCATCGCCGCCACGACCGCCGCGACCAGCACCGCAACCGCTGCAGCTAGGGGAAGATGGCCCCAGCGTGGAAGTGTCGATAATAGAGAGTGATGCATTGTTGGAATTGCAATGTGGTTATAGAGAAGGGCTGTTGCTAGATATAATGCAAAAGCTGAGGGAGATGAGAATAGAAACGACAGCAGTTCAATCTTCCACGAGCAACGGGGTGTTTGTGGCTGAACTAAGGGCCAAGGTATATCAAGCTTTGAATGTAAAAGCACGAGATGCTCATTTTCATTTGTTGATCTTCTGAAGCTATTTACTTATGTTTCGTTTGTTATGCAGGTGAAGGACAATGTTAATGGCAGGAAGGTGAGCATCGTGGAGGTGAAGAGAGCGTTAAATCAAATAATACCCCGTCACTGATGCATCCCTTTTTTGTGATCGGAATGTGTAGAGTTGGACAATAATCTGTCAAGAACTGACCTTTTTTTTTTTTTCTTTCTTAAATTTACTATAGCCCTATTAATATGATTTAGTTTGGTTTTGTAAAATTATTAGCTAAGTTATGGTTGTAGTGGTGAAGCAGAAACGAATATCCATTGATTTTTATTAGAGATCAAGTCTTTGAAATTGAAAGACGTAGGCTTTTCTAGCACATATAAATGTAAATGAGTATGAAGAAATACAATAATTCAATTTTCTACCTTTTCCTTGTTACCATATTTTTCCAATCCTATTCATCATCTATTGGAAACATTGTCCCTTATGGGCACCACCACTTAAAAAGCGCGACCTAACAGGAGATAGGTACAAACTAGCTCCAATCTGGCCGTCACAAGTGGCTTAGGACTTCTTGACTTAGTGAAATTAATGTTTTAATGTCATTTTGTATACTTTTATTTATTTGATGGCTTATAGGCCTTCAGTTAACATTGAGAGCCAAGTACCAAGCTTGTCGGTGAGCAGAGAAGCAGGGTAAGCCAACTAAGTCCCTGCCGATTGCAGAAGAAGAAAGGCACAGTAGACTCTACCAAAGAACGACGCTTTCCCGTAATCATGGAACTTCAAATGAAGCTTCACATCATCATTAACACTAAAAATCAAGTCATAATACTAAAAATTACGGGTTTAACTAATTCACTGCTCACAGATAAGGATCTTAACTTCTTTATAGTTGGACTACTGCACAAATTTATTCTCAAGGTCGTTCCAATTCAAGTCCACGGAAGCAAAAAAATGTAAGCTGTAACAAGAAAAGAGGTACCAATCCAAGATTAATATTAAGGAGGTCGAGTGCCCTGTGTAAATCAAAGGAACCACAGGCAAAATTTCCCAAGTGACAAGTGTTTCAGATTCAGTACAAACGGAATTTTTCACACTGGAACTACAGAAATAAACCCAATTCCTCATTTATATTTTACGTCCAAGTGCTGCCTACCGTGTAGTACATCTTCAATAGTTTCTCAAGATCAGAATTCAAACTGCCTTTAATATCCAACAAGAAAGTTTTGTATGGTCGTCCAAAAATCTATGCCAACTCCTCAAGGTCCGGATGAAATAAGACTAAACAACATCATGAACTTCAACTTTGACAGATCTCTTTGACAGATGTTCATGATGTCAAAAAATCCTTAGTACAATATGTCCTGCAAACCTGTCTCACTCATCCTTTCCAAGTCCTCTTGTGAGAGCAAAGTTTTCCTTACGCTGCCGCCAGTCTTATCATATGGTTGAGCCATTTTCCGCAAGAACTGCGGTGTTTGACAAAAAACAAAATAAAATTTCGTCAACATGAAATAATAGCATTTACAGGTTGCATCAATTCATAGTGCTGCAGACTTAAAAAAAGTTGCTTAAAAACATCTCTAGCGTGGTAGTTCAAAACTTCTAGCCTTCAGGAATTCACGTAATTCCACTATCCGGGCTTATCTTTATTACCAACCAGGCAGATTAAACAAAATCACCTAAGTTTAACATCATTAGTTGGTAATCCTCATCAGATTACACAACTTCAGGGGATATAGATGTCCTTGGGCACACGAAGGCATATATCATGGGTGATATAGGTCTGAAAGGAGAAATAACATGTAATAGAAAATCTAGCTCCGGAAAATATTTTCAAATTAGATAGATGAGGCAATGTCCATACTTAGAAATAGCAAAACTTCTCCACATGTCAATACAACTACAACTCGGTTCCTAAGCTATGGGGCTCATCTTCAATGGACCATAAGTTCACTACTGAGATAAAGTGTAGACAATATTACGATGCAAGGACATACCTCCCTTGCAATATGTAGTGCCATATCAGTACTCAAATTCAGATTTACATCGCGTAAATGTGACAATATCCAACTTGGCAATTTAGAGCGCTTATCATGGCGGCTATATCTGCACACATTGGAAAAGAACATATTATGCAAACATAAATCTGTTAGATATTTATGAACATCCATATGATCAATGCTAAACCTATGAGACGATGACACAAATGAACGTTGCCCAAACAATTCAAGATGTAACAATCATAGATTGTTAAGATTATGCATTTACTTCCCAATATCTTCCTATGCAAAACTGACAAAGCATAGCCACTTTGTTTATGAGTGAGTTCCTCACACACTTGCTAAAAGGCATTGTGAAAACCATATTGAAAGGATGACACAATGTAGGTCATACCTTTTGTCTGCGAATATCATCATTCCATAGTCGGCCTTTGACCGGATCACTCGGCCCACACACTGAGCAGCTTGTCTCTGATTCAATAAAATTCCATTAACCAACTTCTAATTTATATAAGATAGAGATATGTTTTCCAATCCTATATTTAAAGAAATCTGATTGAGATTCAAACTGGAACTAATATCATACCAAAGCATCAAAAGTAAGGAAATCGCCTTCCTTTATCTGAAACGTATCCCTTAAATACTCCAATCGAGCTATTAATATTCTGCAATAAAGCCATTGTAACATTAATTCAAGTTAGTATTCAAAGATAGGTAGATATCTCATATACCAACACTATCCCAGTTGATTTGTCCATTCTCAAAAAAGTTAATTTTTTAAGGAGATTATCAATTCAATTTATAAAGCCTCACTTTGGCAAAGGATGATTGAAGGGGAAAAACATACTTGCTTAATGTGTACTGGAAAGGGACACCAAACATGATCACCAGTCTGCCATAGTGTCGATCAAAATCAATTCCTTCGGCTACTTTTCCCCTGTAATCTCAAAACTATGTCATACAAACTTACAATTTTATATTCCTGCCATAAAAAGTACGCTTTAGCATCAATCTTGCATACCTTGCTACAGAGAAAAAAACTGCACCTCTGCCACAATCACAAGCCCTACGATAGTTGTCAAGGGCCAATGTAGTTTCCACCACATCTTGGGTCTCAATGAAAACTAGTTTATGCTGCATTATTTCCTGCAGTAACATTAGTGTCAGGTAATATGCAAGAGGTCGCAGTAATCTCAAAGTGATAGCAAGGATGCTTTATCACCTTTAGAATATCATGCTCATTCCAGTAATTGATAATTCCATCCATATATGAGTAACTGACAAAGAAGCACACGATACCATCTGGAACAACAGAGACCATTTCCACCAACAACTTCCCATAATTCCTTGCAACACCAGGATCAGTTCTCATATCAAATTTGGTGCTTACTGGAAGTTGATCACTGCAAACAACAATGCAACACAGGTAAACTAATTGTTATGCAATTTAACAAGATAAATGTATATTGGAAGTCAAGTACCAAGATCCATTCCATAAATAAGTTCCAACTTAAAATATCATACCTTCCTCGTGTGAGGACCATTGGACATATGCAATCCCTTGTTAACGACATTGTAAAGCTTCTGCTAACAACAGGATGGAAATTAAGAAGGCGAGGATAGAGATCGATTGGACTTAGAGTTCCAGATGTAATTACCACTGACTGGAATCGGTCAAATACAGGCTTTATGGCCAGAGAAGCATCATGGCAACTAAGCTGGAATTAAAAAGATTGATAGAGATCAAAATTAAATAAAAAATATTAGGGAAAAAAGACTGATCCCTCGAAATTAAATGAAAAAGACACACATAAAGCTATACAGAACAAAGTAATGCCAAGCTTGCAAGAAGAAGAAGAAGAAGCAACCTGCAATACTGGATCAGGAATATGAGGCATCCTCTCATCAAAAGGCTCAATTATAATAGAAAACCCACGAGCATATGTCCCCACCAGTGTTGCAAAATCACAAATTGTTTGGATGTGTAAGAACTCATCTGTGTCAGTTATTTCCAGTGTCATCATAAGTGAGTGAAGTCGATCATAACAAAACTTCAGTGCTTTTTGATCAATCCCTGCATGGGTATTTACAGAGGCAACAAAGCTAACAGGGCTCTCCTTCTCAACATTATCAGTATCCAACCGCCCTTCCAAATACTGGACCAATCTGCGCAAGACATGCATAAAATGCTCTGCTCGTCTTATGTTTCCAGGAACTGCCTCCTTCAGAATATCATCGGGCAAGGCAGGATTTGCAAGCCAAGAATCTGAAGCTGTAGAAAAAGAAATGTATACGAAATAACAAATGAGTACTAGAAAATTGTCTGAAAAAAGAGTTAGATATCTAGAATCAAGAAGTAGATATTAACATTCTCTGTACCAGCTAGGTCCCCTCTAAGTGCCAAACCCTCAACTAGTCGGTTATATTCAGCACGCAATCTACCAGCATCAGTGGCCTTGAACCTTCCTAGCATTCCAATAAAATGAAGAATGTAAGTAAAGTTTAGTCTATAGAAAATTAAGCAAAGTTTAAAGTCTAGCCTAGAGGATTAGTTTTGCAGAAAGTGTAGGGAAAAAAAAAATTCAAGTTGCTGCTTTATTTTCATATTTTTGGCAGAGCGAACCAAATATCATGAGATACTAATTTCACAACATCTAGAAAAGAAAGGCCTAGCAAGGAATTTCAAACCATAAGGTTGTGGCGCATTAGAAAGTAAACAGGATCCACTCAAATGGCTAAAGATATCATACCTATCAATCTCATGTTGCATCCTAGTGAGATTTCTTGAAGCCCCGTCAAGCGTCTGTCTTCTGACACTGACACTAAGTGCCTCGATACAAACATTATCAATATTATGCGCCTCATCAAACACCACAACGGACTCCTTCTGCATTTCCTTGGAAATAATCCCAGCGACCTTTGGATCAAGCAAGTACTGGTAATTATAAACCACCACATTTGCAAACTGCACCATATGCCGAGCCAAGAAATACGGGCACCAACCCTTCTCTTTGCCAAAAGCCCTCAAATCCTGATCACAATAGCAAATGTTCAATAACATACAAACAAGCAAAAACTATTGTAATTGAAGATCAGAAAGATCCTTTCTACCTGAAGTGTATAAACCCCAGGTGGCAACAATGCTCCAGAAGCCGCCCTTTCATAATTCTCAAAGAACTCACACGTGGGAACATTGGGATTCTCCGCTGCCAAGGCCCGAACCCAACTGGCCGTCAACTTCCGACAAGCCGCATCAACAGAGTCTCGATTCTCGGCGGCCAAAACACTAGGATTTATACACAAATTCTTCCTCGAAGACAAGCCGAGAGCCAAAATCCTGGCGGCGGGACCCAAATGCACGATTTGGTAGTTGTGCAACAATCTGAGCTCGGCTAAGGTTTTCTCCATCTCATGAACGGTGCGAGTGCAGTAGATGAGTTTTATAGGGGTCTGGGGTTTAGAGAGAGTGTAGCTAGTGATAAGGGAGAGTAAAGCGATGGTCTTGCCGGTTCCGGTTGGCATTTCGAGGAGACAGTGGCCTTTGGCATCGAGGGCACGCTTGAGCTCCACCATGTAGGCGTATTGCTCCGGGTAGATGTAGTCGTAAGGGAAGTAGACGGTTACGTCCTCGATCTGGAACTTCATGTCCGCTATGTTGAGCTTCGGTTGGTTCAGGGGTGGCCGTGGTGGTGGAATGGTGGCTCTTAGCAGGAGGGTTTAGGGCACATCATAATTTTTTAAATATTATAAAATAATCAAAATGTATTTTATAGACATCGATTATAATTGATGATTTTCTATTATTATAAATATTTATCTAAATGCAAATGGTTAACAATTAGTTATATTATAATTATTTCTTAAAAAAAATAAAAAACAATTAGTTATATTATCGTGGTAAGAAAAAAATAGTCTTAGAAGAAAGTGGAGCCCCTAGAGAAGTCCGGGTTTGTGTGACTGAAAGTGGAGGCACCGCCTCAAGCACCGCCTTCATGGAAGCAACTCGTCGTTTTGCTCCCCAGCTACTTGGCGCTCTACCTGCAAGACCACGAGGTAAGCGTCAAACTTTTTGATAGTGGAAGATAATCGATTTTCCCTGCCAAAGTTATCGTTGTGCATCTCTAATAGACGAGCTTTTGGGTGTAAGATTCATGCCTCTCGTTCTTATCCATGATAATTAAAAATGTGTTGCAGGTAAAAATGCCAACTTAAAGAATCTTCCGGGTTGTTGTTCTTTTGGTACAAAACCCTCTTTCACTATCAACGTTAAGCTGGGGCAACTCGGCAGGAGCCAGTTTTCATTGCTTGCTAGAGCAAATGAGAACTTCTCAGTTCATTCTTCGAATCAGCTAAGAAGTGACTATGCAAATACAGAGTTAACATCTGTACCATCAAGACCTGATGATGAAGCTGCGTCTGATGTTAGCAACTATAATACTTTGCAGTTACTACCACCAAAAATGTTCCGAAATAGGTTTCTTAATTTTGTAAGGATAAGTTCTGTAGTGAGTGATGCTGCCGAGGCATTTTTTAAGAGTGAGATTAGGCGAAGGTTATTTGTGACGGCTGTATTAATTGTAATTAGTCGTGTTGGATATTTCATTCCTTTGCCTGGATTTGATAGAAGGTTGATACCTCAAGATTACCTCAGCTTTGTTTCAGGATCTGTTGGTGAGTTGCCTTAAATATTTGTATGTGCATGTCTAAATGCAAGCAAATGAATGCTAGATGTCATTCTGGGCAATCGGATCAGTTCAATTTGTCTTAAGTACATCAGAACTTTTGATCAGGTGACTCCAACTTTGTTCTTATGAGTTCTGTTTTATTTCTTTCTGACAGATGAACTTGGTGATTTCACAGCAGAGCTAAAACTGTCATTTTTCCAGCTTGGAATCAGTCCCCAGATATTTGCTTCAATACTTATGCAGGTTAACATCTTTCTTATATCAACTCACTTGTTCATCATATGCAAATAGCACAAATGTAAGGGGGAAAAATACTTGTTTTTCTTTCTCCATCAGTTTCAAAAAGTTGTCAGGGTTTTTTAAGCTTTTGGAGCTCTGTGATTTGGATGAGAGTCTCCTGACTGGGGCAGCATAAAGGAATAGGAAAAATATTTTCGTTGTCTTTCATGCCATTTGTTTTACCTCCATTGTTTGCCTCTTGATAGTTCAAAAGTTGTCAGATTGAAATAAAATTGGTTCAATGGGATTTCTTTATTTTCATTTCATCTAAATAAAGGTTCCAGCATCATTGCTCTATATTATTTGCTAACTTCTACGAATTTACACTCTCAGGTGCTCTGTCATGTCGTTCCCTCCCTTGTAAAGCTGCGGAAAGAAGGCTTAGATGGCTATGAGAGGATCAAGAGTTATATGTGTGTCTAGTTATTCATTTTAAGCAGTGAGACGAGACCTTGCTACTGAATGAAGTCTTTATCATTTGATCATTCAGTTTTATTGGGTTATGAGTAGATTGATTATTCGACCTGTCTCAGATGGTGGATTTCACTTGGTTTTGCAATATTTGAAGCTGTTGTGGTTGCTTGTTATTCGCTGCCCTATTCAATTTATGCTTCCAGTCAAAGGTAAAGTGTCAAGAGCTCTGTTTCAGCACCTCATTTGATTTGATAATCATATCTTCATCATTTAATCATGCCTGGATATTCTTCTTTTACTTTGATTGGTGAACCAAACATGTTTTAATGCTGTTGCATCATGGGATGTTTTAACGTGTTGGTTTTTTTTTCCTGTTTATATAAGCATTGCACATATGTCTTTTTACAGTGGGCTTCGTGAATAGTGTGAAAAGATTATTCTTACCTTAGAGTTAGTGTTGCTTTTGCAGGGCCAAGCATGTGATGGTGACATCCTTACTTTTAGTCTGTGGTGCAATGACTATGACATGGATCTGTGATACAATATCAGAATCTGGCTTTGGTATTTCTCTTCCATCTGTCTGCAATACAACAGCACATAAGTTATCTGTGGCTTTTGCATTATTATCAGTTGATCTCATTTTTTCTTTGGTTGTCCAGTTGTTTACATTTCCCTCTTTGTTGCCAATGTGGATACAATTACTAAGACCAGAAATAAATTGGTTTTGATACGGGTTTTTACATCTTTAAATTAATTTATGGTCCTTGTTCATTCTTTTTTGTTTTTCTTAGTACATGATGCCATTTTCTTTCGTTTTTGTTATTTGATATATTAGGTCAAGGTTCGTCTCTGATTATATGTGTGGGAATTTTGACGGGCTACACTGATACATTGTACAAGATGTTGTCACAGTTTTCAGGTATATGACCAAAAATCATCTTCCTAAATTCCAATTCATTCAGTTTTGAGGATGAATTTATAAAATATGTGCACCTAACACGTGTATTTAGTTCTAGAATACAGTATATACTTTTGCCAGATTGAAGAAATAATACTTGCTTCTTATTTGAATGTTTAATCTTTCCAGCCTACATTAAATTTATTGAAAAGGCAAAGGTTGTACATCTGAATTCTTTCAGATTCTGCTTATAGTAACCTGGGCTAAGAATTAGTTCTTTCCATATGGCCTCTTGCTGCCCCTTCCCTTTAAAAGTAAATCAAATATATTTTTTTTAATGATAAAATCTTGTTTATGCAGATTATAGAATTAGTTTCATAGTTTTGATACAGATGTGTCAACATATGCTGTCTTGTAACTTGCTTAAGTATATTGATATGAGCATAGGATTTCTTAATTGTTCTTGGCTTTCATTTGTAATGCAGGGAGTTCTGCCAGTTGGTGGCCATACATATTGGCTGTGTTTGGTGTTTTTACAATAGTTACTATGTGGGCTGTTGTGGTGACTGAGGGTTGCAGGAAGATAAAGTTGCAATTTTATGGCTTTAAACTTGCCTCTTCTGTGCGGTAATAACTTTGTGGTTTTCTGAACTTATCACATATTTTGGCACAAAGCCAACTGTAACCCTGTAAAGTGTGATTGAATAATAATTGGTTATCCTGAATGCAGTTTATTTTGTTGCCTATGCTTTGACTAAAATTAGTAGTAGTTTGACAATTCATTCTACTCCATTGTGTTATGTACAGAGAGGATTCCCCAATCAATGAAGTAGAGCCTTATATCCCTTTCAATATTAATCCATCAGGAATGCAGCCTATTCTCACTACCACTTATCTCCTGGCAATTCCTAGTATCATAGCAAGGTAACTTTCAAAACTGGATTATATATGTTCTCTTGATTTTTTAAAAGGAATCTTGAGTGTGAAATCCTCTTTGTTGCCTTCTGAATTGTGAAGATTTTCCATTATCTGAGTCTTCCTTGGATCTGAGACTGCATGTTGTTTAATGGGCTCCGATCTTAAACTCTCTGACACGTGAAATTTTGATGGCAGTATCCTTGATTCGCCTTTCTGGGAGCATGTTAAGGAGATACTGAATCCTGAAACTTCTCTTGGTGCTGAGCCTTGGGTCTACTACTCAATCTATGCATTTTTTGTCTTTTTGTTCAATATATTTGATATAGTAAGCGACTCCAAAACCCTGTCCCTCTTAACTTTTAATGCGATAAGACAGAATCTTACTGGAGACCAATTTTTGTATTGTTCTCTTGCTGCGATGCTATCCTTAATTAAGCTAGATAGGCGCTAAGTCTTGTGCCCAAGCTTCTTGATGACTCACTGTTATATCATGTCAATTATTGTCTTGTGCGCAAGCTTCTTGGTGACTCACTGTTATACCATTCGAATGTTTCAATGCTTGACTGATATAGGTGCTTTATATCTAAATCAGTAATGGTTTCAATGGTAAGAAAGGGACAATGATAATGTTTTGGATATGGACATGCTTTTTACTCTAACTTAATTGTCCATGGTAATGGAGGCCTGAAATCAAGCAATATCTTCCTATAAACATTGTAAATAGCACTTTTGATAAATTCTCTATAGATCTGGGGCCACAATTTATATTTGAGCCCAAGAGCTCAGATTGTTTATTAGTGTTATGGTATTTGTGGTGTTTATGAGCAGATGAATGAAACTATTTATTTTACCGATGCTAAAATAGTGGTAGTCCTGTTGATCCTCTACAATCACAAATGTGAATTTCTTTGCGGAACTTGCCTTCCTGTGCTATGAGTGAATTTATGATAAGCAGAAAGTACTGCTTTTAAAACCATGATTGTTTACCAGCAGCTAGTACATTGATCCGCGTTTTGGGAACTGAGAAGTCAACTAAGAATGATACTGTTCGTGGAATATTAGCTAATCTCACCCGTTGTTAATGCCATGTCCAGGCCAACTTGCCAAAGGAGATTTCTGACTACCTGAATAAGATGGGTGCTAGGATACCGAACATTAAACCTGGGAAGGCTACCATTGAGTACCTTGCAAAAGTTCAGGCTTCAACGCGTTTTTGGGGTAAATTCCCATCTCAAAGTTGCTTAATAATCCTAGTCCTCTGCTGCAAGTTCATTTGCTGATTTTTTCTTAACTATATTTCACTATTGTTGATTCTGCAGGAGGGCTATTGTTGAGCATTCTGGCAACTACATCATCGGTCCTTGATCATAATTTGCGCCGTATCAATGAGGGATTTGCAATCGGGTTCACATCAGTTCTGATCATTGTAAGTAGGATGCCTTGTGTATGTACTTACACTTACTTGATATCATTATGTAGCATGCGTCAGGTAAAAATGGAGCAATTCTGGCATCCATTGAGGAGCAGTGCTGATCACTAAAATGAAATCTACTAAAGATGAGCAATTGAATCTTTGGATATAAGCGTTTTGGTTGTTGGGCATCATCATCATCTTATAGGGTAGATTAGATTGTGCAAAAACTCTAATTAGCCTTAAATTTGTCCAGGTGGGTTCCATAATCGAACTAAGACGATCGTATCAAGCGTATAACGTCATGCCCAGTCTGAGCAAAGCTTTGAAACGGTATGGTGTATGAGTTAGCTGAGGTTGAACTCTTCCTTCCAAGGTACTATGGACAACAAATACGCAAATCAATGCTGATTTATAAAAGGGCAATTCTTTTCTAACCTAACCATGCAAATAATTTGCAGATGCTGCCGACTGTTTGGTTCTTTTGATAGACCCTCGTACATCACAACATTGACTGACGTAGCATCACCCAAAGATGTGTCAGTGTTTCCGATGATTTAGTTGTAAGAAATTGTCCACAAGTCCCAGAAAATGATGGATATGGATCTGGGTCTGAGCAGCTGCAGTCGCATTGTTTTGGTGGGCCTAGGCCTATTTGGCTGTAGAATTACTCATGGGCTTTGTACAATTATTCATGTACCATATCCATAGTTGAGTTTTTACTTTTCACCAATTATCTTTATTTTTGTTTTAATTTTGATCAAATTTAATTTTTATAATCAATTAATAAACATCCACTAGTGGCCGTAGGATCAGAAGGAAATGCGATTTAATAGAAAGGTACACGTGGCAGATGGATCCGTAACTTCCCGCTCAAAAAAGTTTCAAATCTGAAAAATCAAAAAATGTGAAGCGAGAAGAGAAGAGAGGTCAGAGATGGAGTGGACGGAAATAGAGACCAGTGCCGATTCCATTGACGGTTCTGTGATCTTCCACCTCACTAAAAGCATAATCGGCTTTGTGCTCTACATGCACCAGCAGATTCCCTCGTCCGTTCTCTCGTGCCTAGTTCTTCTCTCCTTTTCTTATTTTATATTGCACTGAATTTAAATGACTATAAGATACTTACAGTTGCTTAATTGCTTTTAAATGCAGCACATTGCAAGATACCAATCTGGAATTTGATACCCTACAAGCAGAGTACAAAGAACTTGTATTCACCGCAAATAACCCTATTCTCACGTTTTTGGAATTTATTTATTTTTGATTTGATCCTGTAAGATTGTGTATATGTTGGTTATAGGAGGTGACTCTTACACAAACTGAATTGAAGGCATCTTCTCGAAGAAAGGTTGTTGGCAGAATGAGAGAGGTTAACCGCGGGATTAGGAGACTTGAGAAAGTGGTCAATACAGTTAGTAGAGTGGATGCTGCTTTGCAACAGATAATTAGTGAAATTCCGGGCATTGAGAGTGTCGTCATAGCTCTTGGACCCACTCCGGCGCGACCCCAGTTCGTGTATGAGTTGTGCTTTTCACATGGGAATCATACTGGAAACGTGATTGCTGATTTCATTAAAACTAGACTCGCGGAAGGGCTTTCGAGAAAGGTTTCTCTTGGTGCTAATAACAACCCAAGTTGTGGTTTTTCTTAATTTTTCTTTTATGGCGCTCACTGTTAGTGATTTCATCTAACAGGTTATCCGTATGCTGATCTCTAAGGATGCTGGGTCTGGGAATTATCCAGGTAGTTGGACAAATAGTATGTCTTGATATGGGGGAAGGTCGAAATTGATTAGTCCTTAATTGGTTTCTTGTTCTTTTCTGGTTAGGTCCTACTAAATTATTCCTATTGGTGAAGGCTCCAGCTTCTTGTAATTTGCCTCTGCATTTTCTTCCAAAACGTGACTTCCGATACAGCAAAAAGGTTTGGAGCTATGCCAGTCGCAAATTCTATGTTGGGTTTTCATTGCATATCTTTACTACATAATTTTTGTGCCCGTACTCTGTACGCTTTCTTGCACACACAGGTACTGTCTGATGGTTCACTGTTACCTTGGTATTGTGAATACTCTTGGATCAACCTGATTTCTCTAACTTGCCTGCTATATTGAATTGGGAATTTGTCACAGTTTTGCAATTATGGGTACTTAATCTGGTGAAATTCACCTCTCTCAAGTTGAGGATAATCAGATGATAGTTTCTTTCTTTTATCAATGGCCTGCTACTGTATACCATTTGACATGGACAGTGATCAAGCACATCTGAGCTCCCTTTTAATTAAGTATACATGCAGATCTCATGTAGTCATCCGATCCTCACTTTCCATCTTCTGAAAAATAGTTATTGGAGGATAATAATTAAGTTATTGCAATTAAAGCATCGCTTGTTTGCTGTTCTAGAAATTCTGGTTTTGTTTGATTGAAAAAAAGAATTAATCAAATGCAATTCCTCTCTGTTCATTTTGGGTAGGTTGTACCTTTCAGATTGCGAGTGAAGTGCAGAAGTCAGGATCTGAAAGTTGATGATCCTGATTGTACTTTCGCTAGCAACTCTCTCTGTTCGACGGAATGTAGTTCCAATGACTTAATCTGGTACGGAGGCTTTCTTTAAACTTATTTATGTGAATTTCACTTCTGATTGTTCTAGATCCTTAACTATTCACTATCGTTAGAACCAGACGCATTAGAAGCTCCTGTGTCATTGCTAGTGACTGTGCTTTACAAATGGAATATTTGAAAATCAGGATAACTTCATTTTAGAATGGAGGATCATTAACATGGATGAAGTGAGCAACTGCTTTTGTTTCTATAAGAAAACATGTCATTAAAAGAACCACAAATATTTAGTGGCCATTTGGTTTCAATTTTATTTTTTTATTGTGTCTTTTTTATTTTCCTAATAACAGTAAAACAAATGTTTAATTGTTAATGTTAAATTTATTTATTTATATTAATGATAATAATTAAATATTAGATAAAAACTGAAAATAAATTAATTTTATAATTTAATTAAGTAATAATTTTATTTTAATATCTGAGTAAAGAATTTATTATATTTTATTAAAATAAATAATTTAATAAGTAAATTTTATTTATTAATATACATTTGTTACTACATATTTCAATTATTAAAATTTATTTTATTTGAAATTTATATATTTTAAGATATTTGAAATCTAAGGTATATTTATTAAATAATTATTAAGTTTAAAATGTTTTTTCAAAAATGAAAGTAATTATAAAAATTAACTAAGTTATAGTTGTAATTAGGATTAAATAATATATGTTTAGTTTAAATTAGATTATTATTAAAAAATAAAAATTAATTTATATGATTTTCATAAGATGAAAACTAAAAGAAATTAAAAATAAATATAAATAATTTTTTATTGAGTTTTAAAGTAAAAATAAAAAACTCAAAACCAAGTGAAACTAAAGAGGCCCTTGGTTATTGCTGATTTAGCAGTTGATCATGAAGTTGTCAGTGAAACTTTGTAACGGAGGAATCGGCTAATGCATTCCCAATTAAAAACCTTTCAGTAAAACTGAAGGTACTTAGCACATATAAACATGTGTTTGTTACAACTGCTAATGTTGCAGAAGTAAATGTATAGTAAGCTCTCTTTCAGGTTTCAGTGTCGCCATGTGGTAAGAGGCCTTGCATTCAAGACAACAGCAGAAGAATGAAAAACTTGTTCTGTGGATCAAGCATGGCTCTTTCCATTCTACGGTTTTTGGGCTACTTTTCGGGTTATAGTGAAAATTTGTTCTCTGGACCAAGCATTGCTCTTTCCAAGCAATGGTTTTCGGCTAGTTTTCGGGTTATACTAAACTTCTTTGGGTTGATGTCAGAAAGAAGGTTATAAGTGAAGTGATTCAAAGAAAGATTATCATGTATCTTACATTTCTCTTTTCCTTTTCCTTACAAACATGTCCTTGGTAGCTGCAGTTGAGCTGTTCAACATAGTGAACACATGTACTCTTATTGATGCTGTAGCGACACCGCACATATTGGTCACGTCGTATATATCAAGGATGAAGGATGTGCAACCTCCTAAGGTAAGTGATGCAGTTCGTGTTATCGCTAACCGACTTTCGTTTC
>JANIJH010000004.1:19113666-19125667 GCA_024520975.1 Erythroxylum areolatum
GAGCTCACCCCCCTTTCATCCCCATCTCCAGGTTTCGAGCAGGAGATCGGATGAAAGAATGTGAAGACGTTTGATCCGATTTTGTATCGTTTGAATTTTTGTGTAAACTGGATATTGGTATTAATTCTGTATATGGCTTGAATTTCCATGTGTGTATATGATTATATGTGTTGTTGGGCATGAAGGATATGAATTCGGGATTTGATTTGTGGTTTGATTGTATTAAGTTTTTGTATATTGCTTATAAGTGGGAATTGTATTTAAGCATAATTTGAGATACTGCTTTATGTTTGAGTTGGGATTCCGGATGGGGTGTCCGATGATACTGGCTATTTGTGAGACTATAGAAGTGTGTTTTGTACCCCTGCAGGTTTTGGGTTTTATGAAAGGCAGCCGTTATGCTGCCCAATTTTCGATAAGAAAATTGGTTTTATGGCAATAAAAGAAAACAAGAATGGATTAAAGGATGAAATTTTGGGATATGTATGTCTGTATGAGTGTTGTGATTTATGCAATTGAGTATAAGGAAAAAAGAAAAGAAAAGAAAAGAGAAAAAAAATTTATACCAGATTTTCGTATAGTCTAGGTTTCCAACGCGATTGTGTTTCTCCGTTCTTTGTTATCTGATGTCGGATATGATTCAGTTCAATTACGTCGTTTGTCTGGTTTGTTTCGATACGTGTTTGATTTGCTTCCGCTTTCGCTTTGTTCCGTTTTATATGTATTCGATTCGCTTCGCTACTTTAGTGTCGATTCGCTTTTCGATTCCATGTTGCTTCTTACGCTTTCGTTCATTAGTTATGATTCGTATTCGATTATTCGATTTGCTTTCGATTCGTACTTTTGCCTTTGATTTTGATCTGTTATTTCGAATTCCACTTTATGTGTTGCTTCAGTACTTTTGTTTTGTGTTTCGTTTATTTTCGCCTCCGCTTCAAAGTGTACTATTCGTTCGTCTTCCAGTTGGGATCCGGTTCCCGGATCGGGTCCCAACAGATATGACCATGGTGGATAAGATAAATATGTTCTAATGCATTAGAGGTGATTAGACAAGATTTATAGACTTATTGGACACTTAGAAAGTTTAATTGGAAAAGTTGATACACATAAGGGCTTATTTGCAAATTGTCAAAAGTTAAAGGACTTAAACGTAATTTTTCAATTCTTAGAGGATCAATATACAATTTTATAAAGTTAAGGGGTTTATTTAATATTTTCAAAAGTCTAAGGACCAAAATAAAAATAAATTTTTTGGAGATTCCTAAATTTTGGGCTTAATTGCAAATTTAGGAAAGTTTGGAGGGTAAAATGGTAATTTCATATAAGTTAAGAGCAAAATGGTAATTTCATCTCATTTGGTCAAAGAAGAGTCAATATTATAGACCTTTCTTTCACTTATGGTTGTGCATCAAATTTCTAAGGACTTAAGACATTTTGTTTTAATTAAAAGAAAGGAGAAGAAGAAGAAAAGAGAGGAAGAAGAGGAAGTTTTGGCCATCATCAAAATTCACCCTTCTGTTTGGTTTTTCAACCCAAACCAAGGTGTTCTAAGCTAATTGGGGGGTCAGGGAACTCAAATATATCATTATATTTGAGAAATTATCAAAGGATTTGAAGATATCACTAAAGGAAAGTTTAGGTAAATTTTGCCTCATCTCTCTCTACATTATGATTTTGAGTTTGGTGTTAAGGTATGTTGTTCTCCATGCTTGAATATGCATGGAACATGGTTTAGATGAATGAAATGTGTCATTCATTAAGTCAAAATCAAAATTGTCCCATTTTGGTGAAAGTTAGTCAAATTTTGAATATCTTTTGAAATTGATAGTTTAAATGAACTCTATGATGTTAATTATGTATGTATGAGGTGAATTGATGATGGAAAATGAGGAAGAAGTACATGAGAAGGAGGCTTTCAAGTTTATGCCTTTAGGTGTTTGATAAAATGTTTAAGTGAACTTGGTTTACTTGAATTGTTGCTTATATTGGCGAATATTGGCCTAATATACTTGGATAAAGATGTACTTAATTATGTTATGAAATGAGTAAGTTTGGATTAAAGGCAATAAATGCCTTAGAAAATGCAAAAGAGAAGCTAATGTGATGGTGTATAAATATGAAATTTATGTTTAAGAAGTATTTTCATCGTATGCCTTTTTATGTATAAAGGCTCGGAGCTGTGAATCAAGGAGCTCGTATTGAGGATTGTTGAAGTTAAGGGAGTGCATATCTTCTTTTGAGGTGAGTTTGGGAATCCATATTTCCTAAATAAGATTAGAACATCCTAAAACAAGCATGATGACTTGTATGTGAATTTTGAACTTAGGCAACATATGGTAGAATTGAATTTCAAATGGATGCTAATATATTTAGGTATTTAACAAAAAGTCATTGTTTTGAATAACTATGCATTTGAAGTACAAAAGATAACTTTTATTGTATGAAATAATGTTTCAACATGGTTTTTGAAACTGATATTTTTATCACATATTTTGAGAAATGTTATTGTTTCTAACAAATCTAAGTTTAAAGTGCAAAGAATAATGCTTTATTTTATGAAACTACGTTTTTAAACAACTTTGCATTTGGATTTTAAAATATGACTTTTATTGCATAAAACAGTGTTTTGGAATTTACAAATGCATAATCGAGTTATGTATTCTGCATGTATTTATTCTCTTTTAGCTTAGAGCCATGGTACAGTTTCATTTTATCGGTTGGACCGATAAATAAAAATGTGATGCTTCATTTGATTTTTGTACTTAATATTTCTATATGATTTTTGTAATTGGTGAGGAAACGATTGGCCAATCGTGTGTTGGACATAACTGATTAAGCAACCCCCGTACCTTTGACATTGGTACTTGAAAGTCTAGTCACCATATCGACAACTTTCTACGGGACTCGCGGGTGATTCCACACCTAGGGTCTGGACACCGACGAGGTCATCACCTAGGTTCATGATGCTCTTGTCGCTATAGTCTGGACTCACCACAGGTGAAAGTCGAGCCAACACTGAGTATTGGTGGGTGTGCACATTAGTTTGGCCAACTAGTGGTGTCACACATGATTGTTTTGACTTATCTTGATATTGATTTTCCAATCGATATTTGATTTATACATATGATGTTTTTATGCATTTGTGTACTGGAACTGAAACCCATGTTCATCGGGTGAGTGAGTTAATAGGCTAGGCCTATATGGTTCCTAACCAGTATACGTTGAGTTATAGGTTGGGCCTATGAGTTTTCTATGTGATATATTTTCACTTCATAGGTTATCTATACCGTCTTGGTATGAATCAAATTCTATTTGTGATATATGTCTTTCTTGCTCACTGAGTACCTAGTGTACTCCCTCCCTCCGCTTTCCAATCATGCAGGTTAATCTAGTGAGTTTCAATCTCTAAGTGAATCGTGCAAACTTTTGACATTTTCGAGGTATTACCGCACGTGAGTAGTTTCCTATTTTGTACTTTTATGGTCTAGTGGCTCATAAACTGTGTTTATATAGATACGCTTTATGATTTTGTAAGTTAACTTTTGATTGCCTTGTGTTTTATAAATGACTTTATGTATGAATCTTTTGATACTGTTGTTGAGATTGCCTTGAGTGGATTTTAAAGTCCTAAAATTAGGGTTGGATGTGAATATAGAAGTGTGTTTGAAATTGTTTGCAGCTTTTTAGGATTTTTAAAACACAGCCATTGTGTTGCTAGAATTTTTTAGAAAAGAGAGAAAAGAATAGATATTCAATTAGCCTTGCATAGTCGGATTAAGGATACCGTGAGTGTCCTTAGCCCGGTTATGCAACGGTTATTATGGGTCTGATGTGATACCGGGTCATGACAAAAGGTCCGCTAACTGGACTGTAGAGACTGTAAACTTTGTGATAAGCTCTCTAAATACAATCCTCTCTTTAATGATGTGACAGTCCACCTCTATATGTTTTGCCCTCTTATGATAAATTGGGTGAGAGGCAATGTGTAGTATTGCTTGATTATCACATATCAATCTCATAGGCCTCAGTGGAGCAATTCTAGGTGGATAAATCCCAATCTCCTTAGGAAGATGGTATAACCATAACAACTCACTTGTTGTTTAATTTAAAGTGTATAGTAAGAGTTATACTAACCTTCTTAGCTTTGTCTATATTGAACCTTTAAAGTAACTTCTCGATGTAATTCCAATATGATAGTTACAACTTCTTACCCTTCTTATCACGAATAATCTTTATGCTAAGAATTGCCTTATTTTTTGTAATAAAAGGGTTACTCAATTATTGTTTCAACTACACTCTAATGGAAGCATTTTAAGTAACAATAAGTGTATTTTTAATATAAAACAACAAAATAAAAAAGTTATCACTGGAAAAATTTTGTACAAAAACACAATAGTCATATGAAGTCATCTTGAAGCCTTACTTTTTTCTAATAAAATCAAACTTCTTATACCATTTCCTTAATGTTTAAAGCTTGTACTCAATGTATTGACATAATCCTCTTTTCTATTAACTTTGCAGATTTCTAGTTGCTCTATGAAAACTTCTCATTTAAAGCACTATAAAGAAAAGAAAATTTCATATCCACATACTCAACATCTAAGTTAAGGCATGTTATTAATCCCAACATAATTTAGATGGATCACTTCTTCATAATTAGAGAAGATTTTATAAAATCAACTTCTTTCTTTTTTCTAAAGCCCTTGACAACAAATCTAACATTGTGCTATGGAATTGAAGAACCATCATCATAATTCACTTTAAAAACTCAATGGTTCTTCAACGTTGCTTTAGTATATTAACCAAATAAAAAGTGTGGTTATCATGCAAGGTTTTTTATCTTATCCTTTATAGCTTCCAACTATTTCTCCTTCTACTCACAATTCATAGCTTCCTTAAAATTTTTATGTGGGTTAATTACCAAAAAAGCCCAAACTTTTGTCAAATTTTCAATTATAGCTCGAACTTTAAAAAGTAACAATAAAATGTCAAAACTTTCAATTTTTTTCAATTATAGCCCAAACTTCAAAAAATGGAAATAAAATGATCAAAGTTTCAATTTTCTTCAATTCTAGCTCGACGTTATCTATTGTTCTCCCGATGCCCTCAGCCATTTGTTTTCTATTTGTTCATTTGATGCCTTAAACTACTCTTGCATTACAACGTACTGCAATAGTAAGCTCTTTATTTTTAGTTCGTTCTCCTAATGGGCGTCAAGGCTACATAATCTCAAATTCGAAGGGTGAGGGCATCAAGAGAACAAACTGAAAATAAAGGAAAAAACTGATATCAAAGTGTAAGGTCATCAGGATTGTGTATAGGTCATTTTAAACAACGACATATTTTTAATTATATGATTAAACGATGTCATTTCATTAATCTTCATTTGTTGTGTTAATTTTGGTTAACATGTCTTAATAGTTAAGGTTTTTGAAACACATGGAAAATCATGTTAGCAAACTTAACGAAAACACTATCGTTAGGCTAGAATTGAAAAAATTGAATGTTTGAGCATTTTATTGCTACTTTTTGAAGTTCAGGCTAGAATTGAAAAAATTTAAAAGTTTTGGCATTTTATTACTACTTTTTAAAATTCGAGCTATAGTTGAAAACTTGACGAAAGTTTGGACATTTTTGGAAATTAACCCTTTTTCTATTCTCCCTCATTAGTGGTAAGTATATATTCATTAGGAGAGTAATGTGATGAGGATTTTTTTCTCTCTATTAGATCTCATGAGAAATTTTTTGAAGCCTTTTGTCTCTTCTACATTTGTTGGTTTCTAACTAACCATAACATCATATATTGGAGCATCCAAAAGGTTTGCATTTAGCAAATTATTCTGCAGTTAATCACCATTTTTATTGTCATCTTAGATCTTAACATCCTAAAGATCATCTTAACATCCTAAAGATCATCTTCAGTTACAACTAAACTCTCATTTGTTTAAAAATTTCTCTTAGCCTTCTCAATATCATAAAAAGTATATTCCTCAAAGAATAAGAAATAACAAGTTATCATTTGGTTCTTCTTTGTTGTATTATATAATTAGTACCCAAACTTGACCACAACCAGTGGAGAATCTTTAGGAATATGAACAAATGCTTTACATCCAAACACTCATAACTGATAATAGGAAGTATCCTTTCCAACCTAAATTTTATCAGAGAAATCACCATCCAAAGAAATAATGTAAGACAAATTAATAATATAAACAATTAAATAAATGTTTTTACATGTAAGGAATTTGGTAACTATACTTCCACAAGTATGTAATTCTCTCCACCAAAGTTGTATTCTTCCTCTTTACTAAACCATTAAACTAGGAAGTATTGGGATTTTTTATGTTTAATACCATGCCCTTATCAATGGTTATTAAAAGGTTATCAATTATCACCATTTTTTAGTAAAAATGCAGTTCATTATTTTTCATATTTTTCTTTGAACTAAAGGTTTATTTTTTTTAATTTCTTAAGAACTTGATCTTTATCCTTGAAATTATAAACTCAAAGTTTTCTAGAATGATCATCTTTAAAGGTGACAAAATAAAGAGCATCACCATGAGATCTTAACATAAAAGGCTATAGACACTATGTGATTTTTTAAAAGGAAGATGACCCTGAAAAAAAACTCCTCTCTATTTCCTAGCCAAGCAATTAGTACACTTATCCAACCAAGCTTCTTTAATCTTAAAAAATAATTTTTCTTGGCTAAAAATCATTCACCTTCACAATCATGTGACTTAGTGTTCAATGTTATAATTATGATAAAGTATCACTTTCCACCACATTTACCAAACCACCATAAATAGAACATTACATCATATATAAGTTAAATGACTTCTTACCTTGAGCTACAATTAATGAACTTTTAGTAAATGTCCATTGTGCATCATTAAAGATGTTGTAATAACCATCATCATCAAAACCAAGGTGAGGAGGCATAATGTTGAGGAAAGAGAAGGAATAATAGGAAAGGTAGAAAGGAGAGGAAGAAGAAGTTGTGCATAACGATAGAGTAGTTATGAGAAAAGTTAGAGAACATTATGGGGAGATAACCGTTGAGAAAGGAGGAAGGAGTTGGATGTGATAGAGAGAACTAGCCACTGTTATCATCACCAAGATTGCCATTTTGCCTTTTCTTCTACATTTTATGTCATATCTAAATTTATATATGTAAATAATATTTTTCGTTATTCTAAAGCATAAAATGAAACTAAAAATAGCCATAGAGATATCTCCAAATTTACTTCACTGCATTCCAATGTTCCCTTCCTAGTTTGGAGAGTAAATGAATAACAACACCAACA
Organism: Erythroxylum areolatum; assembly: GCA_024520975.1. NCBI lineage: Eukaryota > Viridiplantae > Streptophyta > Magnoliopsida > Malpighiales > Erythroxylaceae > Erythroxylum > Erythroxylum areolatum. Next base: position 19,120,974 of record JANIJH010000004.1, read on the forward strand.
AAATATGCAATATCAGATCTTGAACAAAATATTGCATACATCAAACTATCAATAAATGAATTATAAGAAACTCTTTTAAGATCTTCCTTATCTTTCTCACTAGATACAAATTGCATTTTGTTTAATTTAAAGTATATAGTAAGAGGTATACTAACTGTCTCAGCTTTGTCTATATTGAACCTTTAAAGTATCTTCTCGATGTGCTTCCAATATGATAATTGCAACTCCTTGCCTTTCTTATCAAGGATGATCTTTATGCTAATAATCAAATTTTTTGTCCCTAAATCTTTTATAATAAAATAGTTACTTAATTGCTATTTCAGCTATACACTATTAGAAACATTTTAACCAACAATAAGTGTGTTTTTAATATAAAGCAACAAAATAAGGAAGTAATCATTGGATAATTTTTACATAAAAACACAATAGGCATACGAAGTCTCCTTGAAACCTTACTTTATTCTAATATATTCAAACTTCTCGTATTATATCCTTAATTCTAAATCAATAATCCTCTCTTATATTGACTTTGAAGCCTTCTAGTTGTTCTATGCAAAACATCCCATCTAAATCACTATAAAGAAAAGAAATTTTCATATCCATATATTCAACCTCTAAATTAAGACATGTCGTTAATCCCAAAACTATTTGGATGGATGACATATTCGTAATAAGAGGAAAGTTTTTATAAAATCAACTCCCTTATTTTAGCTAAAGCCCTGAATCTAATATTGTACTATAGAACTGAAGAGTCATCATCATGATTCACTTTGAAAACTTAATGGTTCTTCAAAACTCTTTGGTCTTTTAATATATTAACCAAATAAAAAAAGTTATCATAGAAGGTTTTTATCTTATCCTTCATAGTTTCCAACCATTTCTTCTTCTACTCACTATTCATAACTTTGTTAAAGATTTTATATTCTCAGCCATTAGTGGTAAGTACATACTTATTAGGAGAGAAATGTGATGAGGACTTTTTCTCTCTAGTAGATCTCATGGGAAGTTTTTTAGAGCCTTGTTATCTCTTTTACATTTGGTGGTTTCTGACTAACCACAACATCATGTCTTGTATCATCCAAAGGTTTTCAATTATCAAATTATTCTACACTTAATCACCAATTTTATTGTCATCTTAGATCTCAAAGTCCCGAAGATCATCTTTAGTTACATTTAGTGTATAATTCAAACAAATTGGATAAAAATCAACTAAGTTCTCATTATTTTAAAAATCAATCCTCTTAGCCTTCTTGATATCATAAATATCATAAACCTTAAAGAATAACATAACCATGACAAGCTTATTTTGTACTGGATCATATGATTAGTAACCAAACTTAACTTGACCATAACCAATGGAGATACATAGCTTGGCCTTAATATCTATCTTTGAGCTCTTACTTTAGGAACATAAACAATTGCTTTACATCTAAAACTCTCAAGTGATCATAAAAAATATCCTTGCCAAACCAAATTCTATCAGGGTCATCACCATTTAAAGCAACAATATAAGAAAAATTGATCATATGACTAATTATGTAAAGTATTTTTACCTAAATAGAATACGTATCTATTTATCTCCACCAAATTTATATTCATCCTCTTCTCTAAACCATTAACTTTGAAAGTTCTAGGAGTTGTTTTTTATTTTTTAATAACCTATTCTTTGCAACAGTTGTCAAAATATTTACAATATTCACCCTTATTATTAGTAAAATTGCAGTTCACTTTCTTGCATATTTTTCTTTGAACTAAAGGTTAATTCTTGTTAATTTCTTAAGAACCTGATCTTTGATCTTCAAAGTATAAACTTATATTTTCCTAGAATGATCATCTATAAAGGTGAAAAAATAAAGAGCACCACTATTTGATCTCAACTTAAAAGGCTACAGACATCATAGTGTATAAGCTCTAACAAATTTGACTTTCTACAAAGAGGATGACCTTGAAAAGAAACTTCTCTCTATTTTCTAGTGAAATAATCAATACACTTATCCAATTGCGTTTCCTTAATGTCAAAAAACAAATTTTTTTCTTCATCAAACAATCAATCCCTTTCAAACTCATAGGACTTTGTCTTCTATGCCATAATTATGTAAAGTATCACTTTCCACCATATTCACCAAGCTTCTATAAATAGAATAATACATTATATACATGTTAGATGACTTATTACCTTAAGTTACAATGAATGAATTTTTAGTAAGTTTCTATTGTCTATCATTAAAGATATTATGATAACCATCATCATCAAAACCAAGGGAAGGAGGCACAGTGTCAAGGAAAGAGAAGGAATAACATGAAAGGTAGAAAGGATAAGAAGAAGAAGACATGTAAAAAGATAGAGTAGTTATGTGAAAAGCTAGAGAACGTTGGGGGGAGATAGACATTGAGAAAGGAAGAAGGGAAATGGAAGTTAGAGAGAGAACCAACCATTATTATCACCATCGACATTGCAATTTCACCTTGTTTTCTACCTTTCATGCGATAACAAAATCTATGTACATAGAAATAATATGTTTCCTTCTTTTAAAGCATAAAATCAAACTAAAATAGCCAAAAAGACATCCCAAAATTCACTTCATTACATTCCAATGCTTTCTTCTTAGTTTAGAAAGAAAATGAGTAACAATACCAATAATGTCAATAATATCAGATCTTAAACAAAATATTACATACATCAAACTGTCAAAAAATGAAGCATAAGAAACTCTTTTTATGTCTTCCTTATCTTTCTTACTGGAAAGACGTGTTTTTTGTTTAATTTAAAGTGTATAGTAAGAGGTGTACTAATAATCTTATCTTTGTTTACATTGAACCTTTAAAGCACCTTCTCAGTGTACTTCCAATAGATAGCTACTACATTTTACCCTTCTTATCATAAATGATCTTTATCTAAAGAATCTAATTTGCTAGCTCTAATTCTTTTATAATAAAAGAGTTACTCAGTTACCATTTCATCTATGCAATAGTATAATCATTTTAACTAATAATAAGCATGTTTTTAACATAAAGCAACAAAATAAGAAAGTTATTATTGGAGAATTTTTGCACAAAAACATAGTCATATGAATTCTTCTTAAAGCCTTACTATCTTCTAGTAGAACCAAACTTTTTATACCATTTCCTTAATACTTAAAGCTCTTACTCAATGTATTAATATAATACTCTTTTTCATTGATTTTAAAGCCTATTAGTTGCTTTATGCAAATCTTCTAATCTAAATCACCATAAAGAACATAAATTTTTATGTCCATATATTTCATCTCTAAGTTAAGGCATGTTATCAATCCCAACATAATTTGGATGGCTTCATAATTAAAGAAAATATTTTATTAATATCAACTCCCTTTTTGAGCTAAAGCCCTTGATAACAAATCTAACATTGTACTATGGAATTGAAGAATCATCATTATGCTTCACTTTAAAATTAAATGGTTATTCAAGGCTTTTTGGTCTTTTAGTAGATTATCTAAATAAAAAGTGTAATTATCATGCAAGGATTCTATCTTATCCTTCATTGCTTCTAATCATTTCTCCTTCTACTCACTATTCATAGCTTCCTTAAAGCTTTTATATTCTTCCCCATTAGTTGTAAGTATGTACTCATTAGGAGAGTAATGTGATGAGGACTCACTATAAGAGTTAAGACATTTATTGATAACTTTTTGTGATGAAATATCATTTCATCATAGATTTGAGGTCTTTGTGACAAAATAATTGATTGACACTATTATTGGATTAACTATGATGATTTACTTTTTTTTCACTAATACAATGGCAATTGTGACAATTTATTACCTTTCACAATTAAATTGTCACTGTTAATATATTAATAGTGTCAAAATTTCTTTATCACTAAGTTTTTTCGCTAAAAATATATGCAATTTGGCGTTAAAATAATTTTGGTAGGAATGAATTGTAATTGTGAAAAAATATATATTGGTCACTAATATTTTCTATTTTTTTTAACAAAACATAGTTTGGTCACTAATATTTTTCTTTTACCGTGACGAAACAGTTTATCGTCACATCACATTTTACTTTTTGTGAAGAAAACTTTCATCAGTAAAAATTCAATTAATTAGTGTCTACTTAATATTGTCACAAAAAAATCACTATGGTCACCACTATTCATAATTTAGTGACAACTTTTTTTGACTAACTATCATTTCATAATAGAAATTAGGTTTTTGATGACAAAACAATTGATTGACATTACTCTTTGGATTAACTGTGATGATTTATTTAATTTGTCACTAATAAAATGGTAACTGTGACAATTTAGTATCTTTCAGAATTAAATTGTCACTATTAATATATTAATAGTGTCATATTTTCTTTTATCTCTAAGTTCTGTCACTAAAAGCATAAGCAATTTGGCGCCAAAGTAATTTTGACGAGAATGAATTGTAATTGTGACAAAACATATATTAGTCATTAATATTTTCTATTTATTGTGAGAACGTGTTGTAACATCCCACCTCCGTCAGGAAGGGTTAAATAGTAAATTTGCCATAGGATGAGATTGATAGGGATTAATTAGTACTGTTCATGTGTAATTGGATTGATACACAGTATCATTTGTGCACATGAAATTACTGTACATGCATATATGACATTCCCGGTTTTTGTACCTAAGGCAATTTTATTGTGATTAACGTAGCTATTGGGTTTGAAAAATTATTCTGAGT
>JANIJH010000004.1:19223677-19276282 GCA_024520975.1 Erythroxylum areolatum
CATATTCCTAAGATGACAAAGCAAGAAGGTATAGAAGCAATCCCAGCAGGGAGTCCTTCAAACCTAAACTCGAACCTACAAATATAAGAAGAATTTAGTGGAGATAAAGGGGCTCTCAACATTTCTGCAGTAAATCAGGTAGGTATATCTTCCTCTCCAACTTCTGAATTGGTTCCACATAGTCCTGGTACTAAGGGAGGGGCAGAGGGGGAATTAACAATACGGACTAATAGGAAAACTAGAAAGAAACAGAAGTAGGTTGTGAGTTTGGGTTTTGGTTTTGGTTTTTGGATTATGGACTTGGTTTTTTGGAATGTGAGGGGTCTAAACAACCCCCGTAAATAACTAGTTGTTTAAGCTTGGCTTAAAAGAGTCTCAGTTTCTTTTGTTTGTTTAGTTGAATCTAGGATTAGATCTCCCTCCTATTTAAACAAAGTTTGCACTTCTTTGTTTCCTAGATGGAACCATTGTAGTAATTTAGAACACTCTCCCAATGCTAGGCTTGTGCTTGCTTGGAATCCTAATCACCTTTTATGCTCAATCAAAAATGCTTCTGACCAATTTATTCATATGGAACTATTCCCTAGGACCTGTTCTGAATCTTTCCTAGTAACTTGTGTCTATAGGGCAAATAACCTTAACCATAGGAAGCTCCTCTGGTCTGATCTGTCCAACATAACCCCATCGGTAGGTCAATCCCCTTGAATTATTGTAGGGGATTTTAATGCAATATTATTTCCTCTTGAGGATGATCCTTCTAGCTCCTCTGCCAAGAGTGGGATGAGTGACTTTCGATAGTTTGTAGGGGATAATGGTTTGTTTGACCTAAACTCTAGTGGTCCAACCTTTACTTGGAACAATAAACAAAGTGGTGATTCTTTCATTACTAGGAAGGTGGATAGAACCCTCATCAACTCGACCTAGAGTCTCAGGTTTCTTAGTTCTTACTGTGTCATTCAAAATCCTCACATCTCAGACCATTCTCCTTTAGTAGTCAGGTTAGTTGTTCAGTAGCAAAAGAGAAACTCTCCTTTCAGATTCTCTAATTTTCTTGCTTCTCAGTCCAATTTCCTGCAAATAGTCGAGGAAGCATGGTCCACTCAAGTTCAAGGCACTCCAGTGTATTGTGTAGTGTCTAAGCTAAAGATAGTTGAAAAAAGCTCTCAAAGTCATGAATTCTATTCAGGTAGGGGATGTGAACACTAGAATAGAAAGATGCCAAGCAAATCTTAATCACTTTCATGATCAAATGAGGCTTTTACCTAGATCCTCTAATCTGATTGCTCAAGAATCTATACCTATTAATGAGTTATTTAGAGCTTTAGAGGATCAGGAATCCTTCTATAGATAGTCTTCTAGGGTCAAATGGCTTCGAGAAGGGGATAGAAACACCAAATTCTTTCATAATTCACTCCTCGATAATAGAAATAGGAATTCCATACACTCACTAGACGTGGGGAATGGTAACAGAATTGTAGGGCTCACAGAAATTCAAGTTCACTTCCTTGCATATTTTCAAGGTACTATAGGAGCTCAAAAGGTTCTCCACTCTTCTAAAGAGTTTGTGGGAAATCTTTTTCCTATCCCCCTGTTTGAAAACCTTTCTAGTTCTCTTATTGCTAAAGTTTCAACTGAAGAGATTAGAGAGGCTTTCAACTCTCTACATCCCAATAAGGCCCTTGGCCTGGATGGGTTTAATGGGTTCTTCTTCAAACAAACCTTGCCTATAATCGAAGAGGAAGTCACACTAGCCATTCAAAAAAATTTTCACCATGGGAAACTCCTCAAAGAGCTCAACTCCACATTCACCTCTCTCATCCCCAAAAAAGCTCACCCTTCTATAGTTTTAGACAATAGACCTATTTCTTATTGCAATATGATCTATAAGGTGATAGCTAAAATCTTAGCCAATAGAATCCGAGAAATCCTTCCTCTCATTGTAAGCCCTAATCAGAGTGCTTTCATTAAGAACCGTAGAATAGGGGACAATATCCTATTGGCCCAAGAGATCTTCAAGAACTATCACCTTTCTAATAATCAGAAGAGGTGTGCTTTTAAAGTGCACCTTTAAAAGCCTACGACTCAATTTAATGGGATTTCCTTCTTAATGTTCTAGAAGCAGTTAGACTTCCTTTGAAGTTCTTAGGTTGGGTCACAGAATGTATAACCACTCCCTCTTATTCAGTCCTTATTAATGGATCCCCCTCTAAATTTTTTTAAGGCAAGTCAGGTAAAAGACAGGGAGATCCCTTATCACCTTTCCTCTTTATAATATGTATGGAATTTTTCTCTAGAAATTTGAAAGCTTGTACAGAGAATAGCCCCTCTTTTAAATATCATTGGAGATGCCAAAGCCCTAAACTCAATCATCTTCTATTTTTCGATGATCTTTTGATGTTTTGTCATGTGGATTTGTTATCTGCTCAGACCATGTTAGATTCCTTATGTACCTTCTCTATGTTTTTTGGCATGGATATGAACACTTCCAAGAGTCAGTTTTTTTTATCTCCAGATGTGAATTGTCTGAACCATCAAATGAAACTTGTTTCTAGTCTTCAGCAAGGTACTCTTCCCATACGGTATTTAGGGGTACCCCTCATTACAGGCTAGTTATCTAGGAGGGATTGCCTCCCTCTTTTGGACAAAATAGATAAGAGGATCAATAAATGGACTCATAAAAGTCTATCTTGTGCAAGTAGAATCTGATTGGTTATATTAGTTCTTTCTTCTTTTCAAGTTTACTGGTCTACCCACTATTCCATCCTTAAGGAGATAGAGACTAAGTTTAGGAATTTTTTATGGTCTGGGACGGCTTATTCGAAATCTTATGCCAAGGTTAAGTGGAGTGATATTAGTAGACCGAAAAAGGTGGGAGGTTTAGGAGTGAAACATTTGACTACTTGAAACCATATCCTGTTAGGAAAACGAATCTGAACTCTATTAGTAGATAAGGAGGCACTGTGGGTAAAATGGGTGAATACCATCATCCTGAGATGGCAAAACTTCTGGAACGCTCAACCTACCTATAATAGTTCTTAGAGTTAGAGGAAAATTTTATATGTGCGGGACAAAATGTGGAACCAATTCAGATTTAGGATAGGCAATGGTATATCTACTCTTTTATGGCAGGACCCATGGCACCTGAGAGGAATACTACAGAATTTCTCTTCACTAAAGGAGATTAATGGCTGGGAGCTTCCAATGACAGCTAGAGTCTCTGAAGTAATCAACCATGATGAGTGGCGGTGGCATAAGGCATCTATTGAGATCATAAGGAACCTTAAGACACCTTCATACCAACCCAATAGTACCCAATCTGATTGTCTGGAATGGTTAGCTAGCCCCACAAGATAATATACCAATGACTCAGCCTTTAAATTCTTGAGACCACCTTTACAGGAAGTGCCTTGGCACAAGCTAGTATGGTTCACAGGCTAGTATGGTTCACAGGCAGTAGACCTAGGTGCATCTTTATTCTTTGGCTTGCTGTCCTTCAAAAGTTACAAACCCAAGATAAACTCTCTTACCTCCAAACCCCTAACCATTGTTCCTTGTGTTTATCGGCAAATGAAACCACAGACCACTTGTTTTTTGCCTGTCCATTCTCTAAATTGGTTTGGGACCGATGCATCTCACACTTTCACTTACATTTTCCTAATCAGCCAACCCTTCTTTCTATTCTCTCTTGGTTTAATATTGCCTCCCATTTAAGACCTTCAGATGCTAACAATTTCCCAATCCTTCTATCTACTATTGTTTACCATATATGGGATGAAAGGAATGCTAGAACCTTCAAAGATGAAGCCAAGGATGTCGAGAGTGTGAGTCTCAGTGTAATCTCCCAAGTTATGGACATTCAGAGCTTAAACACCTAGAGGAGGTAACTCAAATACAAAGTGTCTATTTCACTAACATTTATCTTCTGCAGGATTGATAGCCCAGGAACTTCATTTGCCAAACAACATGTGAGTCCCCGTCTTAAAAGCAAACAGGAGGAAAGTTGGAGGTCCAAATTTCCTCCAGACTTCATAGCAACAAAGAGGCAGTACCTATGGAGGTCTCCCAAGATTTCCAAGAAATATTTCTTCTTTTCTTCAAGTGGCTTCAAGACAAGCAGAAGGATAAGGAGCATGCAATATAGCTTATTTTTTCTTATAACTGTGTTGTCTAAATTGGCTTGTGGTTCTGTTTGTTGGAGGTTACCATATGCCTGGTCACTGTTGGGTTCTAATGTGGAAAAGGTTGGAGCATTGGTGTGCTATAATTGTTCTGGATGTGAGGGTGAGATGTAAAGGTGTGTTGGAGCTTCTACGTTTTTATTTTTAGTAGGTCCCCTTTGTGAAACCAAGCCCCTTTATTCAACAAGTGCTTACGGATAGGATAGTAGGGAGATAACATTATAGGTTGTTACTTGTTCCTTAAGAGACCACTGCTTGAGTAGTCTCTAACGTTGAACATACCTTTATATCTGTATAAAATTTTCTGATTTAACCAAAAAAAAGATGATGTGCATATCTATAAGGATGAATGTTCACAAGTTCTGCCCCTTCCTTCAGGTTTATCGTGTGGTCATTAGTCCTCTTGGGAGGTAGCTCTTTTATCTCTTAAAAGATTAACTCAAATCTGAACAAAATAGCCTGTAATTCTTGTTATTGCACTGAATTTAGGGTTCCCTTTTCTTCAAATACGGATTCTCCTATTCCTATAGACCACAACAACCCTTCCACTTCCACTTCCTCGTGTTTAAGTATCTGTTGTAGAGCGTGAGGAGAAGAGCCTTACATATTAATTCCTTGCAAAATGACTTCCATTCCCATTTGGTTGAAAGACATACACATCTTCTTCCAATCTACTCTCACCACCCCTAATGTCCCCAACCATGCAACGCCTAATATTAAATCAGGTCCCCCAATATCGAAAACATATTCATCTACACTAAACTCAACTCCATTCATTTCCAATTTAACCTTCTTACAAACTCCTTGTGAGAAAGACTGATGCCCATCTCCTAATCCTACTCCAAAGGTTCGAGTAGGAGTAATGGAAATTCCCATAGCTTGCATTAACCTACTAGATATAAAATTATGACTAGCTCCATTATCTACCAAAATCAAGATAGGCATTTCATTAAGTTTACCTATCAAAACCATGGATTTCGAAGATGTTATTTGATCTTTTCCCATTTCTCTTAACTTTATCAAGTTGCATACCAACTCCCAATCCTCTTAATGCTCCTCTTTCTCCAATTGTTTCCTGACTTTTTACCATATTATCGTTTGCATCTCCTTCCCAAACAATCAACTTATACTCCTTGTTTGGACACTAGTGAAGTGGACCGAATGTTTGGCCACACTTAAAACACAACCCCTTTGCCCTTCTCTCCATAAGCTATTCATACAACAAATTCCTTGTTCCCCTCCACTTGGTTCCACTATTTATATTTCCTTCTACCACGGCACCTCAAAATGTGTTGGGCATTTTCCTTCCTTCACTCCTCGTATTAACAAATTTTTTGTTCGAATGACCAAAACGAGGGATAGCTGGCGTGTCCAACTGCGAACCATTTCCAAATGATTTGATTCCTGATTTTGACCTTGGTCGCTGGTGTGGATTACCCCTTCACTAATCAACCCCCTTTCTACTTTTTACACCACAGTCAACAATCGATTTCTGGTCGATGGGTCATAAGTTCTGACCTGATTCTTAACCTCTTCTCGTAAACCACCTAGAAAACAACTCATAAATCATTCTTCTGGGAAATGGGTGATTTGCGAGGACAACCGTTCAAACTCATCTATATATTCATCTATGGAACCACTTTGGACAATCGATTTAAGCTGCTCAATCAGATTACCTTCATCCTTCCCACCTTACCTGTCGAACAGAGAACACTTGAAGCATTCCCACATTATGCATGGATCAAGCCTCGTATGGAAATGAACTAATATATCGTAATACCCTCCATACATATCTAAGCCATCAGTAAACAAAGCTCATAAGGATAGGACTCTGCACGTGTAACCCATGCGAAAGGATCCTCCTCATGGAACGAAGGGAGATCGACACATCGTACTGTGTTTCTATAATCTTCCCACACATGCTCTATTGTCGCAAACACCGAATGATTCTCCTGTTGACGAGGCTCTGTCCCTTGAGTCCCTTAAGTACCATTAATTGACTTTTCACCACCCGACGAGGAAGATGTAAGGTGAGTCAACACTGGTGAACCTTCGACTCCTTCTTCCATACTCTGGTTCTCTGCATTCCTACTAGTCGTGGCTTGGAATCCTCGCTCAACACTGACTGAAGGAGATTTTGAGACTTAGTCAATGTCTCGACACTGGCATCAAAGAACTCAACTGTGTCTGTAAGTCCTTCAGAGTAGCATCGTGTGACTTAACCATCCCTTCTTGAGTTGAAAGTGATGATTCTTGTCTCCTAAGAGATATTTCTATAGCAGAGACTCTAGATTTCATTCGAGTTTGCATACAATCTCTACCCCTTCATACTCTCTCAATGAAAGCACCAATTGATAGGTGATGCTTTAGAGATTGTATTATTGATAGATGAAAAGAGAGACAACTAGAGCAAGCTCCCCCTCCTAGTGAAATCCAGGCCTGAATATTACTTCACAATTCCCAAAAATCGTGCCCCGCTCTTCCCTCTGTTCAGCTATATTCTCCCTATATATTCTCTCTCCATAATTAACTATAACAAACTCATAACAACTTGCCTATATGGCAGATTTCCCTTTTCCCAACTTGCTCCTACGAACATAAGTTTTAATAGGCTTAGGTTGCTTAGGTAATATAGGCTGAATAATAGGAGAGGTACTAACAAAATACGTCTTCCAATATCTGTCAGTGCAAAACTTGGAGATTTAAGTAATATATTCTTTAGAATTTTAGATGTTGCTCAACAACCTCATTTGAATGTTCCTGAAACTGAGACTAGAAGGAAGCGCAAGCACTTTGGCTAGCTTATTAATCACTCTTTGTTATTTATGTCAGGTCTTTTCCTCTCTTTCCCTTCCAATCCATTGTTTGATGAACATGCTTTGAGTGATACACTGTTGTTACTTTGTAATACTTCATACTCAATTTTAGTTGACTTTGATCTAGACTCTCGTTTAAAATTTATAGTTGGGGTTGCTTTTGCTTTTATTAGACTTGTGACCTTTTGTGCATACAATGCAATGAAGAACTCTTCCAGTTAGGTTTCAATGATTTTTGTGCCTTTTCAACCCCAATCCTAATTTTGGATAGCCAATTCTTTATATGTAAATTAAGCTAGAGCATTGCCTTTTTATTAGAATATTTTGTTGGCATGGTTTGTTCCTAATAAAGTATTGTTCAGATTGTACTTGTTACACAACAACTCTCTTAGGTTATGTGGACTAACTGTTGTTCTAGCCCACCACCATGAATATACGTTAGAGTGTGAATTTTAAGCTAACATTGAAGGAATTAGCTAGCAAGCATTGTTATAGTTATACTATGAAGAACTTTGGTAGTTTTACTATTTTCTTAAAAGCCCGCCTAGGGTTCAAATGCATAAATACTTTTTTCTACCTTTTTCCTCTCTCCTATTCATTTGTAACTTTGTTAAGAAATGAAATTCCTCCTCCTTTTCCGCATAATTAAGCAAAGACTTGTCCGTGACTTAAGAGAAGGGAATTTGTGCCTGAGGGGTATGACCCATGATGTTCTACAAATTAATAATTTTCTCTAAAGTTGAGGAATAACAAATTAGTTTTTATTTTTCATTCAAAAAACAACACGGTCCACCAACTCGGGCATTTACAAAGTAGATGTGGATACTAGTATGGACATAACGCATATTAATTAGATTGTGGTTCTCAAGGATTTCCTCTCTTTCCCTTGAACTTATTAAATCAGGGAGACAGGTGGTTAGGTTGAGGGTGCATCCACTCGTGATAGCCCTAGCCTTGTTTTGGACACTAATTAAATTTGTTATTTTTCAATATGTTTAGCACCTTTACTATTTCCTTATCTTTTCTTATTCATAACCTTAATGCATTTTATGGTTCAAATAGATTAATTTTGACTGAAAAAATAAGAAGAGATTTTGATTGAATCTAAAAATTTACTTGATCTAAGGACCATGTATGAAATACTTTATGTGATGGCTAAAATTGATGGACTAGCACACCGTCAAGGGGAGTTTCACCGTCCTAGACAAACCTAAGGTGCGATGCAACTTTTCAGGCTTGCTTTATTACCAACAAGTTAATTTCTAGTAAAGATCAAACGGAACTTTTGCTCAAGCTAATGTTTATGAAAAAAATATTATTTTTTCTTAAATCAGGAAATTTCTCTTTTATACTAAAATTAGAATTTTGATGATTTTATATAGAGTTATTTATTTACATTTAAGTTCCAACCTTACAAAGGTTGAACTCTTAGGCCTTTACCTCAAAGTTACTTACCATGGTAGTTGAGTATGCGTACCCTTAAACTTTACCAATTTGTCTTTAGTTTATGTAAGAACGAAGAGATTAGACAGAAATTTGAAATATGCACGTATTTCTGTCTATAGAATATCTCAAATTGATCTTTGTTTTGCTTTCTTTGTAGACATTAAGGATGGAACTTCCTTCATGATGTACATTACGTCCTGAGAAAATTATTACTGAACTCACCTTGTCATCTACAAAAGATTCTTCGTGTAAGGTGTAATCCAAGTTTCTGTTGGAAGATATATCTTTAATTTCATTACTGAATACCATGTATCTTGGCTTGTACATACAATCAAAGGTTCCAAGCTCAATCGTGTGTATACCAAGCTTCTTCTTCTTCTTAAAGACGATTGAGGACCATCAGGGAAGGAAAAGAAAGAGAGTTAATTTCGCAGCCATGATTGAAGAGAGGGGGGGAGAGAAGGTGTTGATGTGAAAGTAAAGGATACGAGAGATCCACAAAGCCGAAGGCCCTGGAAAGAGTAAAAGAAAATCTATGGGTGTTTTGGTTTTATTGATAGGATTGCAAGGGAATATATTTCTACATTTATATCTGCGCTAGGACTAGGGGAGGAATGGATCGTGCGGATTGTTGATATTAGGACTTCTTGCAGGCATGCTTTTGACCCTTTTCCATTGAGCATAATTCCTCTACAGATTAATCAATGGAGGGGGGAGCTAGGTTTCGTTACGTGAGTGGTGGAGACCGGATCGAAGAAACAGCAGGCACTTTTCTTGCAACTTGTATGTATAAGGCCAAAGCTATGGGTTTGTCTTTCCAGCTTTAGGTCATCATTTGTCCCAACCATAGGCTGTGTCACAAAATCCGCCCACAAACCCCTTCAGATCTGCTCTACACTTGACTTTCTTCTTTTCATTTTTTCTTCTAATACGAAGACAGTGTCTCTGGGAAACATGGGCGGTTGATGTTTTCCTTCTGATAACAATGTACCGGGGGCAGAAAATTTTGATTTTTCAAAACTTAAAAACTGAAATAATTCAGTGGGAAAAAGTACAGAATTGCTATTTTCCAAGAGACATGCTTTTTTGATAAATGAGGAACGTGATTGGATCATCAAACCGAGGAGGTCTGAATAATATGAGTCGAAGACAAAAACAAAAAAAACAAAAAAAAGTAGGCTGGGTGGTGATTCTAAAGCGGAGTAGAGCAGGTATGCAGGAATCAGGATCCCCCCCCATGTTTGCGGTGGTCCCCTTTTGATTCTCTCATAGATATTGTCGTCTGCTCAATTCTACTTCGTATCTACATCTAAATCTAAATTTTGTCAACCCTAGCCCTCATAATTGTATAAATGAAATTCTAATTCCACGCCCCAAAAGTCAGTGGTCGACTTGGGCCAATAATAGACGGATGTGGGCCCACTGGGATTAAAGTTAGCTCAAGCCGAATCGTAAACTCACTCACGTGTCCCTTTTCCAAGTACCTGAAAACAACCTCAGATTGTTTAGCTCTACATAAAGATGAAGCCATAGAAAAGCATTACAAAATGATAAAATGCATCATGTATAGGATTAAAAACGGTACTTCAACTGGATAAAATGTTTTATTTACATGTGAAATATCATTATAGAAACAGCAAAACAATAATCTTTAGTCCTCTGTTAGCAGTAACCTTATATTATTATAATATAACATTTTAAAAACAATTTTTTCTGTTAAGAGATAACATTTTTTAGAAAAAGGCTCGCCTAAATATAAGCGTTTGGAGTTGGTTTGGTAATGTTACAGAGAATCTTGACAATTAATCCCTAAACTAAAATATTTTTAAAAAAAAGAAGAATGTTACAATCGTTTCTATTAACGTAATCTTTGGCACTCAATTATCAATAGCTAATCAACCTTTATTTTCTCCTAAAATCATGTACAATTAATGCTGTATAATATTTAGTTGATTTGTTTCTTTAATTAGAGTTACCTAAAGTGTATAAATAAGAGTATGTACATCACATTAGAGACATATAGAAATAAAGAGACCATTTTTGCATTTTTTTTTTCTTCCTTCTCTATTTTTACACGATATCAGAGCCTCTTCTGTAACAAAAGGAGTCATAATTCGAGATCCTTCTTCATTCTTTATCAAACCAATTTGCTTTTATATTATAAGTTTCTAAATCTGCTCTAAAAATAATTTTCATATACCCAATTGTTATTCTTCTTGAACATATTACAATGGTGTAAAATCATCAATGGAAGCCTCCTCACCCACCATCACGCACCACCCAAAGCCACCGAATTCTAAGACCCTAATTGCACGTGTCTGGAGGAAGACTATTTAAATGACATCATTTAGCTTCCAGACAAAGCGACACTGTTTGGTCAAAAGAGATGGAAAAACATATCAGTGCCACGTTAGCTGCCACATAACCCAAAATCTTAGTCATCGCCATGTCATTTGCTATATCACCTCCCATGTCAACTGACACGTCATTGTCAACTCCTTGCCATCTCAACACAGATGCTTCCACATCATTTATACATGTATGTTCACCTTATTTGTCCACGTGCCCTCCCTTCCTTAGTTTAGTTCAGACCCATCAATTCGGTTTGGTTCGGTTTAAAAAGGAATTGATTGATACTTTGACCTCTTAGTTCAGTGTATTTTAATTTAGGTTCTCTTCAAATCAAACTGGTTCTTAAAGTTTTTTGAAGTTTTCAATCTAATTTTGAGGTCAAAATAACCAAATTCTATCTCTATAAGCAGGTTTTTTCCCTTATTTTATTGTTTTCTTTCTCTATAGATGCCTATAAACTTCCCAATGCATTCTCAACCCTATGAATATCATCTTTAATGGCTTCAAATATGATCCTTGGGCTGAGGAAATGTGCGGTTTTATTAAGGGAAGACTCCTTCGGCATATTGTTACTAGAAAAATACCTTAACTCACTCAAAAAAAAGATGAAGACATTGACGTATTTACGAACCATTGGTGGCATGAGATGGAATGAACCATCAAATGGACATATGGTTTCAAAATACATGTGCTAAAGTCATCAAACTTGACTTTCGATGCTTTGAAATAGCTAAGGAGGTATGGAAATTTTTGAAAAATTGTTATTCTATATCAGATAATGTCCACCGATTTTAGTTATATAGGAGACTTCATCACACGCAACAACAACCTATAAAGACAATAAACGATTATGTTTCTAAACTGTAAGAACTTTGAGATCAAACAACATTAGTGATCTTCTCTAGCCAAGTCTTGATGCTACTGTGATTTACGTAAATCTTTAAGATCTTCAACATATATGGAATTTAATTATAACTCTCAAAAATGAATTTAAACTCATTCACAACTTTCTTCTTCCCTAAATAATCTTGACATTATCATTAAAGAGCTCATCTTAGAGGAAAGTCGCTTGAATATGCTCTACATGGAAAAATTTGTCCCATCTACTAATATTCTCCTTGCAACTTATACTTCATCTCAAATTTCACACAACTCAAGTAAGAAGTTTTATAAAGGATTTTCAGCTACTACAAAAAGCCCAGATATCACATCTTTTAATGTAGAAAACAGATCACACAGAACTTTAAACAAGGTAATTATTCTAAGTCTCTCCAGCTTAGTCCACTATTGTTGTTGCCACAAAAGGACTAAGAAAACACCTCTCTCAAATTCTTTTTAAAGGACCTCCATGTCCTTCCTCAACAACTTCAACCAGATTCTGGTACAATCTCCTCCTCTGCCCTTTTTGTCACATCAAGTACTAGAAATTCTTAGTATCTCAATTATGCCTGTTGCATATGGCCTCTGATTCTTCTATTATTGAATCTTTAAAAATATCATCTACTATACATGTACAAAATATAGGTACTATTCACACATCTAAATTACATTGACCTTAAAATTTTATCATTACCAAATTTTCACTAAATATTATTTTCGTTGGACAATTATGTAAACTTGGTATTAACTTATCCTTTTCGAGTCATGGTTACATTGTGTAGGATCTATAGATGGGAAAGATCCTTGGGAAAGGGCATAAGGTTGGACAACTGTTTGAGTTTACTTCACTAAATCTTCCTTCAAAGCTTATTCTTGATGTTGTCATCTCTTATATATGGGCTCCCATTTGAGTCATCTTTTTACCTCTAGATTAGGTCTTTATTCTCTAACAGTAACTTAGGTCATGTTAAGACTATACTCTTTGATTGTGTTCCTTGTCAACTACTAAAATTCATGCTTTACCATTTTCTCTCAATGATTCTATCTCTCTAATTCCTTTTAATATAATTCATTCTAATATGTGGGCTCCTACACTTCATGAAATTTTGGGTAACATGAAATATTATGTGATATTTTTAATGATTTTTCTTGCTATACATAGTTTTATTTAATACGACATAGACCTTAACTATTCTCCATTTACTCTCATTTTGCTAATATGATTCACACTTAGTTGTTTTGCAAGATTAAAGTATTTCGGACTAATAACGCAATGGAATATAAAGATACAAAATCCATTAATATTCTTAATCAACAAAGGAACATCATTCAGAGATTCTATCCAAACACATCTTAAAAAATGATTGGGTTAAACGCAAACATAAACATATTCTTGATATTATTCGAGCCCTTTTTATATCATCTTTTTATCCTGAAAACTCCTTAGGGAGAAGTAACTTTTACTATTGTCTATACTATCAATCACATTCAATCACCTATCATAACTAATTTCTCTCCCTATGAGCTCTTATTAAATCATGCTCTTGATTATCAATCTCATTAAAGTTTTTATATATGCGTGATTTGTTTAATTACTACCTCATAAGCATACCGAACTTAAACCCATAGCATGTTTATGTTGTTTTCTAGGGTGGGATAGAGCATAAAGGATATATATATTGGGATCTACTATCTCAAACACTTCAAATCTTTAAACATGTCACATTTTGAAAACATAATTTTTTCCACAATATCAAAATTTTGTGTCAACAAAACCTCACACAAATTTTTTCTAACACTATCATGTCTTTTTTTCTTGATATTTTTTCTACAGGTCCGCCTTACAGCTCTAAAAGCTTAACACAATTGACATGTCATTCTAACCCTTTGCGGTAGCAAGAAATAGAGGAAGAGTTACAGGCTTTCTCTGACACCAAAACTTGGGACTTAATTGAGCTCCCTTTAGATAAGTTTGTTATTGTCTGTAAATGGGACTACAAAATTAAGACCCGAGTTGATGGATCAATTAAAGATATAAAGCAGGATTGATTGCAAAGGGGTTGATTCATGAATATGGAATTGTCTATAAGGATACCTTTGCTTTAGTCGCTTGCCTGACTTTTAATTTGCAGCCTTATTGCCATAGCAGTAAACAAGTAATGGGAGTTATTCCATATGGAAGTCAAGAATATCTTTCTTAATAGTGATCTTCATGAAGAAGTAGATATGCAACCTCCACCTGGTTATGCTTATCCACCTATTAGAGTTTTTCGTTTTTGCAAAGCCTTGTATGGCCTTAAGCAAGCTCCTCGATCATGGTTTGTTAAATTCTGCTCTACCATAGACCATCTTGGTTTTATGTCCTGCTCTTATGATATGTTTTGTTTATCCGAAAAATATATCAAGGGTGCACTCTTCTCCTTCTATATGTTGAAGAGAAACATGTCATTCGTCACCATCTACGTTGTCACTTTAACTTCTCTCTAGACCAGGCAAGTTTTACAGTTTTTCATGGTTTGTTCACATATAATCAAACGTTAGTTTAAGGTAAATGCAAGGTTCATAATTATGAATAATGCAGGATTAATTTAGATAAATTAATATAAAACATTGGTTATATGGTTCAAGGGATGTACTGTAGATAGTTGAAGTCCACAGGTTCATTTGACTGATGATTTTGGTGGAACAAGGATGTGGGAATTGCCTATATGGTGACATGCATGGTTTTAAGTTGCAGCCGCAATATCGCGGTTGCGTTCCGGATTGTTGCCATGATTCTACCTTCATCATCTGCAATTTAAAACATTAGACATATGTGTTAGGGTGGCAACTGATGATGTTGTGTGTTTGAACCTTCAGACATGACTCGAGTATAGGATTATGGAAAGTGTTCCAGTTGAAGGAGCCTAGTTATGGGAGATTGTAATCGAGTGGTAGTCATTTTTAAGTTTATGTTGTTACTAAGTTAGCATGGGACCAAATCTGCTAACTTGTCGCATGAGTAATCAAACACAACTTATCCTGAATTTGCAAATTTGGAATGGGGTTTATACCTCTATTGGAAACATTGCAGATACTAGCATACCTACTGATATCGGCATCGTCTTCAGCAGCAACAAGGGTGGATGACTGGCAATCAAATTGGGGAAAGGACCGGTTCACGGAAATGGTAACTGCTTCAATAGCAATGACTTTCCTGGCATTTATAACTACTTTTTGGTTCTTGAAGTATCTTCTGATGATTCAGGCTATTACTTATCTTAAACCAAGTATGCTACTGACCTTATCTCTTGTACTGGTCTTACTGACATTAAGATTGCTAGCACTCCGCTCGACTCTAATAATCATATTTTTGCCACTGATGGAATTCCTCTGAGTGATGGTACACTTTATCGACAGTTAGCTAGTAGTCTTATATACCTTGCTGTCACTCGTCTAGATATTGCTCATGCAGTTCACATTATCAATAAGATCATATATGCACCTTGTACCACTTACTTTTTTATTGTTCTTTGTATAATTCGATACATTCAAGGCATCTTGTTTCATGGGCTTTACTTCTGTCATTCATCTTCACTAGACTTATGTGCATACTTTGATGCTGACTGAATTGGATACCCAACGGATTGTCAATCTACCATTGACTACTATTTCTTTATTGACATATCTCTTATTTTTTGGCGTAGTAAGAAGTGAATGACTGTCTTTTGCTCAAGCACTGAATTAGAATACCAAGCCCTAGCTGACACTACTTCTGAACTTTATGGTTTCTTCAAAAAATTGATGTCACCTTTTCTTCAACAGTTCATCTATTTTGTGATAATCACAGTGCCATACAAATTGTTTATAATGATGTCTTTCATGAACAAACTAAACAGATTAAGATTGATTGTCATTTTGTACGCCATCATATGCTTCACAGAACTATCCAACTTGTCACAATCTCATTTAAAACACAAATTGCTAATTTTTTTTTACCAAATCACATTCTTCTCGACGTTTTCAAGATCTTCTCCAAGTTATTGTCTTCTCTACCACCTTAAGTATGAGGAAGGATATTAATGTAATCTTTGGTAGTCAACTATCAACATCTAATCAGCCTACATTTTCTCATAAAATCATGTACATTGATGTTGTATAATATTTAGTTGATTTGTTTCTTTAGTTAAAATTATCTAGAGTGTATAAATAGGTGGATGTACGTCACGTTAGAGATACACAGAAATACAAAAAGCATTTCTACATTTCTTTTTCATTCTCTATTTCTACAGTTTCTCTGAAGAAATGATGCCCTCCTATGAAATAAAAGAACACAATATATAGTTTGGATGGAGGATATGCTTCACTTCTCATATCGACAATTAAACTTGTTGCACAAAAGTGAAACCTTTGCTTAAAAAAGGAAGGAAAAATTCAACCAGCATATGATTCGTTAGCGTACACAAAAAATCTAGTTTATTTTCGCCTTGGCATATTTCTATTATGAATAATTACTAAAAGTTGCATTTTGGATTTCAATATTAAAAGTTAATATTGTGACATATTTATAATATTTTGAGTTAGTCAAGATAATTTATTTGTACTTAGTCTCAAAATTACGTCTAAAAAATAATTCGATCCAATTTTTTAAAATCAAAAGTGAAAAATACAATTAAACAGATACTTGAAATTGCAATTTTAAATTCCACTCTCTACACATCCTTAAGTCTAAGCCACCACAAGCATCTTGTAGCTTAACGGGACACGCCAATTATCCAACTTGTAGAATGACTTGATTTGAATATACAACAAAAAGGATAACACCTTTTAATTGGCTACTGTCTACGTTCAAACAAATTGTACTGGTTTCAAATATGGCACCCAAAATGGAGAACAATCCCTTCTACTTAGTGAAAGCGCCAATGACAAAATGTTGAAGAAGCTGATTTGACCTTACATATGGAAAGGCATCAGCACCAAGAAATCAGATTGAAAAGATGAGCACCAATTGAACTCTGGTCACCTTCGTTTACGCCACCTTCTGTTGGGGCCCTCCAGTCGAGTCATAGCTCAACGAGTCATGGTCCTAAACTTCTTCTTTGTTTTATAAATTTGTCTAGTTTTGAGTTTCCAATTATCTATTAACCATCACCTATATACGTAGCTATCCGATATGATCATTACCTGCTTAGCTTTCAATATAGTTTAAATTTTCATAATATTGCCAACACTTGTTCCATTTGAATTAAAACGAACAAAGAGTACAAATGGATTAGAGTGATGAGGATGACGATGTCGACATCGATGGCAGGAATGACGTGAATGTCCAAAGAATTGGAAGCATTGAAAAGGAGAATTGTTCTTGCTTTAATTGGATATGTTAGATAAATGTGGAGAGCAACGTTGGAGTACACGTAGGAATAGTGGGCAACATACTTGTAATACCACACAATGTGCTGGAGTTATTCCCGACCCACCACCCCATGTTTCTGTTTTGTTTACGCGTAGTCAATCGTTTGTTCAAGTTATTTTGGATTTTGTTTTATATATTTTCTATTGAATTGGTTGAAAAAATACTTTGCAATAAGGATGGACGGCTTGCCAATACTTTGCAATAAGGATGGACGGCTTGCCATTCTTCCTGATCCTGAGCATTCATCCTTCATGAGTAATATGTTGTTTAATTTCCAAGTGATAATAATGGCAATGCCATCCACAATGACAAGGACTGCTTAACCTTAGCCATAGGCGATGGAGAATGAAAGACGTGTAAGTGCAAATATATTCATTTTTAGCTCAGAGCAACAAAAGCGAATGAGTCCTTTTTTTTTTAAGGAGGTTGTCCCATTGTAGGGTTGTGGTTTTATTTTGGTGTCCATGTTTTGGTGGACAAAGTGGAGGGCCCAGGGGTTACGTTAAAATTACTAGTTTCTCTTTATTTCTGGTCGATGACAAAAATTAACGTAGCCCCTACAGAGCAGATGATCTTACGTGACGTTATATATGTACATCTTAACGTTTGGAGACACGATATTCTATCTCTCATCTCCAATATTCAGGGGCTAGAATGAGTCCACTAATCCATTTCATGAAACCATCTTCGCATCAACTATATATTACATTGATGCAATCAAAAGACTGACCCATTATCCAGATTACCTGAAATCATTGTTCTTCAAATTAAATGGGATTCCGATGTGGTGTACGTAATTGTCGACAATTACATCAGCCAGCCATGGACGTGACTCAGCTATTACCATGTTATGGATCAACTAAAACATCCAAGGACCACACACCAACTCTTGGCTGACAAATTCGTACAGTTAACTGATTTAAGAGGTTCTGAATCATCCCTGTACGTGTTTTAAGTTCTCACACATCGGCTCATCTCATGCCCACAGATATTCTCAGTTTCACTATTTAGAATATCAAAAAGTTGAATCATAAAAACTTTATTAAGGCTTCCACATACTTTAAATCGGAATATAATCACCACAACATCATCATCCAACTCTTTGTCTGAATTTGAAGAATAAGACAAATACAAGCTGATTACTTATTCATCTCAAACATCCTCATTCTCTTTTGAAATTTTGATTTACTTGCTAGGAGACTCGTCTTTGGACACTATATTTTGTAATATACATGAGTTTATCAACCTACCAGATATAGCCCCTAGATATATAGTTAACAACACCAATCCAAGTCATCCTCCTTAATTCATGAGACATGTCTGATATGTTGTCTATAGCATATATACCCAAGCATTTTTGTAATGCTCGTATGAGCAATAAACAGAAATTTGTTGATTGGACAGAATGTTTTTGGTAGTTTACGTTTAGGTGCTCCAAAGTCGTGAGGAAATGATCGACTTTGATTTATAAAAAGAATAATCATGTCCAAATACCTATGGGGAAAGGGTGGACCTCCTAACAGGAATTCTCTGTAATAAGACTTGTCACATCTGTTCCATGATTGGTGTACGTAGTTTAGACGTACATCAACAGTTCAAATCCATGTATAATTTAGCACGGAGGCTGCAGGGATCGTATAACATGTGGTAGTTTATATACCTTCTCCAATTATCAAGAACAGAATCATTGAATACTCCATCACAAAATTAATGGGGCTCCACAAGTTGCTTTTTCCTTTAATTTGTGAAATGTGATAACAAAATAAATGTGCCTTTTGATACTGTGGTACATTTCACAAATTGATATTTTGAACCAACGGTGAAGCCCGTTTGGTTCAAAATATATACATACATACATATCTATATATATATATATATATAACTGATTATTTTTCTCTTATTTTTGCTAATATACTACTCAAGTAAATTCATGATGACATCTATGAATTATATTCATTTAACTTTGAATTTTAAATTTTAAATTATGTATGTAAACTGAACTGAATTGAAAATTCAATTAAATGTGTGATCATTATGTTGGATTTAATTGAAGCAATTTTGTGTTTAAACTTTTTTTAAGTTCAATCTAATTTTGGCTTACAAAATGAATAAATTAGTAGGTGGACTAGAATTTGATATTTTGAACTTAAAATTATATAAAATTATTTAAATCTAATTAATATCTTTAAAATTCTTATATTAGGATAATTTTTAACAATTTACTTTAGGATTAAAGGTTCTTCCCATTGGATTGGCTTAATATAACATTTTTAAGCTTAATTAAGTCTGGCTAGATATATATAAAAGGTGACAAACTTTATAAGAAATCCTATTTAGACAAATAATTTTAACTTTAAGACAATGCTTGAATGTAAATATTTTCTTGATAATGTATACATAATCAAATTTTAACAAATAGAATTAAACTGTATAAGCCAATAATGTATAATAAGAATAAGGTAGTATAAAAATAATAAGAATATAAGAAGATTTTTAACTAGGTTTAATTAATTTGGTATACATATGTTCTCAAGAATCATAAGTAGCTAATTTCACTATTTAATTGAACCTCTACATGAAGATTACATATTTTTCTCTTTTATATAATTAGTTTATAACATTTATATTGATATGGAAGCTCTATCTGGTATAACTTAGCACAACTTGCCCCTTATCAAACTTAAACTAACTTAAACATGACTTTAATAAGTCTTAAATTCTTTCTAGAGTTTGAAATTTATCAAAAATATATTGCCTCTTTAAACTAGTATTGCTCTTTATTAACCTTATAATGTCCTCCCTATATATTTGTCTTAACATATGTTACTCCTCAAATATTGCATCTTTGAAGGTTACCTTAAACATTTAACTAAAGACATGAAACTTGCATAAGTCTAACTTCTAATGTTGACATTTTTTTAATAAGCTCTCATTATAAATTTATGTTGTTCCTCATTCACTTAAAAGACCTAGCTATATGAGTCAATAATATATTCCTTTAACTTGACTATTTTTGCTTCTTCACCTACAATATACTCCTTATCAGTTTGTAGATATTTTCCTTCAGTTTTAACTCTTTTATCATAATCATTGGACCCTTTAACACCTTAATATTGTTCTCATCGAATTGATTTCCAAAATTGTTCACATGTAAAATGCCTCAAGTAACCATTTTTTTCAAATCTAGTATATATCAAACACCAAATAACTTCTTGACAACAAATATCAAGTTCTTTCTCAATGTACAACATCTTAACAACTTTATCAAACATCTTGACATCTTTAATTATAACAATTTTACAAGCTTTATCATCCTCTAACTAGACAGTGCCAAAGTTTTTATTAGAGCACTTTCACCAAGTAATCTTTACCACTCATCTGTATTTTAAATTAATAGTTATGAAAAATAAAATTATGTATTATTAATAAGTAAAGAATGAACTAAAAGTATGAAAAGTTACCAAGATATATTTTTTCATCATAAGTTTTTTCTTTATTGATGATCTAGCAACAATCTTTAGACATTCACGATACAATTTAATTTCATTTATCACTTATGATTGCTCTTCAATAGAGAAAATACCTTTGCATTAAATTACATCAAACAAACTACCCATAACATGTGTTTCCACTATATAAGTAATAAAGATTAAGAAAACAAGCTACTAAATTGATCCTTTGAGTAAGATGCTTGTCCCATTGTCAGTGAAGAATATCTATATAAGGCTCATACAATTTTTCCTTCCCTTTAGAAAGATTTATAATTATTTTATAAGCTTTATCTATCTATCTATATATATATATATCCCAAAGATGACTTCTCATCTGAGTCAACAATCCTCAAAAACCTTATAAGCAGAGCCATAATCTTCACAATGATCAAGCAGGCAACCCTAAATTTATTATCTAGAATAATATCACAAACTTCTTTTCCTTTTGCACTTTTTGATAACTTATGACTTGAAAAATGTCTACTTGTCTCTAAATTTTAAAGTAGTTGTTTATGTTCATAAATATTTTTCAAAGTAATAAATGTAGTTGCAAACTTGGTAGCATGAAGATGCATGATCTCAACCAAATCTTCTTACTTTCTTAACCAGTACAAATGTGATATTTGATACATGTGAAGCAAGACTAAAAATATAGTCCATAACACCAATATCTTTTAAAGTAAGATTTATATCATGAGTAGCACATGGAGACTAATAAATATGATCGTGCTTTGATTGTAACAAATTCCCAGTTGATACATAATTAGTTGCATTATATCTAACAAAATGCATAATATTATTTGGTCCAACCTCCTCGATAATTTTAGAAAAATAATTCAGATAAAGCATTATTGCTTTTTACCATATTAGAAGCATCAACAAACTTGATAAAAATTATTCCAATATTACAATAAACGAATAAATTAATCAAGGTTCTTTATCTTTGATCAGTTCACCAATCTACTATAGTAGTGAATCTTGTTGATTCCCAACTAGACCTATATGTATCCACAATTAAATAATATTCTTTTTTTAAATCTTAAAGCAAATGCACAAGAATCTTATAATAAGAAGATACCTTAAATCCTAGACCTACCATTGTTATAACATCTATTGCTTCTTGAAAATGTGGTGAATTTAAAGCATTTAAAGGAATACATGAATGATATAATCATGCAGTCCATGCTCAATTACATTGCTAAATAAAATCTTTATCAACCAAATCACTTTTTAAACTAGCTTGAGAACCAAGAGTAGTTCTTAAAGAAAAATAAAAATCTATGTCAATAGTAGCTTTCCTTTTTTCTTTATCTAATACTTATGATACTTCATTGTCTCAAAAAGATGTATCATAAGCCTTTTTTCCTTTTTCTTTTTTACTTATTGCTATAAACAATTTTTAATCCTCTCGCGTACAACAAATGATACTTTTTTGCAAGATGCAATATTACCTTGAACACCAACAAGATGTTCTTTTGTTCTATAAATTCCTCCCCTCTTTAAATATTATACCGTAAAACATATAATTATATTGGATATTCCTATCAAATGTTTGAGAAGAAGAAAAATAATTCTATGTTGTATGGGACTTACCACGAGTAGAGGATGCTAAGTTCATTTAATCTTTTTTTATGATTCCATACTCTCAACTATAATTTTAACCTAAGAAAAATAGTTTTGTTAGTTTTGTACAAAAATAAGTCACAAAATAATTAGAACATCACAAAATAACGAACCAAAGGAGAAAGATGAAACGAAAAGGTAAAAGATAAAAGTCTGAAAACAAAAATACCCCTTAACTTTGTCTTCTTGATTCTTGCATCTTTTATATCTAATATGATATTTGACTTTAATCACCACAACCAATAAAAGAAATAACAATAAAAAGGATAATCAACTTGTGATCTTTTTTTTTTACAAGGAAAAAACAAAAATCAAACTCTGGAATACAACACACCATCCGCATCTCTATGGAGAAGCTCCTCGATGCCAACTGGCGGCTCCGGAAGAGTGTAGAGGCCCGAGCAAAGGATTACTGCAAGATTTTCCAATCTGTTAGCACACTGGTTTCCTTCACGACAGACATGCTGGAGAAGAACCTCCTAAGACCAATGGAGAAGCTCATGTATACCTGTCACCAAGAAAGAAACCTCAGTAAGCACAAAGTTAAGGTCAAAGAGGATACTAATAACCTCAAGGGAGTCAACTTCAGCAATGACCCAACGATACCCCTTCTCTTAGGCCAAAGTAAGGCCAGAATACACACCCCAAAATTTCGCTTCTAAGGGCGCTACCAAGGCTTTGTTGAAACCTCCCACACTAGATCCCATGACAATCCCGAATTAAACCGCCAGTGTAGACCTTGTTAGACCTGGATTTAACGGCTCTGTCCGAATTGATCTTAACCCAACCCGTCGAAGGTTTAGTCCAGCCCACAAGGGTGCCCACGGGAGCACCCGGGGTGAGAAAAACACAGGTTTCTATAGTTTGAGCTCTAGCGATCCAATCTACGTACTCGAGAATAAGGCAGGTACCATTCTCCAGCCAATTAAACCCAGGTTCAAGAGGTTACTCTTCCGCTACTTCCAAAGGAACCAGCATGTGATTCCATAAATAGTGGCCCATGCTTCCTAGTGCACCCTGTCCTGTTTAGTGAGGTTAGACTGTAACCACGTCTCCTCTTCCTGCTGAAAGAAACGCGTGATAATCACCGCCTTTAGAAACTGTCGCCAGGGGGCTGCCACTCTCGGACAGTCTCGAAGCACATAAACAGTAGTCTCTACCTGCCCACAGAATAGACAGCGGTCGTCCATGAGAATATGACGCGCCATGCGTTGCTGGTTCGTCAGAAGTTTGCGTTTGACAGCTAGCCAGATGAACGATCTAATCCGCTAGGGGCCAGACCATTTCCATAAAATCTTCCAAAGCTTGTGAGGGGAACCCCTAGATCGCCCTTCAATCAGATCATAAGCAGACGCACAGTGAACTCCCATGGTTGGTCGGGGCCCACACCACCCTGTCGGCCCTAGGTCTTCCTCGCTAAGGCAGCAGTGGGCAAGCTCCATACAAACCGTGGACGATAGAAAATGTTGAAACTCCTGCCAACGCCATCTTCCTTGGCTATCCATGAGGTTCATGACAGTGGCCAAACGAAGACGATTAGGAACAGGAGAGGTGACGACAAGAATAAGAGGACCCCATTCGGGCAACCAATTATCTAGCCAAAATAAAATACGACTCCCATTACCCAGTTCCCATTTGAGGCCCTGTCAAACAAATTACCAGGAAGCTGAGATCCCCTTCTAGATAATCGAAGCCCCGGTACGGGATTTCGTAAGGGGAATAGGACAGTCGTCAAGCCTATACTTGGTACGAAGAATCTGGACCCATAAAGCATTGGGCTTTGTGAGAAGGGCCCAATCTAGCTTAGCTAGTAACGCATTGTTGGTAGGCCGAATACGTTGAATACCCAACCCTCCTGAATGCTTAGGTTGACACACAGAAGCCCAATTGACAAGATGAATTTTACGGCATTCATGGGACGACCTCCATATGAAGTCCCTCATAATTTTTTTTCAGATCGTCGCATAGCTATCGTGGGAGTTGAACCGTCTACATCATAAATATAGGCTATGCTAAAATGACTGCTTGTTTTAAAGTAACCCTACCCACAAGAGACAACATTTTGGTGCGCCAGCCGGTTAGTTTCTAACGGGCCTTATCAAGAACGTGTTGATACGTATGCCAGTTTGTCCGCTCGTGGATCAAAGGAACCCTTAAATACCAGCCCAAATTATTTGTACTGGTCACCTGAAGGTCTTGGCTAAGCCGCCGCGCAGTCTCCCTGGAGACATTCTTAGAGAAAAAGATACGAGTTTTGGCGTGACTAACTTTTTGCCCTGAAGCTCGACAGAAGGTCTCTAGAGTACTCGTAATGACCCTCGTCTGTGAGTCCTCCGCTTCGGCAAAGAGCACGAGATCATCAGCAAAGAACATGTGAAAAATGGGGGGTCCCTTACGACTCAACTTGATCAGTTTCCACAAACCACAACCCACCTCGTGAGTTATGTGGTGACCAAGTCTCTCCATACAGAGGACGAACAGGTAAAGAGAAAGGGGGTCGCCTTGTCCTAGACCTCGCGAAGGTCTGAAAGGCTCCGAGACTGTACCTTGCCAGGTAACTTGTAAGAAAGTAGTCGTGACACACTTCATAATGACCCAGATAACATCCTCAAGGAGACCAATCTCAACCAGTGTGTCCCGAAGGAATTGCCAGCTCAGCCTATCATAGGCTTTCTCCAGGTCCACCTTCAACGCCAAATAGCTTGTTTTACCGATCTTCTTTCGCATAGAGTAGATAACCTCGTGCGCTATAATAATATTGTCAGTGATATGCCTACCCGGGATGAAGTTACATTGGTTCGCCGCTGTTAAGTGGTCCATATGCGCTTTCAAACTATTCACCGTAACTTTAGAGATGACCTTATAAAGAACATTGCACTGGCTAATCGACCGAAATTGCGATATCTAGATATGGGAAGGAACTTTAAGGATGAGGACCAGAAGGGTACGATTCAAATCGAGGTCCAACCACTCCATACGAAAAACTGTCTGGATAAAAGACACGATATGCTGCCCAACCATCCCCCATTAGGATTCGAAGAAGACCGCATTATACCCATCAGCCCCTGGGGTTTCGTTAGGATGCATAGCAAAGACCGCACTCTTGATCTCCACCTCCCGGACTGGAAGAGACAAATCCTAGATCTACTCCCCTGTAAGAGACGAGAAGGCACCTGAGATGGGGAACTGCAAAGGAGTCTCATCTTCCTGGGTATAGAGCTGGACAAAATATTGCTTGACCAGATTGCGCAGATGATCTGGATCAGTAATGACGTGTCCTGTAGGGTCAATAAGCCGCTCAACCCGAAGTTTCTTGCACTTGGACAAGGTGATGGTATGGTAGTATTTGGTATTTTGATCGCCTCTAGAGAGCCATTCACAATGGGCTCTCTGGTGTCAAAAGAGCTCCTCCTCACACAGGACCTGAATCAACTCTCTGTTCAACTCGTCTTCCAAAGATAAAAGCGAATCCTGAGGGGCGACCATCATGGCCCTTTGGATTCCTTCTAGTCGAGCAAGCAGCTTCTTCGTCCGATAGAAAATATTTTTGAAACTGTTTTTGTTCCAGATCGAAAGATGAGTAGCGAACCGGGCTAAGTTACTACTCATATCCCCCTCCGTTGGGGCCCAATGCTTGTCAACCACTTCAGGAAACTCGAAATGAGTGATCCAGGCATTTTGGAACCGAAAAGGCAGAACTCCAGTAACCCGCTGCTTAGGTCTAAAAAAATTGAGAAGCTTAGTTCGGTGGTCAGACCCGAGAAAAAGGAGGTGATGGTTCGTAGTTTGAGGGAAGGTCTACATCCACATCGACAAACCGAACACCCTATCAAGCCAAGCCTGGACCATGCCTCTACGCCAAGTAAACTTCAAACCGATGAAACCTAAATCGTGAAGACCATACCTATGTACCCATTCCTTAAATCGCGGATTCACGACTTGGGTCGAGGTAGCACCCCCTGTTTATCCAAAATTTCCAGTTTTGCATTGAAGTCGCCTCCCACTACCCAAAGTCGAGTAATAGAATCTCCGATCCATGACAACACCGGTCATAGCATGGATTGCGAAGGCACATACGGACTGACATGAACTACGGTCAGATCAAAAGAGTGGTCGCCATACTTGACATAAGTGTGCAGGAGTTGCCTATGGGCTATGACTACTGAGATGTCAAAAGCTTCCTTCCAGAGGAGCCAGATACCACTCGAGAATCCTTCGGCATCAACTCGAAAAAAGAAATCAAATTCGAGGGAAAGAATAACTTTTTGGGCCCTAGCACCACTAATTTTAGGTTTCATCAGAGCCAAGATAGCCGGATTGTAATTTCGAATGTAATTTGGCAAGAGAGTCTGGAACATCGACCCTCCTGCCCCTTGGCAATTCCATAATAAAATCGACATAAAGAAAGAAAGGGAACGAGAAACCCTACATCGAAGCATCCGAAATGCTCCCTCCTCCCTCCTCTCGTGGCACCTCGACAGGAGACCCGGGTATCGCTTCCCCTAGCTGGCTCGGGTTCAGTTGGTCTTCGGCCCCTGTTGAAACCATTATTATATCGAGAGGTTCGGAGGGCTGAATCTCCGGTCGTTCTTTCTACACCCCAAATGCCTTGACCCCCTCTATGAGATGAGTCCGCTCGTCCGACCCCAGTCCCAGGTCCTCAATGATCCGGTTATCATAGACCATCTCAGAATGAGACGGTAAGTCAACTGTCAGATTCTTATATGTGATCGTGGGTTTTAATGGGAAGGAGGGGGCTAGGTCCAGGGCTTGGGCCAGGCTCTCGTTAATCTGGCCCCTTACGTCCCGATGCTGTCGGGATAGGACAACCGCCTTGCCTTTAGAGCCTGGCAGGGGCTTACGCAATTTCGCATTAGCACGTGACGTACTAGCCAAATTTTGAGATCTAGTTCTACCAAGACCGGACAGTTGGAACTTAGGTCCATCCCAAGCCAAAGTCTCTTGGTTAACAGTTGGAGGGGAACTAAATTTTAAATCATCCACAGTATCAAGAGAATTTAACACTGCATACCTCGAGCCTCCCGAAGCGCCTCCTGTCCTGCGAACGCCATTCTACACCTGTCCCATTGGAGTCGAACATTGGCGTGACATTGGATCTTAACACAAGGAATCAAAGTATATGTATAGAAACGTAAAAGAGGTTGAATAAAAATTGAAAACATTAAAGAAAATCAATTCAAATAGGAAATAGAAATTTAAATTTAAATCTTTTTCAAGATTGAATAATTCTAAAGTCACTAAAAAGGTTGAAGTACGTTTAAAGTTGAGTGTCCTTCTCTGAACATGCGTCTTTAAAAACTTAAACATTACTCCTTAATACACTATTAAATTATTCTAAACAAATTATTTATCTATACTAAATTACTAATTAACAATTTTTTCAATGCTCTTATTTAATATTTAAATATATTTCTTTACGTTTAAACATCATCTTTAGCATACTCTTAAATTTTACTAATCAAAATTACTAATTAATTACTTTTTTTATTTCCTTTAAATATACTTTTTTAAAGTTTAAATATTACTCTTTAACACATTCTTAAATTATCCTAAACAAAATTACTTGTCTTTACTAAATTAATAATTAATAACTTTTTAATGTCCTTCTTTAAATATACTTCTTTAAATTTTAAATATCACTCCTTAATAATTCTTAAATTATTTTAAAAAATACTTCTCTAACAAAATTACTAATTTTAATAACTTTTTTAGCATCATTCTTTAAATATACCTCTTTAAAGTTTAAATATCACTCCTTAACATACTCTTAAATTATCTTAAACAAAATTGATCATCTATACTAAATTACTAATTAATATTTTTATGTCCTTCCT
Source organism: Erythroxylum areolatum (assembly GCA_024520975.1). Taxonomy (NCBI): domain Eukaryota; kingdom Viridiplantae; phylum Streptophyta; class Magnoliopsida; order Malpighiales; family Erythroxylaceae; genus Erythroxylum; species Erythroxylum areolatum. The sequence goes on from JANIJH010000004.1 coordinate 19,251,710, forward strand.
TAAACATATTTCTTTAAAGTTTAAATAAATTTCTTTTTTGTTTTGAATTTTAATTAACAAATATTAATATTCTTAGTATCATAAAAATTAAAATTTATATCTTATTTTTATTTTAGAATTTTACAATTCATTTCAAGTATAATCTCTTCTTTTTATAACATACTTCTTCTCGGTAATATTATATGAAATATGGAAAGTGAAAACAAAACAAAATTCCTCCACGTTTTATTAATTTTCCTAGTCTGAAACTCATTTTTGTTATCCCATACTCGGATACTCTCTCTCTCTATTCTCCCAATCCTAAACCCCTAAAATTGTTATCTATAAATTGTGAATTTGTGGTTGTCTAAAAATAATATCCTTCCTCCTCTAAAATTTTACCCTCCTCAATCGATCATTTTGCCTCAGTAGTAATGTTTAATTTCCTCTCCTTATCATTTCTCTTTCAATCTCCACCCTCCATTTCCTGAGTCTTCCATGGTTACATCCTACCTTTTTAATCAATGAAATAGACTTTGCCATTGTCAAAGCTGTCTCACCTAGGTGTGATCGAACGAGTCAAAGCTTGGTGCTTATAAAATGTTGTTAGATAAGTGTTAGGTATAAATGCATGTGAGCTTTGATGTAAGGCTTTTAAGCTTGGTCCTTGTGATTTGGCATTCCCAATCATCTTTTTGGTGCTCCAGTGTAATTGGCAGCTAGTCGTTGCTAGATACGAGGAGACCAAATGTTTAATGGTTTGGGCATCAAAGAAGAAGAAGAAACATACAGTTCTTCGCAATTCGGAGGAAACCGGTCAATTGATTATTTAACTGGCCAATTTTTTTTCACAACGGTCAAAAGTAAATCTGAACTTTAAATCAGTCTAGTTCATGCTTAATTTGGTTAAACTAGTTGATCTAGTCTGATTTTTACATCGTTGAATTTAGGCCTAGACTTATCATGTAAATACTTTTCAATCATACAAATTGTATGGTAATGGATGACGCACTTCTATAAGCGAAATCATTTGAATGCCTATTGTTAGTGTTCTTTTTAAGGTCCAAGTTGTTATTTAATTTTTTCACTACCTATAATAAATCTAGGCAATGAATCCTTAAGGATATTAATCTCATTCTTTAATGCTTATTTTCATGTAAAAAAGTATGCTTATTATCATTGGCAATAACCACACTCTTAGATTATACCATGTTATATACATATATACATATACATATATATATACATACATATACATATACATATATATATACATACATATACATATACATACATACATATATATATATATATATATATATATATATCATTCTCAATCATGTATGCATCTAAAAGTCTTTGAATCTCTTTATATTGAAAGATATTTTCTTCCTTTTCAAGCTCGTAATTTATAGGCATTCAACAAGTTCTTTATAAAAAAAATTATCATTATTATCATCACAATCATTAACATTGAAAGAGTTTAAACTAGAGGATACCTTATTATTATTTTCCATATCACACATATAAGTCATCTTATTATTCGATTCTTTACTTTTGAAAGTGCTTGTATTATCCTATGTGATCTTTGGTTCTCTATTCATCCTTTACTCTTTCTTCTTTATACTCCATTTCTTATTGTCATCTAGATGTTCATCAAGCTCACCATAAGTAATATTAAATTTATTAACACCGTGTAATTATGAAAATTATGAAAATATTTAAGATCAAGTATGTGCCAAATATCATAAGCTTTTTCATGTATTAAAAATTTATATAGAAGATTTCTATATAATTTTTAAAAAGTGCATTACCTTACTATTTACTAAAATGAGGCTACTGTTATTCTTATTCTACTCACTATCATATGCAATCTCTCATAATTCAAAATGTTTAATCATGAGAAAGATTTTCATCGTATTTATTCAAAATAAGTATTCATTTTGATTGAAGAATTGAGTAATATTAATACATTGATCTTCTTGGCTAAATAGTGATGAAAGTTATGCCATAATGATCGTTACTTAAATTTTGTTAGAAATCTATATGCAATGAATGAGATCTATCCTGATATCAATTGTTGGTCCTCATATGACATATGAAATGGGGATGAATTATTTGCATTCACTTTTTGTTCTATTTGAAACTAACTAATGAATTACTTACTTTAATAAATGATTATGCAAAATTTATATAAAATAATTACAAAACAAACATAATAATAAAAGACAATAAAGAAAGAGATACAATACCGATTTGTAGTGATTCAAATAACCATTGGCTTACATCAGCTTCTCAAATGCTACTAAATAATTCACTATCTTCTTCCTTCAATGATAAAGAGAATCTCTTTATAAAACATTTCTTGAAGATGAATCTTTACAAATCTTATTCAGGTTTAAGAGGAATCCTTATAATGTGTATCCTAAGCAATTTCTCCAATTACTATACTAGCATAATCATATATAACTTTCTTTCTTACTCATGCTAATGAAATAAGGCTTAATATAGTGTGGACAATGTATATACACACTTAAATGCTCTCTATGATCTCTTAAGGATCTTAAAACTCTCTAGTATGTCTAAGATTACTAACTTTTTTAATTCATATGTGGTATACTTAGACTCAATATAACTTAACATAGTCATTAGAAACAAATTGGTTGTTATAACGATTAGTAACAGTAGAATAAGTTGACTGTTCTACACATTGATCGATTATTCTAGTATATTGATTGATAAATATGGTCATAAACTTAAGTTACATATTTTTAAAAGACACTAATCAACCATACTATCATAGTGGTCGACTAATCTATCTAAAATCTTAATATTGGTCACTAAACTGCCATACTAGTTTACCAAACTTCTTCAAATAAGTTTTTTTAGAATTTTTCAAGTTTTTTTAAAGATTAAACACACTCCTTTAACAAAAACTTAATTCAAAACTATTTAAAAAGTTTTCCAACTTTTTTTAAAGATCAATAGATTTCCTTTAAAGATGAAACAAATTTTCTATTGATTATGAAAGGATTTATGCATTATTCCCTAAGTAAAAATTATCATATAATAATTGAGCCCTAAATTTGTTGAAATGACTAAGATAAAGTCACAAAAAGAATTACAATGATTTGCTTAAATTTTAATTTGCTTAATTCCTTCTTATTTTTGGTTTTTTAGTTGAATTACATATATACTCTAAGTATTTTCTCTATCTTTTGATTACTTCACTAATTAAATTGGCTTATTTGTTCACTTTACTCTTCTATTCAACTTAACCTTTCACATATTAACTTGATATCTTGAAGGATAAAAACACTAAATTATGGGACTTCAAAAAAATGTCATTTTTTCCTAAAAACACTCTAAACTGGTACACCCGTGTATATGAACTATATGTAACACATTGCTTAAAATCTTAATATATTTTAAATATAAATTATGTTTCTTAACTCTTTAATATGATTTTCTATTTATTATATTTCGTGATAATTGGCAATTTAAAAAATATTCATAAAAGTCTAAATTTGGCTTAAAACAAGTTAAAATTACATCACCATTACACACTTTTGTGGGTGTAAATAATGTAAACTAAACTCTTCATCCAAATGTTAATTATGAGTTAATATAAAAAGAAAGAAGATTACCTTTAATCAATATTCTAAACGTTCAGCTACTTTGCTACATTATTTTTAGGACAAGGTTTTTATTTTCAATTGAAACATATAAATAGAATGCATAATATATACCGATTAAAAAGCTAGGTATTGACATATCATTTAGAAGAATAGATACACATATAATATTTGTTATTGAGATTGACTAATCAAAACGAAAGAAAGACTAGTAGTAGTATAACCATCGAGCGGAACTTTTCTTGTCGTATTTATGTGGACGAAATGAGGTCAAAAGTAAGTTTCAAAAACAAAAAAAATTAATAGAAAATCAAAATAATTATTGTAAAAACGGTATGATAATTGAATTAAAATTTTGAGGTAGACAAATGACTGATTTTGAATATACTTATAATTTATTAGTATGAATTTGAGATTGATCTCGGACATATCTAAAAATGCTATTCCTCATTTTTATTTTTATTTTCTTACAGAAAATTCATTAATCATAATGACTTTACGTCTGTATTTTTATTGTGATTTTTAACTCTTGTTTTTTTGCTTTTAGTTTCTATTTGTAAATTAATAACAATAAAAACATATTAATTATATATTGTATAAAACTTAAAATATAATTTTTAAATAAATAAATAATTCTTATTTTAATATTTATAAATAAATTATCAATAACTGTTATTATAGTTTATTACAATTTTATTGAATTTATTAAATAATTATTTATCCTATTTTAAAACCTAATATTTTCATTAATTATAATTAAATCATTCATGATTCTATTAATGGCCAATATTAAATTATTCATAATTTAATTTTTATAGTTTTCATGAGAAATAAAAACAGAATTTTTAATAAGTTTGGAAATAAAAATAAATAATGTTATATTTAAATGTAGTCTGAGTGGATAATAATAAGTGTTCCATTTCATACCGTCACATGCTTTCATCCAAAGCAATTGTGAGGCGAGGTAACATATCACATGGCCTAATAAATCCATAAAATATCTTCCCGACCGAATGTAAGAGCCATAAAAACTAACCAAGAAAATGTTCGAGAGGAAGCTATAGAACGCTTCTTCAACTTAAATCTTAAATTTAAAAATATTATAATTAATTTACACCTTATATTTTAATCCTCACTAATTTATTAAAAATGAATTGAATATTTATATAATTATAAACTTGAATAACATCATTTCTTATCGTTCGATTTTAGTCATGATGATACTAATATACTATACTTGAGTCTTAAGAATTATTTTTCTCTTTCGCTAGCTATTTAAGACCAAAAAGATGATATTTTAAATTATTTTCAACCAAAAATATAAGATGTAGAAATAAAAAACGAGAAAAATAATTCCACGATACGGTAAATGATCGATAAAACTTGCATATTTTATTAAATTTGTTATATTAAATATACGAAAATTATTTTAAAGTGATATAAAAAAGTCGAAGATTGCAACAAATTAAGGGATATGTCATTGTTATATATAGAAAAACAATACATATTGTAACTTTCTAGCTAGATTTAACTTAATAACCCAAAAGAAAAGTATATGAGCTAAGGTTATCCATTTTTCTTAGATTCGTGGGACGGTATATGAAGAGAAATTCTGGTCGTTCTTACAAGGACAAGTGATAACATATATTTGTTTGATCATACTGCAGAGCTAAGCCTGTAATTAATATATGATTGTATATAAATATATTTGCTTGCAGAGCTAGAAAATGGTCTTAATTAATTATAAAGAGGATATGAGCGGTTCTAGGAGCAAAGGATAGATAAATATACAAACTAGGAAATAAGCTGTAAATTCCCCACTCTCCTTCTTAACGTATGGATAGCCAAACTCCACGATTGGACACTACCCTCCTAGCTCTTTTTCCAGGAATGATACCGATTCCAATCTCGGCTGGTCCATGTATCTAACCCTTGTCAGGAAAAAAGAAACTTTAGCAATAACCAGTCCATCTGAATTGACTATTTTCACCTTGTTCCATGCTGCAACATGCAAGTGAAGTCAATTGTAAATAGTTGGAAACAGCAGCGTAAATTGAAATGGTATGTGGAAGTGCAATGCATAAGAGCACATGGACGATCATGTGTGATGAGGTTAGTTTGCATGTTCTTAGACCTCCCTGCGTCTCTGTTGTGGGACCATTCAGGCTCCTTAGCTAACAGGCATTCGTACTCCGTTCGTACACCTCAACTTGCAATCGGTTTTGCGGTTGGAACTTGGAAGTGTCTAAATTACGGAAATGCCACCCCGTGATCGGAAACTGGTTGCCCTTTTCCCTCCTATCTGTATCTTTTCTTGCAGGACACAAATCAAGTAGGTTGGTCCACTGGTGTTGGTGACCCAATGTTATAGGAATCTGCTTTATCAATTAGGAGATTTTCTTCTTTTTTATATATATGATAAAATGTCAATTAACAGAAAGATTTTTATTGTATTCTTTAACATGGGATAGGCTGGGTTTAAAGGATGGGCCCAAAATGCTCCCCCGTGAAAATGATGCATGTCTAAACGATGATTGAAGTTGGGGACCTTCCAACGAGTAAATGCTATCATTCGTTAACGTGTGATTGTCGGTAAGCCCCATGCCTTAGCGTTTTTGTTGATTTGTGAACACGTTCTCAGGGGTATTTTTGGAAGATAAAATATCCAGCCAGAGAGAACACGAGTGGAGAGACAAAATTTAGAAAGAGAACGATACTTCCAACTTCAATAACGATAATAACTACCAATTAGCATATTTTACAAAAGCCAAGGTACGAAGGTCTAAATTCATGGCTTACTTAAGGAAATTATATTATATTATATATATAGAGAGAGAGAGGGGAGTGAACTGAAATATGAGCTATTAGTTTATAGGAGGGGAGACTAGCTAACAACTTTTTTAAGTAGCCACCCAAAATGGCTCCCAATTAAGCAAGCTTTGGTTGCCACTCCCACCTTCTTTGCACCTGCTTGGACTTGGCAACTTCCCCATTCCCATTTCATCCGCAGCATTTCCATTATTACCATCCTCATCCTCATCCTCAACATCGCAATTTGTTATTTCTTCTTCGCCATATGCTTCTTCTTCTTCCTCCTCCTCTTCTTCTGATGCTTCTCCATGTTCATTGTTAGAGTACACTTGAGAACAATGTTTCATCAAGTGAAGCTTAAGCCTGCCGTTACTACGCTCAACATGAAAATACTTGTGGTTGCTCGGGACAGCAACTGCTTTCAGTACCAGCCTCCCGCCTTCTCTGTGAGGCTTTACTTGAACTGCCGTGGATCCGCTTATCGAGGTCAAAGGTGGTGGAAAGCTACTACTTCGCTTATTCCTTCTTTCTTCACGCAATTTTGATCTCTCTCTTGCATGATAGTTCGAGTTTTCCAAGGATACTAACGTCATCTCAATGGTTATTTCGCTCGCTCCACAACCAGTTTCGCTCCCTAAGCTCTCAGTACACATATCGAGGCTCTTTTCACTGAGAGAAGAATGAGCACGCTTAAAATTTGGCGGGGTGTACACCTTGTCTCCCTCGGAAGTTTGAGAGGTCTCGGTAGCAAGACATTGGAGAAAACTCCAGCCACCATTGTCAACGCTAGTATGGCTTTTGTCGTCAGCGGTTGAACCGGAAATGTTGAACGTGAGTGGAGCCATTTTGAACTTTAAAACACGTTGCTCGACGAGGCGAGTCGGCTCCAAGCATGATTGGAGGCCTTGACAATAACTTGAGGAGGACATTTGTCAAAATTCAGAAGAAACCAGAGGTTATGATGTGAACAAAAAGCAGGGTAGAAACAGGGTACGCACAAGCCAGGCCCTTACGTTTTGTATGGAAAACAGCAGGATATTGGATTAAAGATGTGAAATTTAGGCCAAATGAGATCCTTTAAACAAAGCCATGTTTTGGTTTGGCCTCTATTTACAGCTCGGCTGTTCGGGGGAATGAGGGAGGGGGAGGCAGAGAATGAGCAAAGGAAGATAAGAATGGGTTAACATGAAAGAGAATTGAAAAAGGGGTGAGTATGAATATATAGTTGAAAAGTATAGGCGCTTTAGCATATGGGCTAGTGATAATAGTGAAAGGGACGAGAACGTTACATGCCACTAGAATTTTAAGGCAAGAACAGTGAGCTACAGTGTCCTGAAAAGCAATACTGGACTTTGGTAAAAGCGTCAAGGGGCGCGGAGTATCATGCATTGCACAAAATTCTCCTGTCCTGTCATGATTTGCTTCAACAATCCAAAAGAAAGACAACACTTGAAGCATTACCAACCTCCTAATCACAAATTATTGTAAACATTTATGCAAACTCTTTATGTACTAATTGATTATCTTACTGACTTAACCTGCGGATTAAGTAAACAGAACCGCCCGTAAAATTAACCAATTGCTCCATATTCATTCTTAATACATTAGCCTGTAAAGACGCGAATACCTCCAAATAGCAATTGAGTTTGTAAGAATGTAAATGTTGTAACCTAGTTAATGCTACTACCTACACTAATATGTTTATTAACAACTTGTTCATATCCAATATTCATCCACTTTAAGTGGCACTATATCAAATTACAAATCGAGAATAGTTGAAAAATCGACTTTTATGGTATTAAATATTAATATTAACGAAATTATTTTTATATATTATACTATTTTATGAAAATAACTTAAGTAATATATTAATCATGATAACACTACCAAACCAATTAGGTTAATGCGACGTCGTTAGTACAAACCAATACTTACATGGTAATGCTAGTACTATAGTGGTTATAATGTTTTCTAAAAATCGGTCCGAAGCTCTCGATACACTTCTTGCTTTCCTCTCGACAGAAAACGGTACAGTATAGAGTTAAAAAGGTGTATGCGATTGTTTTTACTTTTTACTTTTTAGTTTTGCCTTTTGTTTTTAAAATGAATAATTTAAATCTTCAAATTCATATATTTAAAATAAAATTTATTTATTCATTTATAATTTTATCTAAGATATAACTACTATCAGTATAATTTTTTATTTTTGTTTTAAGAAATAGAAACCAAAAACAGAAAAAATAAAAAACAAAAGTAAAACTAAACAACCAAATTTAGAATAATTAAAATACTTTATATAAAATAAATAAAAATGATGAACAACATTTTGACTTGGGAACAAAGAATTTTTAAAAATAAATGAAATATCAGAGAATATTGTGGTCACAAATAATTATATGTACAGTATGAGTATAATTAAATTGAAGACTGAATCAAGTTGGATGTTTGATTTATAAAATATTCATAAGGGAGGGAGAATGCAAATGTTTGACGTAGAAGTAGAAAAATTGGTTCCAAAAAAAAAAAAGAAAACAAAGTAGTGAATGTTTTTCAACGTGGAGCAGCCATATTAAAAGGGCTAATAAGTTTTTTTTTCAAAAGAAAGAGTTAGAGTGATTTAAATAAAATAAAATATTATTAAAACATTACATTTAAATTTATTTTCCCCAACGACCGTACTTTTGTGAAGGTAAGGGGTTCTTTGATCTCATTTCTAATTTTTTAGTTTTATTTCTTAAAAAATAAATATATTTAAATATTAATATTATTATCATAATTTTGTAATTTCTAGTTTTTATTTCTTAATTTTGATTTTTAAATAAAAGCAAAAGGATATTTGATTATTAATGTTATTGTTATTATAATTATAATTTTATTACTGATAATAATAAATATTAAATAAAATTATAAATTAATTAATTTATAAGTAAATTAATTATTTTTTGTTTTTTATACATTATTATTAATAAATATTACTCAAATTTCATTTTATGTAATAAAATAAATCATTAAATAACTAGATAATTTGTAATATTTATTTGTAGATATATATTTTAATTGTTAAAATTAATGTCATTGTTTAAAAATTTTAAAATTAGTTATAAATAGTAATTAATAGTAAATAGTGTATATTTAGTTTAGTTAACGGTAAATATTATGGATATTTTTTTGAAATTTCTACTCAAATGCAAAACATACATATTGCATTATTTTTTTCGCATCGCAAACTTCTATACCTAGTACTTAGGTTATGTTTAGTTGGACGTAAAGTTTTTAATGAAATGAAATAGTTTATAATAGAATGGAACGTAAATAGATATAATATTACAAATTATTACTGGTGAGAGATGGAGGGATTAATAATATAATATAGTCAAATATTATTTTGACGAAGGATTTATAATATAACATAGTGTAAAGTTGTTTATCATTTTACATTATATCTTGAATCCTTCAAATTGAAGGTTTTTTATTTTTACTGTTTAGGATGGAATGAAATTTAATATGAATCCTCATTTTTCATCTCATCTCGTTCCATTTTATTATAAAACCTACTCCCAAACGATAGAATAATATTACATTCCATTCTACTCTATTATAAAACTATCAACCAAATGTACCCTTATATTAGCAAATCACATTAACAACATATAAACAGTAAATCATCTTAGCTTGTTAGGGAGTTCTTATATTTCTGGTGGTCTGAAAACAATTCCTAAAGGAAGAAAATATTTGCATACAGATTTTAAGGACAACTAGTGTTCCAGCTTCCATTCCGGTTTTAATTTTTGTGAAGGGAAGGGGTTCTTTGATCTCATTTCTATCTTTACAAATTACATATGTTTAACTACAGCATCCAAATCTTATTGAAACAGGAGATGAAAATGGAGATTGAAAATGATTACGCTTTCATCATCAAGATTCAAGAAATCAACACCAATGCATACACTAGATATTTAAGGGATTAGTTTAATTCACAAAACGATGATTGCAAGCCACACGATACAGAACTTGATATCATAGAGAAGGTGGAGGTGGACACTTTAGAACACTCGGATGATCATTTCAAGTTTTAAATTTAGTACAAATCAACCGACCAAATGAGAAGAAGCCATTGGTTGATCCATGCCTTTGATATCTTCCAAGGCAAGAGTGGAAGCTTGGGTTATACATTTCCGACTTTAGAATCTGTAAATTTCCAAAAGAAAGTAACGTCCCACTCCTCTTTGCACTGCCTTTTCTTTGGACCAATCTGATCTTCGGTTCCAAGAGGCTTTAAGAAAGAAAATGCTAAAAACTCTACGGACATGCATGTTTACCTTGGAAGAAAAAGCATTAGTTTCTTTCTTTTTGTCCCTTACAAATTACTATTCCCGTAAAACCAAATATTCTCCTTTCCATTCATTCCTCTATCCGCTTTGGTTGGCATACAGTACTCCCTACTTTCTGCCACTAACTTCTCATGCCTAATTAACTTACCGAACGAGTGATATTGCAGACTGGAGATCATTGTCGTCACAATAACCTTTTTTTTTTTTTTTTCCCTGAAGCGAATTTTTAGTCTTCATTCTGCCTGATCCCTTATAAAGTCATTGTTCCTAAGAACTGCAGACTCTGTGGCTAAGCTAACCAGTCAAATTGGAAAACTGGTAAATAAAGAAGCAGGAAAAAGGAATGGATTCGAATATATGCTGTGTTGTTACAAATGCACAGTAAATACGTACGGACCGAGTGGTTACACTCTCCAACAATGAACAAGAGTTTAATGTCACGTACAAGTGAAAATGTAGATACTTTCTGCATGTTGAGAGCTATATCAGTCAATAGCGTCAACTCAGGGAGGTTTCGATTGAGGAAAAAGCCTGTTGGCTCAAAATAATGCCTTTTTAGCTCTCTGAATCTACTGTGCTAGTATAGTGTGGGAGCAAAAGGAAATTGTGCTCCCGATTTCTACTGTCCCTATCAAATTTGCTTTCAAGATCAATCATTTTTCAATTGTATGTTATTTTTATTTTTATTTTACAGATGGACCAATCAAGGGAAGGAAAGGTCCTCCGCAGCCAAAATGAAATAGAGGTCCTGTTGCATCATCTTTGTTCCCTTGGCTCCACCTGAAAGTCACAAAGTAAGATCCATTTTTAATTTGAAATGCATGTCTTCTGTTTATATATTATACTTCATTGTTTTCGCCATCTTTCCCAGGGGATCCATTGGAATCAAATTCAGCAAAAATGTCAAGAAGCGTGCTTTCTCGTGTCTTTTGACTATTATAACAGTAAATCCTTATTTTCTGTAAGTTTGTGGAAGTTACACGTAAACCATGCAGATACGTCACTAAACTGATCAACGTTTTGGGTGGGTATAGACAGAGATAAGGTAGAGCTGCTCTAATTTTTAAGAATTTCTTAAACCATTCTTGTTTCTAAGGTGTTGGCATTCCCCATCATCCGGATCAAGTTCAATTTCTCCAGGAAGAAAACCTTGATCCCTTTTTCAACTTCGAAACGAGAATTAGCATACACGATATGTAAACAAGTATACCTTCGTTTAACAATAGAAGGTCAAAGCCTTAATCTATTAGCCATTAGGAAACAAAAATGAGGAGCATTCATAAAATTAAGCAAAAGTTGATTGAATTCTCTTTGCAGACAAAGTGTAGGAGAGGCTAGTAAAAACTCAGAAATGGTAACAGGCTGCAAAGCATCTGTTAGTGGAAATTTTAATTTCATGAAACATACTGTATTAAGAGGACAGCTCCACCGACTTGGTACTTTTACTAATGAGCATTGTGTAATCCTTTTGACAATAAGGAAATGGGGGCATATTCTTTGTTTTAAAAGGTGAAAACAATTAAATGCAGAGGATACCCCATACTGTATCCAGCTTTACAGGGTACTGAACGGGGCACTCAAATTTATTGTCATTTTTCATCATTATATTATAATTTTACACTTCCTCCTTGAAAAAAAAGTAGGTAACAATAATAATGCCGTCAATAACACAACTCCCTATTGCATCCAATAATTTAGAACACAGATCAATCCTGCACCAACTTAACCATCCTACGATAATACGTGAAGGTTCTGAATTTCAACTTGAAATGTTCTAAGTTTCTTCTCGACATTGGATAGTTCATCTTTAGCATGTAAAAGTTTATCTAGCCTCACTTGTGCTGCATCTTGGTACGGCTTGCCAATAGTTTTTACAAAGTTCTCTAAATTCCCAACAGCTTCCCCGAGATCCTTCTGCATGGCATTCTCAATTTCACGCGCCAAGCCATCTGCAATCCTGTTTACCTTATCTACTATAGCTTGTTTACGACCTGGGAAACTTGCAATTGCTATATATCTGTCACATATACAAAGGGTCAGGCAAGGAAACTCACACTCGCGTTGATTAAGAGATGACAAAGAATAAAAAGCGAATATGCACAAGTCATACAAGTTACGGATGTGTAGTTCAGAGAGCAACCCATGGTTGGTACTCCCTACCGATGAACCAAATTCAAGTCATTTAACATAAGAGTAAAGGGCATTGTTATAAGTGAAATTCAAAAAATTAAGGATCTAAATCATGCAACCGTATGGTATATGAAGGAAACTTTTGAATACTAAGCAGTAAATTACGAAGGAGATTGGGGTTTTAGAATTATTACCCTGCAGCAGAACATAAACCAAGAGCAAGAAGATCTTCTAAAGTGGAAGGTAGCACAGACGTCAGAAGAGATGCAGATAAACCAGCGGCTCCTAGTCCACCAAAAGATCCCAAATACTGTGAATGAAAGATAAAATGTTCAGTCCTTGGGTCATTAATTGACCGAATCTTTTTAATCAGCTTCTAGCTATCAAATTTAAATGATTACAATCTGACCAGAATACTTTAAATTTGAAGCATGGTGCCAAATCTTAAAAGTCGTGAGATAGGAATACAAGACAATAATATTATCTAACACAAATTCAAAATGCCACCAATTACTTGGCTTTCTTGATGTTAATTTATTATAAGTTGCCTACAGATATTTTCAGATTTGCCACAATGACTGACTAACTGATACAACAGAAACAAACTCGGTAAAACAAAATAAGCAACATCATGGGCCAAGCATCCATAAGACACTAGCCTAGAAATTATGCACATGATCTGCTTCCAAAATATACACAAGATTAAGCATCTGCCTGCCTCCTACTTGGAGATTCGGCAAGTTGAAATGATAGTAGGCACAGTTGAGTTTACTTCGAAAAAGTATCATAACTAAAATTTTCCACTTGTAATCAATTTCTACGTTACATGTAAAAGAATCACTCAGAGAAACTTAAGACTGACCACTTCACGTATTTCTTGTTCAAACAGCTTAGAAGCAACATCAACATTGAAGTCTTCTATCAGCCTCAAGCTCAGCTCATCAACCTTTTTCAGAGAGTCATATGTATCTAAGTACATATGAGGATTTGGATCAGTAAATGAAGGCCATCTTCTACTGAAAGATTCTTTGTACAGCTTGCCTTCACGAGCATTGCTTGATTGCAACCATGTCAAATATTCTCCTAGTAATTTCTGTAGGGCAGGATAACATCAACAAGAAAAAGGGGAAGAAGAAAAGAATTATCATTACCATATAACTAAAATGGGATACGATATCATAAATGGATAAAAAGCATATTACAAGGCTCAGAAGTGTTTACAGATCTTGTACAGGTAGGTAGTATGAAGAAGTGACACGAGTTATTTAGGGCTTTTCAGATAATATAGAAGAAAAGTTGCAAACATTTGAGAACATAGTTAACTGCAAAAATAGAAGACACTGTCATATTTTAAAAAGTTGTGGAGCTTACTCACTTTTGTTTCCAAGAGTCCAGGACCTATAACATCATTTTGGATCCTTAGGGTGCCAGGCATCATGGTAGGTTTTTCTCCTTTAAATATATATGATGAGACAACATCAACACTAGATAATTGCAGAGTAGACTTTATGAGCTCTATTACCCGGGATTTTGTTGCATCAATCTACAATCCAATTAACAATAGCTAATTCAAAAGTTATTGAAACAACAAAAGTTATTTTCATATCGAAATATAATCAACTTTAATGTACCAGTGATAAAGCTTTCCTTCTCCAAGCAATACTCTCATTTTCCATCTTCATTGCATAATCTCTTACACTCTCAACTAGTTCAGTTGCAGAGGTCAAATCCTGTCTGGCTCTCAGGCAATCTTCTTTCAGAAGAGTTTCACAAGCAGAAAATAAACGTTCAGCTATTGCAATTGGTGTTTCAAGTTTAAGTTTCATCCTTTCCATTCCTGTCCTCGTTGATCCATCTAAGAAACTATAAAGGAATTGTTCCAGTTCATAAAAGCTACTAATTTTCCAATGAGAATCTAAAGCTAACAATTCTTTGTGATCTTTTCCAATGCTAGAAGAAGCTGATAGTTTTTGTTGAAGAGCAGAACGAGCAGAAACAGGATATAACATTACATTCTCAGCGTTCAACAATTTCCTTGCATTCTCCTTGATAAATGATATAGCTTCCTCAAGCTACATATCATGCGAGACAAGCAAAATAGGAAGTTGGTAGTTTTAGAAAACCAGATTAACATAAATCAACAATATCTCAATCCAGTAAATAATCAATGAATGGTGCAAAAAGAGTTCATAATAAACCTCACTGGCAGTCTGATACAGGTCAGATTTATTCAACACAAAGACAACTTTCTTCTTCCACTGTTGAGTATAACGGAGAAATGCTACCTGAAAAACGGTATGAAGGAGCAAAATCAAATTCATAAATGCAAACAACAAATCCAGGCAAGACAATACATAGCATCTACATAATCACACATGCAAATAGACAACAGTCAGCATGAAAATTATGCAAATGCAAATTAATTTCCTTTAGGACTAAATTGGTACTTTCTATATAATAAGCCAATGTCAAATGCATTCATTAAGTGCTAAGGAAGTTCGTGCAGATCAGAATGAACATCTAGGCCAATTGCAGGGTTCTTTGGACCTTCTAAATCTCACTATATTGCGACAAAATAGCTTTTAGAAACATTAAAACTACGTAATCCGTTTCAATTAATCATCAAGGCAATGGAATATTTAAATTAGATGGCACAAAGAATCAAAAGTAGAGAACCCTTACTAAACAGATAATTAACCCATAATATAAATAGAATTAAACTCAACATAAAATGAGTTCATGATATTTGAGTTGTGATATGAAGACTGCAGAATAATGAGAAATGTGTTAGAAACAATCTGAAGTTAAAAATTACATACCTCACTTTCAGTCAATGGACGGTCAGCAGAAATAACAAAAAGAAGCAAATCTGCACGAGGCACAAATTCCTCTGTTAGGCGCTGCTGTCTTTGGAGGATGACATTAGTCCCTGGTGTATCAACAATGTTGATCTGTTTTTCAGAAAAGAAAGGTTAGAATTTTATAGTAGAAAAAGATGGACACTACAATGAAGTAGATCTTCTTCAGCCTATAAACATTCAGCACAACATCCAGCAAGTACAAACGGAGACACGTGTTTTGAATACTTTGATTTAACTATTATCACACACTGTTCCATGCAACTTTCTGACAATGTTATTGGACAAATTTATTGTACTGACAGGTATGGCATTTGTGCTCAAGCCCGAAATCAACAGATTCGGCCCAGGTTGACTGGGCTTCAGGCCAGTCTTGACATTTTTCCTTCAAAATTTTTGGTCTTCGGGCCAAACTCGGGCTCAGACTCTACGAACCTGCCCGAAACCCGAATATGTCAAGCATAAACGTATTATGAATAAATGACGTCGTTTTCAAAATAACATTAAATTAAATTTTAGAAAGGGCCTTTACAAAAATTTTTGGGCCATCCTTATGTACTGTGTTACATTAGTCACATCTATTTCACTACTGTTTAGGTCTACTCAGCAATGAGAAAGATCAAATAATGTTCTCAGTCCACAACTTTGAAAACCTCTACACCCATTACAATTATTTATGGTGAAACAATCCAAGGGAGGGAAAATAAAGCAATACACACCTCTTTAAGAATTGGAGCTGGGAGGTAGCATACATATTGACCATCAGGATGCCTTTCACAGCGTTGTTGCTCTTCAGAATACTTAGAATAGCGTAAGAAGGTGATCTCATTGGTTGTAGGAATAACACCCTCTTTAAGATAACTTTCCCCAAGAAGTGCATTAATAACAGTTGATTTTCCAGAGTTAAATTCACCCTAATGACACCAAAAAATGACAAAGAATCATGAGGAAATAAAGCCTTTCAAAACATTTTTATAAAGATAATGACATAAGTATATCGCAAAATATGCTCACGTCGATCTTACACTTAGCCAGCGATAGAGCATGAACTGCAAAAATCAAATATTGACCTAAAAATAAAGGTAGGAAGAAAAGAAAAGAGGCAAAAGAAGTGTTTTAAGTAGGAAGAGGAAGGACACAATACCCTAAGATATGAAGATTAAGATGCCGCCTAGAAATAGGCCTAAGTGCAGCTAAATTAACAGCTAAGGGTCCTTACAGATAAAAGAAAAGAAAAGAGAACAAAAGAATGATTCCAGGATTCTGGATCTTTGTTATAAGGCATGCACCAATATTCAGAAACAAATAAATGAAACAAACTTGTGAGCTTTTGGCATTATTTTCTCATTTGTCCCAGTGTGCATGCAAATGTTAAAGACCACTTCATTGTAGATCTTACAGAGAAGGGTTCATCTGCAATTTTGAGCTAATACCAATTATACCCCTGGAACCAGAATTTGTTGAAATTCATCACACAATTACCACTATGGCCAATAAAAATGGCTCATCAATTTGAGAAACAGCATCAATGAGAAGCGAAACCTCCTCCATCTGTCATTCAAAACCAAAACTGATTCAGGCAAAAAAGCATATGAAGGGTTTGAGAATAGGTTAGAATTATCTGATAAATGAATGCAACTACCAAATTTTAATTAAAAGATCACCATAGGAGCAGCCTTTTGCATAACATCAATTGCTTCAAACAACAATGATTTCTCTGTTTCTACGAGCTGCTTTTCTCGGTCCTTCAATTTGACAAAGCCTGCTATCTTCTTTATACCATGATGATCATTTTGCAAATCCAACTTTTTCAACTCATTGGGGATTTCAAGCTCATCCTGGGTGCTTGGCTCTGTTGCAAGTCCAAGGTTAAGCAATCGGCTCAAATCATCATCACTAAATGACCTCAAATCCTCCAACGACATGACTAAACCACTGGCACCAGATGTGGGAAATTTTGATCCCTCAATAAATAATGTAGTCTCTTCAAGCGAAGAACACATGAAAAATATGGGTATCTTTACATTCGTCAATCCAAAGTTCACTCCAAGATCAAGATGTTTCTCTTGACCAGAATCAAAAATGAGAAAATCAGCACCTTCAGCATTAGATGCATTAAAGGCAGCTTTTGGAGTCTTTACTATTCTGGCTACAAGAGGGAGAACCACCGATTCAGATTTCGAATCCATCATCATGTTTCTTGCTACAATAGCAGGAAGACCTACGTCATAACAATAAAACCAAATTACTTATACGCGGAGTCTAATTTCTAAGGCGCATAACAATTTTTATGGACAACAAGGCTACAGATTGATTGTCTGTAATTGCAAACAAATAAAGCCAATAGACTATTATTCAACTTGCATGGCATCTTTATGCAACATAACATAGTCAAATAAGTAGTGCATGAAATTGGTAGAAAGGTCCAGCTTGATCATAGTCGAATAAGTAGTGCATGAAATTGGTAGAAAGGATCACGCTTGATCACAACATGAAATAAATCAACTGAAGGAGTTCACAATCTCTCTAAAATTCAAAACCAAAACAAAAACAAAAAATGAAAACCTTGATCAGAAAGCACAACGCCACTGGCATTAACAGCAGCGACGATATCAACTCTCTCCCCAATCAAAAAGAAAGCGCGATCCCTCAAAACAGACTTCAGCAAGCAAGCGGCGTCGTATAGCCGCTTCCCACTGCCATCACCAGCATTGAGAACAACAATCCCAACCCACTTAGAAACGACCTTGTCCACGAAGTTCAACGCGTCGGGGCAGCTCAAAATGTCGTCAGGGTGGAGCTGGAGGACAATGCTCGGGACCCTTATCTCGGGACGCTTGAAACCGCCAGGGAAAAGGGTTCTCGGCGGCTGCTGGATAGGCGAGTTCTCGGCAGTTGGGGGCTGGAACGGCGTGTCGTTGAGGCTGGAGTGGAAGAGTAAACGATGAGTACGGTTAACAGAGCAAGGGAGAGGAGTAAAGAAGGTGAATGATGGAGAGGGAAAGAGTGAAGGTTTTGGAGTGGGAAGAGTGAGGAGAGGTAGCATTGAAACCTCGGGGTATAGGTCTTAGTTCTTTTGTTTTCGGTTTGAGGTTGTGCAGTTTCTTGTTAGCAAGAAAGAGAGGGAAGAAGCTTATCTGCAAATCTTGTAATTGTGTCCGCGTGTGTGTTCGCGCTTCCATCGTCTCTTATCACAATTTCTTCTGCTTTCTTTTTGGCCCTTTTAAACAGTCCATCATTTCGCACACGCATATTTAATTAGCTATATGTAAGAATTAAAAAAATTGTTATTATTAAGTTGATTTTTTTTTAAAATTCCCGTGCTCTATTATTTATGTTTTGAAGTTTTATGTTCTTCAAAAAATAGCTTTTATAAATTAATAATTTAGATCATGTAAAATTATGTAATTTAATTTGTTAATTAGAACTAAGATTTGATCATATAATAAATATTATTAATTCGTGGAGCATTAATTTATTTCATTTATATGGAATCCATTCAACAGCAAAAGTGGAATCAATTGATATTATTTTTTGTGATTGTAATTTGCAAATTTGATCTTTTGTGTGGATTAAGAAATGCTTGAAGCATCTAGTAATTGACTTTCCACGAGAAAGAGGGCAACTTGAGGAAAACAAACATTTTATAAACTTGGTAATATTGGCTTTATCAAAAGTAATTAACAATTATTTGGATGAGTTTATATTAGTAGAGCTTTTGTCGGTAAAACTTTTCTAAGAAGAGTTTTTTTTAAAAGTTAGTTGACTGCTTAGCTGTCAATTAAAAAATAACTTTTTTGAAAAAGCTTCGTACAGGAGATTGTTTGACAACATAAAAATAAAAAGTATTATTATTAATTTTAACTATATTTTATTTTGTAATAAAATTATTTATGAATATAAATAATATTTAAAGTATATTAAACAATACATTAATGGGTTTAAGTTGATACAGTGAAAAAGGTCGAATCTTTGAGGCTTGATGGAGTAGTATTTTACGTGTTTGATGTTGTGCCTTTTTTAAGTTGTTTTCTGCCTCCCTTTTTTCCGTTGCGTATAATGGGTATGGTTAGTAAGGGGTGCATCTTTCCTTTCGAATAAGGTATACAGTACACCCATCCATGGTGTGATGTCTGATATGAGTTCTATCTTGTAAATTTACTTTGATTTCACAAGAGGTAAGTAGTAGGTCCCCCTTTCGCCACTTGCATGTATTATGTTAGGATGAATATGTGGCGGTCATGATGGTGGAGCATGAGGTCTCCGATGGCTTTGGTGGCAATTTTGTTTCCACATTTGAGCATTGTGTTAAGGTTGAAGATTGAAGATCATTCACTACTAATAGGTTTCCCACGATCATCGACCCAAGTATGTGTTTACTCATTCCCCAACTGCTCTCTGTGGTCCTTTAAGTGGGAATACACTCACCAGTGGATCCCAACCATGTGTGGAGGTAAGTGTGGTAACTCCTGCCTACCTTGTACTTACTTTTGGTATTTCAATTCCGCGAGATAATCTATTGTTATTTATAGTTTATAGCGTTATTAATTTGTCTTTCCCATGTCTTCTCTGTGGTATGAAGCTCGTAGTTTAGATTTCTGTTAAGGTTGCAACTAGGGTTAGATACATTTTTTCCCTCGACAATCATCTAAAAACATGGACTGGGTGTTTGGATTTACTGAACAAGATAGATCGGGAACATTGTGTAGGACATTGTTTAGGGTACTACTTTAATTAATCGCGTATTTGTTATGTCCATTAGCTTTTTCGAGCTCCCTGACAAGTCTGCTACTGTCAAAAAAGAAACCATCAGTCTTTTCCTATTGCTTCCCGTTACTACCCCGCTCTTTTTGTCTTATGCGACTTCCTTTATAAGATAAGGTCCTTTTTTTGGTTTTAAGGTGTTTTAATCAACATCCTCTAGAAATTTCTCTCTCTATAGACTTGCTACTTACCGAGCACAAAGACCATTTTTCCTACCACTTCAGAAATCTCTCAGTGAGCTCTTCAACTTTGATGAGAACATTGTGTGTTTTTACAGGTGTTTCTACTTGGACCATGTATTGTATTGTGTGGGTTTCAACAGATTTTCATGCTCTAACCAGTCATGCCATTTGTTTTGATGCTGGTATTCTTTGTACACTACCGAGGCTCTCTTCGGTTGGCATATTATTTATTATTTATCTTAGTTTTATTATTTTAATTATTTATTGATTTTTCTTATTAATATTAGTTTTATCATCATAATAATAATAATAATAATAATAATAATAATAATAATAATATTATTATTATTATTATTATTATTTTATTGTTATTGTTGTCTTTATTATTATTATCAGTTTTTAAGGATTTTTTAGGATAGTACCTACGGGAAACGTGAAAGAAACGAGGTAAGAGGGATGCCTTTAAATCGAGTGGATACAATCAGTGCAAGCGGTTTGGTGCGCGCATCATGTAGGAATAAAAAAGGAGATGACTTAATAAGAATAGGCTCTTGGAACATTGGGACCCTCACAGGAAAGTCTTTTGAATTAGTAGAGATTTTAGACAAATATAGGATATAAATAGCCTATATTCAGGAGACTAAGTGGGCAGGAGCTAAAGCAAAGGAGATAGGAGATTTCAAACGATGGTACTTGGGAAGTACGTGGAAACAGAATGGATAGGTATCTTAGTGGTCAAGAAACTTATAAACTGAGTAGTGGGGATCACAAGGGTCAATGATAGGATTATGGTGGCAAAAGTTGTTTTTAGCAATGTGGTTATATGTTTATGCACCTCAAGCTGGTTCAAACGAAAAACAAAAATGTATATTTTGGGAGGTGGTGGATGGAGTGCTTCTACAAATCTCTAATACTGAGCAGATCATCCTAGGAGGTGATTTTAATAGGCATATAGGGGCGGTTTCAGATAGATATACAGGAACTCATGAGGGGTTTCGGATACCGCATTAGAAATGATAGTGGGAATGCTTTTTGGACATGGCCATAGCATATGAGTTAGTAATAGCAAATTACTTATTTAAAAAAATGAAGCGCACTTAGTGACTTTTCAGAGTAGCACGACCAAGATGCAAATTGATTATCTCCTTGTCGAAAAAAGAGTCAGATCATGGTGCAAGGATTGCAAAGTGCTTCCAACTGCATGCCTATCAACCCAACATAAAATTATTAGTTTTGGATCAAGGAATTGAGGGATGGAGATAACAGCAATTTACCAAACAATGTCATGAAATTAGATGGTGGAGGCTAAAAGGGGACATGATGGAATAATTTAGAACTCAAGTTCAGTATAATACAACATTGTCTGTGAGTGGGGATGTTAACTGGATGTGGGAGGGAGTAGCCCCTATAGTGAGAGAAACCGCCACAAAACTCCTAGGGGTATGTAAAGGGTAAGGGCAGGCAGATGGAATCTCAGTGGTGGTTGGACGAGGTCCAGGGGACGATAAAGGAAAAAAAGAGAGCTTTTAAAGATTTTTTAGCAAGTACAACAGAGGTAGAGCAGAAAATTAATAGAGTAAGGCATAGACTAGCAAAATAGAAGGCAAAGAAGACTATTTCAGTGGCTAAAGGAGAAGCATACAAGACTATGTACAGGGATTTGGATACGTTCAAGGGAGCACAAAAAATTTTCAAGCTAGCACGAGATAGGGTAGGTGAGACAAAGGATTTCAACCAATTCTGCTATATATGGGATGAAGTAGGATAGGTAATCACAGAGGCCCAAGCCATTAGGAGGGGATGACAGAGATACTTTTATTGATGGAGAACCATAGGCATGTGAAAGACAAGAAGAGAAGCATACATGGTGTGATCCACCACAAGGAAGCCTAGGACATGACTTGCATGGATATGAGCTCGCAAAAGGAGGCTTAGGAACTGAATTAGATTAGATTTGAAGTTTGAATGTGCAAGCAAAGGGGCTGAACGAAATTCTGATATCAAAGGCCCAACATTCAAGTCTAATGTTCCTAAAGATACATTACAAGATGTTGGAGGCCCAATGACAAGAGCTAGGGCCAAAGCCATGAAGTAAGCATTGAAATGTTTGATCCAAGACCTTCAAGAGATAGAGCTCATATTGTTGAGTCAGATTTCATCTTATAAAGGTCAAAGAAGCATTGTCTTACTCCTTAAAGCTCAACATGAAGTGTCTAAAGGCCCATATAGAGTCTAATTGGGAGAACTCACTTAAAATTCCACGTGATAACCATGTGCCACTCAAAAATAAGGATAAGGATGTGATCTATAAGGTCTAATATGTTTAGATCATGTTTTAATTAGTTTTCTTTTTTTGTTTTCCTTTAAATAAGGTCATATAGTCAACACCTTTCTAAGTTTATTTTGTTTCCTTTTAGGGATTCATTTGTTTCCTTTTATTTAGTTTCTTCTTTAGGACATAAAATTAGGAAGTTTTTCCTATAATATACTTTGAACAGGGATTTTTTATTCATAAATAATATTGAAAGCTTTCTTGCTTTCTTTGTATTTTTTGATAGTACTTGACTTATCGAAGGAGTAGTCTTCCTTTGTGGTGTCCCAAGGTTAGAGTTCTAAGAGACAAGTTCTCTTAGGGTTCTTTCCATTGACCAACATTCTTACTAGGGTTTGAACATCTTTCTTCTAATCCCTTTTCTCTTGATGTTCTATTTCTATTTTTTCAATTTTGTTTCTTGTGCTTCTGTGTATGTTTGATTCTATTCATTCCCAGGAATAGTTCCATCTTGTTGAAGGTTCTCTAGGACAAGTTCCTATTGGGTCTCGCATCATTTATGGCTTGTATAACGAAGACATATTGGTTAATATAGAGTTAGGCAAAACCTTGTTGTCGGGGCATTTTCTTAATGGGTACTCATAGGGAAGGGTCACAAAGCGATAAATTACAAAGGTTTTGAGGGGGATGGGGAGTAGAAGGGCCATAGGGCCAGAGAGATCCTTATAGAGTATGGAAGCGAATAGGAGTTATCAGTATTGAGTGGTTAGTTTAGCTTTTTAATGTGATCATCGAGTCAGCCAAAATGCCAGATGAATGGAGATTGAGTAGGTTGATCCCCTTATACAAGGCCAAGGGGACATCCAACAATGTCATAACTATAGAGGCACTAAATTACTAAGTCACATCATGAAGCTATGGGAGAAGGTAATTGAAAAGTGAATCTAGAGAGCTGCTTCTATATTGGCCAACAATTTTTGATTTATGCCTGGTAGGCCCACAAAAGAAGCAATACATCTACTCCGTAGACTAATGGAATGCTATAGGGAACGAAAACAGGATTTGCATATAGTTTTTATTGATTTGGAGAAGGTGTATGACAGGGTTCCTAGAGAACTCCTATGCAGGTGCTTAGAGGCAAAGGGCATTCTTATGACTTATGTTAGAGTAGTTAGGGATATGTATGAAGGAGTATTGACTAGCGTAAGGATAATAAGAGGCAACATGGAAGCGTTTTCTATTAATGTTGGACTACACCAAGGCTTTGCCTTAAGCCCTTTCTTGTTCACATTAGTGTTAGATGAACTTACCAAACATATTCAAAGAGAGGTACCTTGGTGTATGTTATTTGCTGACAATATTGTCCTGGTGGATGAGACTAAAGAGGGGTTTGAAGTGAATCACACGTTATTACAAAGCTTAAAATACGATATATGAATGCACAAGAAGGGGGGTTGAATTGTGTGTTCCCCTTTTTGAAAAACTCTTTCAAAACGTTTGTTAGAAATAAAGTTCTTCTGCAGAACTTTCGGTCGATTCAAATTAATCAAAACCTTGAAAACTTTGTTTAAGAACTAAGTAATAATAGAACTTGAATCTAAAAGAGAGATA
>JANIJH010000004.1:19287020-19301059 GCA_024520975.1 Erythroxylum areolatum
TTCTGTAACTAACCCGAACTGACTCTTGCGTCTGCTTTCTATTCTTCTTCTGCGTCTGTATTTCAATTCGCGTCTTCGTCTGTTTTTATTTTGCGTCTGCGTCTGCGTCTGCTTTTCATTTCTGCGTCTGTGTCTACATCTGTGTTTTACTTTGCGTCTGCATCTGCTTTTCATTTCCGCGTCTGCGTCTGCGTCTGTGTTTTACTTTGTGTCTACGTCTGCTTTTCATTTCCGCGTCTACGTCTGCATCTGTGTTTTA
Source organism: Erythroxylum areolatum (assembly GCA_024520975.1). Lineage (NCBI taxonomy): Eukaryota > Viridiplantae > Streptophyta > Magnoliopsida > Malpighiales > Erythroxylaceae > Erythroxylum > Erythroxylum areolatum. The sequence continues at coordinate 19,287,280 of JANIJH010000004.1, forward strand.
CTTTGCGTCTGCGTCTGCTTTTCATTTCCGCGTCTGCGTCTGCGTCTGTGTTGCTGCGTCTGCTTTTCTAACTTCTTCTTATTTTTTACTTTGTTATACATCAAAATCATATCTAAGTAAAGTCATTTTGACTTAACAGGGTTCAATTTTAAGTTATAATGTTGGAGAGAAATGTTAGAATCGAAAGGTTTTAGAATGAGTAGGTATAAGACGGAGTATTTATAATGCAACTTTTCGAGAAGCTAGATGGTATATGAGGCGATGGTAGCAATTGGTACTGACGTCATACCACAAAAATTGAGTTTCCATCATTAAGAAAGATGGTAATATTAATGCTGATATAGTACATCGTATTAAATCTGGGTGGGTCAAATGACGAAGTGCATTAGGAGTTCTATGTGATAAAAAGATTCCTTTAAAACTCAAAGGGAAGTTTTTATAAAATGATGATTTGGCCAACCATGTTATATGGGGCAGAGTGTTAGCCTACCAAACGTAGATATACAAGATAGTTATTGGTAACAAAAATGCGTATGTTTCAGTGGATATGTGACATTACCAAAAGAGATAAGGTCCGGAATCGTGTGGTGAGAGACAGACTATAGGTGGCTAGTATTGCCGACAAGTTGAGAGGGACCAAGCTTTGGTGGTTTGGACATGTGCGCAGGAGGCCCTCTAATACTCCGGTACGACGCTATGAGAAAATAACCCTTAGTGACTACAAAAGGAGCAAAGGGAGGCCTTACAAAATCTGGAGGGAAGTGATCAAGAAAGATTTGTCAGAGTTGGCCCTTACTGAGATAGTGGCTAGAAATAGAAAATTCTGGCGTGATCGGATAAGGATAAAGGATACCCTTTAAAGTTCACCAAAACAATTGATTAAGTTATTAGAAGATGTTTACATTAACGCTCGCGCCACGTAGTTACCGCGTAGGAAGTCCAACCTAATGTCCTTTCTGCCTTTGCTAGTTGTAAGTCTTGGACAAGGCTTTCGGGCCTACAACTTGGCTTTTTAGGATAAGTGTATGGGGAAAGATCTTGCGAGGTCGTTTAAAATCGTAGGATTGTCATACCCTCAGGGTCTCTGAGCAAAGACCCCTAGCTTAACTAGCGACAAGAAGAGCCAGACTTTGTAGCTTATCAAGTATTAGCAGATCTAGACACCATCAAGTATATCCTTTGGTTATATTTTATTTTTATTTATTTATGTATTTATTGTAATTTTATTTACATAATTATTTAGTGTGCCAGTTTTACTTGTTTACTCTTTAACCTGTATCACTCTTTTATTGTCACTTCTGTATGTGGATCTACTGGAAACAGCCTCTCTACTATATAGGGGTAAGGTTGTGTACTATTAGACCTCCCTAGACTCTGGTTTATTGCGGAGCTTCGAATTGGGTGTGATGATGATGATGATGATGATAAGAAGATTTGCAATATGTTCCCTCGCATCATTCATCTTGTTATTTTGTGGCTCGTCTAAATGACTTTCTTCAACATCTTCATTTTTATTGATTTCTTCATTTGTAGGAAGTAATTCATCATCTTTATCATAGGGAGAAAACTCTTCATCCTTTTAAGCATTTAACCTTATAAATTTATCAATGGCCATTAAAGCAATTACAATTTTAACTTGCTTTCAAAAATGAAAACTGGACATTTGATGTAAACTTTTCCACTTATTTTTCCAAACGTCAAATGTTCTTTCGATTGTGCTTTTTAAAGAAGAATGTACATGATTGAATATTTCTTTCTTCCCTCTTAGAAGACCAGCACGTCGAAAATCAGAAAGATGATACCTCTCATCATTGTATGGTCCTAAATAACCTTGCATGTAAGGATATCATGCATCTACCGAATAATATTTTCCTACATTCCAAATTAAAATTAATTTAATAAAAAGTACTGAATTATTAACAATAAATAAAAAATGTATAAAGTTATCCTTCACAAACCTCTAGGTGGATGAGGGAAGTGTAATCTATCATTATGCAAAGCCTTCATAAAAATTTGAGCATCATGTGTTGTGCCTTCCAAACCAACACAAGCAAAAGTAAATCACATATCAAAATCACATACAACCATTACATTTTGCATAGGAATGTCTTTTCTCCCAATATATTTTATTTGATTAGACCTTGGAACTACAACTAGTATATGTGTTCCATCAATTACTTCAATGCAGTCTTTAAAATAAGGCCAACACCTTCAATCATCTTTAATTTTGCTTGGAATTTCTCTAAAATTCGATATTTTGGTTTTATGAAATCAATCGAGATACGTGAAACAACCTCTAATACTATTTCAAACCATCTAGAAATTGTTTCACCAGAATGTTGAAATCTTTCTTGAACCATTCTATTGTAAAGTTCATGACCTAAAGTTATCAATAACATAGCTACAACCTCTTCTATTGTTACTTTTGTACCTTTCTTTAATCCATACGACTCATTCAACAATTTACATAATTTGATAAAATCATCATTTTCTATTCTAAATTGTTGATGACATCTATCTTTATGACTATTAAGCATCTCCATTACAAACATCCATCCAGAATAAGGGGATGTTCTACATGGTTTTTTAATATAATATTAATATAATGGTCTATAGTTAGCGCTCCTCCAGTTTGAACCATATGTAAAATTTCTTCTTCAATCTCTTCATTATATTCATGGTTACTATCAGAAGATGACATCTATATCAAAATATATAAAAAATAAATAATAAACTTATTGCATAATAAGGTATTATAGCAATAATCATAACATAAAAATAATAAAGTACAATTTAATTCCTTACAGTAAAATTAACCAAATAGAAATCCAATATAACACATCACAAGTAGCGAATTCCAATACAACACATTACAAGTAGTCCAATATTTGTAACCAAATACATGTCTAATTCATTACAAAAATCGCAATAATTTCATTTTCTTATGCCATTCAATTTGAAGATCAACATCTTTAAGCGCAACAAACATCTCTCTATTTTCCTTCTTCAAAAATAATTTGGTAGCTGACATAAACAGTTCACCTCCCCTTTTTATTTCATTTATACTTCATAAGATGTTCATCACTTCAGAAATGCTACAACCAGGTTCATCTCTTTTAATAGAGGTTACTGAAGTTCTACTTTCTACTACACATATATGGTCTAAATGTTTACATAACTTTTATGTTGCCCCTATTCTAGTATCATGTTTCTTTCTTTTTTTCCTTTCCTTTTGTAGAAATTTCTAGAGTTGGAGTTGATGAACTAATCTCCTTATTAATATTTTCATTTCCTTGATCAACAGTAAAATCTTCAAAAAAGTTATCATCAAGATCGGTATCAACTAGGCTTTCTCCGGATAGCACATAAGCATCATTTGGTACAAAACCCGAAGAAGGTCCCCAAGCTCCTTCCCTTATAGCTGCAACATCTTTAAATAAAATATTCAACTATTCAATATGTTTCAAACCTTTAGTTCAAAATTTGGCAGCCTCAGGATTTTCCTACAATAATATTGTTTAAGTTATTAAACAATCAAGTAACATTAGAACATTATAAATCTAAAGCTTAAATGCTTACCTTCGATTTCTTTTCCTACCATTCGTCACTTACATCAATAGTTTGATTAGTAGGATCCCATCCTAATCCAGTTTCCTTACCTACTAAATTTGTCGAAAGTTGCCAATCCTTTTTTAATCCATCCCATTTACTCTTAAATTGTTTGTATTCATAATTCTTCTTAGTTTCATTAGCAAACTTTGACATTATATTTTCCATCCAATCTTGTTAAAGTGACCATTTTGGTCGATTTCCAGCAATGTCTCTTCCATAAAAATTTTGATTACAGTTTCAAGAGTTCTATCATTCCACTCCGCTTTAACCCTTTTTTTCAATTTATCCCCACATTGAATATCTTGACTTGGATTTGACATTTTCTATCAACAACAAACTCCCCACTGCATATAATAATGAATTAAGCAAGTATAAGAAAATATAAAAGCATAACCATAAAAGATGAAGCGCGTCAACGAAGGTCAATGATAGAGGAAATCATCATAAAAGGGTCAATAAAAGAGACAAACACATAAGTTTTAAAAGGGCAGTCATATCCAGTTTGATCAGCTAAAGGTAATTACAAGAAAAAGGAATGAAAAAAAAGAAACAAAAGACGAATAAAAAGAGGATCTAAATGCCCACAACTCCATATTTCACCTCCAAAATAAACAAAGTAGGGTCTCTTCGTTTTTTTAGGAACCAAACTGCCCTATTTCCCATACTTTTATCAGCACTATATTTTGTATCATCCATCTATTTCATTTATTTGGATAAAATGACTGTAAGAATTTAATTTGGAATAAAAACAACAAGAAATAGGTAAGATTGATGGTGCACTATAGCAGAGCATTCTGACTGCGACAATTCTATCTTGAATTTTTCATAACAAACATTCGTGATTTCCAAGGTCAAAAGCTATAAATGACAGCTAAAGGAAATGCTTTAGCTCATTTTTTCTTTCTAGACATCTCACATCTGCTATTAATCTACAATAACTAGTTCTTTATAACAGTATTCTAAAGCTCTTGATATAATCAAACTAGCTCAATAAAGTTCATCTTTCTTTATTAAATCCTCATGCTTCTGGTGTGATTACCTTATCGAAATAATTTCTTCCTCACTAGTCAGGTTAGTTAATTACTTTGGAAACACTAAAGAATGACAATCAAGAGAAGCATTCAGAAAATATGAAATCATAGAAAATAGGGGTCTCTAGCAAAAGTTGCTCTCTAGTGATAACTATACACCAGAAATGATTGTTCAAATGATCTTAAAACATTGAGTGATTAAACTTTCCAGAGAACAACAACATCATGAATTTGTAGGTTGAAATATGATATTCATGAGAGCAATGAGAACAAAGATATCATAGCACCCAAATTGAGCAAAATATGCTGTTTGGAACTAAAAATCTTCTAAACCAAAGCATCAACCTCCATTCCTAAAACACCTAGAAGAGAGTTTTATTAGAAAGAACCGGTTTCAGTTGTACATGAAATCTTTACTCACTGAAATTCAAACATAGAAATCTTCATGAAACAACAACATAATACTATGAAAAAGTATCCAATCTTCTTCCTTATACCATCTGCTCTCAAATATAAGTATCTAATCAAATTTTAAGGAGGTCTCAAACATAAATAATTAATTTTGTAAACACCAGAAGCTCCATCACATAGTCACTGAGAGTATAATTCTATGAAAAACATAATGGCATACATTTAACACTAGAAGTACTACGCCCTACTGGCTACCACCCAAAATGGCAAATCAATCTCAATTCCCTTCTGATTTATTTTTCCAAAAAACTTGCCATTAGAATTATATGGCTTGCATCAATAATCAAACATCAAATAAGAGTTATAATCAACTTATCGATACCAGTGCTACTATACATAACTAAGAAAATTACAGTGGATATGAAAGCTCAAGATCAGACACATTAGTGAAATATATTCTTCACAAAGCATAGGTCGATAAGTGTTAATGAACTAAATGAAAAACACACGCACACACACACACACACACACACACACACACACACACACAGAGAAACAAAAACATGTTCGTTTTATGTGTTTGCACGCTTAATGCTATTTGTGAATGGAAATTGACTGACAAGTTCAAGATAAGAGTAACCCTTAATAGAAAACTATTCAAATTCTAACAGAAAACTAAATGAATTTATGCAATGTAAGCACAAGACTGCAGTTTTTAGCGAGTATAGTTGCATAGTAAGTTAAGCCCTTTCTAGGCATGGAATTCATAGAAGGGGACCAATGGCTCAAATTATAGCTTACTCCCTCTTCATTTAAATCGTCTTGCCATATACGTCTCTTTTATTTTTCCAACTCATTCTCTGAACTACTTAAGAGTAAGTTATAGGAATTTTTTTCTATTAGAAAACCTGTGTCTTAAGGAACGTACTATTGGGTTGAGAAGTGATTGTTTGAAGGTTTATATGGAGATTGATCTAAACAAAACTCTACCAGATACCCTGAAAGTTGAGAGATTAGATGGAGGAGGAGGTGTTGATGGTGTATGAAGGAAAGAACTCACATTTGTTCACCAAATCCTGAAATTTAAGCAAAGAAAGAAAAATCAAAGAACAACCCAGTACGAAGACGAAGAAGGAGATCTAATAGTGTACCCAAAAAAAAAGAAATATCCAGACTTAAAGTGGTAGAGGGAGAGAGAAGAAGACCGAGAAAATCTCAAACACAATCTTAGAGATAATTTTATAATGGCTAACAGAAGAGATCCACAGAAGTAGAAAAAGATAGGTCAAGTCACACACACTTTCCTCCTTCAGACTTTTACCCTCTCTCTTTGTAACCGGACCTCAAACTCACTACTACCCCCGTCCCTCCATAAGACTGGGAAGCCAAAATGGAGATATTTACATCAACTACTCAATTGGAACTATCAAAGATCTATTCTATAAGAACCTCACACATTGAACCCGTATTCATACAAACTTCCTGTGCAAACAATCCCTAATTTACTTAAATAATCCCTATTATACACCATCCCTAGATCCTCTGATAATCAGCTGACTCATATACACCATCAGCTAACACAACACAAAACACCCACACAACAATCCCTAATATACACCATCAGTCGATGCAAACATTTCAAAACAGCTATTGGTTTGATCCAAAAGAACACAAAACACCCACACAAAGTCATCATGAATGAAGGGGGACAAAAAAGTGAGGAAGAGGGAAAAAAAAACAAATAGCATCCCAGAAATCCCAGCAAAAGCATATCTGTGGGTTGATTCGTTCATTAGCTGTGTCTCTTGTGAAGATGGGTTTGCAAAACAACTTCAGTGTCCTTGAGAAGATGAGTTGAGAGTCGGTGGACACTTTTGTAAAACAAATAGTTTGCGATAAAATTTAAACATCGGAAAAAAGCCTACCTGAAAAAGCTAAAATGAGGGGTTTTTTTTGAAAATATCCAAAATTTGAGCTTCTTAAAAAACTGTATTTTAGCTGTCAAAAAAGCTATATCTACTAAAAATTTGGAGCTATTGGTTTTCATTTTATCGCCAAACACTCATTTTTCTTAAAAAAACTTTTACGGTGGAAAAAAGTACTTGTTCACCTTTCAAAAGCCCAATCAAATAGGCACTAAGTTAAGTTTGAGTTGATTTTAGTCCGATTTCGAGATCAGGATTAAATTAACATCATTTTTGTCATTATAACTAAAACATCATTATTTTAATGTTTAAAAAAGGTTGTCGCTTAGCTTGACTTAGTTTATTGTCATCTCCACTTTTATTTGACTTCAGTTGTGAATAGACTTGACAAGGGTAACTTCGATATCTTTTTTATAGGATGATAAATGAAGTGCTTCTTTTTTCTAACGTACTAGAAAAAAAACATCTAAGTGTTACAAAATCAACTGAAGTAGCCATTGAAGAAGTTTATGGTGTTTTTATTACTTTGGAACTAGAGATAACAATTGAGTTCGGACCCAGTCTAGCTTAACGTCAATGGACCAACCCATTGACCAATCTTCAGGCCCATTTTTTGAAAAAGGCTTTGGATTGGGCTCGAGGGGCTACTTAAGACCTATCACTTACAAATAAAATGATGTCATTTTGCTTAACAAAAGATTGTTTTTGAATTTTGAATTAAAAATAGTTCAGATTAGTCTAAGGCTAGGGTTATGGCCAAACTGACTCCGGCCCTGTGCTTGTGCCTGGACCATAGCAACAAGACCCAAGCTTGACCTCAGCGTGACCTATTTTTTCAAAAAAGAGCCTCGATTGCTCGAGGCCTGACACTTATAAACAAAACGATGTCATTTTGCTGAAAATGAGGATGCTTTTGCATTTTTAATTAAAAAATAGTTCAAGTCAGCTAAGGTTAGAGTTATGGCTAGATTACCTCCGATCTCGTGCCTCATGTCCGGATCACCCAGGTTGAGCCCGACCCATTTCCATATCCATTTGGACCCTAACATCCAAAGAGAACGAGACTCTTTTGAGATATATTAACACGGGGTCCTTAATTTTTTGTTTTCTTTAGTGTATTTTTTTAAAATTTTTATGATTTGAAAGTTGAAGTATTGTGTTTTAAGAGTTTGCTTAAATTTATTATTAAAAAGGTGTAGAATATGGTTATATTGAGCACAAATAAGAAAATGTAATAAAGAGTCATATTAGTTTAATATATTGTCAAAATTGAACATGATTTGATGTTTTAAACATAACTTTTCATTAAAAAATAATTGAGTTAAGATGATACAAGTAATGAAAAGTTAAAAGGAACATATAATCCCTAAGAAGATGTTAAAGGAGATATCAAACTAAAATAGAAGAATTCCATGAAAGAAGAGCGTGAGTTCATTATATTATCACCACCTAACACTAATTGGTATTAACTTTTTACAAAAATATCGACTTAAGGCGATTTAAAAGGCTATAAAGATAAGAATATTTTTTACAATTTATAAGAAAATATTTAAGATTGGTTTGGGTTTATGGATCCATCAATCTATGCTAGAAAAAGGTTTTATAGGAACAATGGTTGATTGGACATTGTTTAACTAGTATCTCATATTGTTTGATCAATTTGTTCTAAAACGTGTTTTTAAATTTTTTTCGGCAACTTTAGTAATCATTATGAGAAATCAACCTAAGAACTGATATAATAACAATAAAGACTAATGGAAAGAAATATTTGAGGGAAAGAGAAGTCATTTTTAGAGGAATACATCATTGTCCATAGGATATAGGTAACATTAGACATCATTCAAGTACGAAAGAATGATTTAAGGTACTTTTTGTATGAAGTTAGTGGTATGTGCCACTTATGACCTTTTAGGTTAATTATTTTATTATTGATGCATAAAGTGTGTTTGTTATATGTGTATCAATGTTTGAGATATGAAACTTTTGGTTTCAAGTAGTTTAATGAAGAACTTTTATTCAAGATAGTAGGTTAGCTAGGTTTTTATTAAATTTATGATTTTAATGAAGAACATATAGAATTAAATGGACATGTGAATTGTAATTTTTATGTTAATGTACGCTTATAGCTACTTGTAATTAATTACGGATGTATTTTCATAGTTAGGTGCTTCGTTATTCATATGTTGTGTGAGTTTGTAAACTCAAAAGTCTCATTTTATAACTAGTAATGAAGGATTCAGAATTAAAAAAAATGGGAATGGAAATGAAAAGTAAGAATTGGAAATTTGAATAAGAATAAAATTACTCTTTATGCTTCTTTGATATGTATTAACAAAGTTAATAATTATGTTAATATTTGATATTAAATATTAAAAATATTAATGAAGAATTTTTTTACTCATATTTAGTTATTATATGATTTTTTTGTAAATAAATAATTAAAATATTTTAAATTTATAAATAATTAAAATTTTCAATGATTTATAATTTTATTAATTTTTAAATAATTATTAATGTTTTTATGGTAAGAATAAAATTATCAATAAAAATAATTGTTAAAGAAACTAATATAAAATATCGTAATATGTGATTTTAATGATAATATTATGATAACAGTCAAACAATATTGTGATAATACTTTGATAATATTCTAATAACATCTCTTATCCCTTATTCCCAGTATTTGATTTTAGTTGATACCTACACCTCCTGAGGAATAAATGTTCAAGATTAGTTAGAATTTACTCTAGTTTTATCATTCGGGTTGGCCTAGCCCTTCGACCTAGCAAGTCGGAATGATGCGGCCCGTGTTCTGACCTGGGTGAGCCACAGTCAATCGGTTTGGTGGCCCGCTCGAGCTACGGGCAGCTTTTAAGAGAATTTGAAAAAATTGTAATAGTATGTTTTAGAAATCTTAAATTATAAATTATAGCATAACCATTTATAGTAAAGTGTAAGATGAAATTACCTATAAATTATACAAAAATATTTATTTAAAATTAAAGATATAAAATACAAACCAATATATATTTATTAAAAATATGTAGCAATGATAATGTTGTCATAATTATTCGCTACAAACAATAGAGTTTAATTTTAATTTTGTAATTTTATTATAACAATTAATTATAATGTAAATGCAAAAGAGTTACTATCTAAGTACAATGAATTTATTTCAAAATTTTTTAAGTGTTTAATAAATTATTATATTTCTTTTTAATATTATTTTAAAAAAAATAAGTTTATTAAGTTTATAATATAATATTTTCAAAATTTTAATGATTTTAGAAATTATGTATAAAAATCATAATTGATGTAGTAGTTGTACTTTTAGTTATTGTTGATTGTTTTTACTTGTAAAGTTGTATAAATATTATTATCTTTTCATATTATGTCTATTATTAAATAATCATTGTAAAATTTTATTTTTTATTACACATATTTAAAGAAATTAGTTAATATCATGATTAATATTAACACATTTAAACTTTTTTATTTTATTTTTCATATTTATATAGTATATACATTATGCATATATGTATTTATATTAATCTTAAAATAAATTAAGCACTTTATTAATCCTAATGTATCAATTCCAAAACAATATATAAGTAATTGAGTTATAAAAACAAATATGTATAGTATATTATGTAACATCCCATTCCCATACTAAGGGTTAGAACCCTAAAATTCGGCACTTGTGAGATCAAAGATTGAGAAAAATGTATTTCATGCTTATGCATAATATAGCATACACACATACGTAAATAGTAGTTTTTGCATATGAAAATAATTGTTCATGCACTTATTTGACATTTTCTGGGTATAATTGATCTATAAATGTGATTATATTAGGAATTAGGAATTATATATGTTATCAATTGAGTTGGAGGGTATAAGTAGTGAATTATAATTTTGAACAAAATTTGGGAATTTTCTGAAATTATAGGTATTTTTGAACTAGGAAAATTGTCAAGTGGCAAATCAATAGTTAAATGGTAGTAGAAATTACTGTCCAATGGCACTGGAAGTTTTGATAAATGACCTTAGGAATTATTGACAAGTGTTATTGGAAAATTGGGAGACAATTAGGATAGAAATTGGATCTAGGTTACAAGAATTGGACATGTGGCAAGTGACATTTGTTAAACAATGTCTTAACCTCACTAAGTTTTTAAACCCTTTTATTGCTCTCCCACATTGCTATTCATTTAAAAGCCCATTTGGTGTTATTTTGCTCTCCCCATCTTCCTCTTCGTGGTCCTCTTCTCCTCCTCTTCATCATTTTTGTTTTCTTCAATCCTTAACACATCAACTTTGAAGATCACACTTTCCTTCATTTGTTACTAGCATTTTGCTATCTCCTTCCTCATTACCACAAGAAAACCTATCCTTACCTCCTTCAAGAAGATGATGTGCGTGTGATGCTTAGGAGCTAGGGCAAGTGTTGTTTTTGAAGATTTTGAAGTGAAACCAAGTAAGTTATGCTTTAAATGTTATGGGTATTGTAAAAATGAAACTAGAATGATGAGAAATGTGGGATTGATAACTTGATTTTGTAAGCTGAATGTGTGTGATGAGGATGGTAAAAAATCTATGTGAATGTCTTGTTTTTGTAATTGTAAATGATCATTAATGACCTATGATTTGTTATAGAGATGTTTTCGAAGTTGGATGATCTATATAATGGTATTAGGATAAGTGTGGAAAATCAATTATGAATGGGAAAAAGTATGTGTTCTTTTTTTGGTTAATGATCAAATATAGATCATAGATTAATTTGTGAATATTTTGGATTTGAAATAGGGATGAGAATGAGGAGTGTTGTGGTAGAGAAGTTGATCTTGGTATGAGTTATGTTGGGGTAAGATTTGGAACAAAATTGGTAGTTGAGCTGGAAAATGTTGCAGCAACATGACCTGTGAGTGTGCTTTTGTGATTTAGCCATAACTTCTTCTAGAGTTGTTCAATTGAGATGATTCTTGATTTGGATTAAATTAGAGATATATGGATACATTTTTCATGAAGACATAGAATTCAAATTATGTCACTAAGAGCTTCTAATTGTGAATTGAAATTGAATACTGGTTATAGGAAAAAGTGCAGAAAAACTGGATATATAATGGGTTCTTGTTTTGTTTTCTTGATGAATTGATGTGAATCTATTTGGGTTTTTTTTGTGATGATTTAAAATGAGTCTAAAGCTAAAGAAAAGGATTGATGTGGTGTCTTGAAATGTGAAGGATCAAGGAGAAAGTTAGAGGTGAAATGAAAGTGGAAATGAAGTTGAATATGTGCAGAAAATTGATGAAGAATGCATATATATATGTATGTTTTGTTATTAGTGTTTATGATCAATCATGGGCTATAATTTGGTTATGGATTATATTGAGTTGAAATGGAGTTAGAATAATGGATAAATGATGAGTATTGAACTAGAAATGATAGACTAAGCATGAGGAATTGAATGTTGTAAGTAAAGAGTTAGAAATTTGGAAAACATAGAATGCAATTGGACATACTTTAGTGAAAGAGGCATAACTTTTTATATGGAACTCGGATTGAGATGATTTAGGTAGGGTTTTAAAGATGACTTCTAGATCTACAACTTATATGAAGACCTTGAAAGAGATTTTAACGTCTAAAAGGTCAAATTTTCAAGTTGTGGTAAGTGACCTGTAAAGGTCACTTTAACGGACATGGAAGTCCGCCTAACGGACATTCATTAGTCAAGTGACCCTAATTGAGGCTTAAATGGATCTTAAAGTGAACCAAAAATGATCCTTGGTTTATATGACTAATGTATGATAGGTTTGAAGTGAAAATGGAGGTTAAAACTTAGTGAATGAATGGATGAAATCAAAGTATCAAATGCATGAGTATAATAGGGATGAAGATATTTATATGATTGTAGTTATATTCAAAGAAGTTGAGTAATGTATATTAAGGGATTAATTGTGAATGAGAATTGGATATTATGAGATCACATGAGGTTAGAAAAGAGATGACGAGAAATTGAGTTATGAGATGACGAGAAATTGAGTTATGTTATAAAGTGACCAAGTGTTCTTGGGGTGTAAGCTTATGAATAAGCTAGACACATAAAAAGGGTAAAGATTGAATGGAGAATTTAGAATGATCATGTGCAAATTAAGTGTAAGTCTAAGTTCAATTAGACAATATGAATCATGAATTGAGAATGAGCAAAAGATGTGAATTTAGAAAATATACCCGGGATTGTCATTGAGCATGCATTATACCTTACACATATACATGTGTGTAAAATTGAATGTTTATGTGATTGTGCAATTAATAATGTGTGTGCAATATGTGTTTTGTATAATGATGATCCAGGATAGAATGTCCCCATTCAGACGTTTCCGGATCATAGAAGCTAATGCTAATCTGGAGCATGCTGTGAGTAGACCTAGATAGTCTCATTTCATTGTTTGTTTTGTTTGAATTTGGTATTGATTAACTACTAAATGTCTATATGAATGTGTTGATTGTGTTGGTTTCTGGATAGGAGGCCCGATGATTATGATGCTTGGCTGAGATATTGAAGTGTTGCTTTTATGTGAATGAGATAAACTAAGTGTACATAATTTGATGATAAATGTGTTTTGAATAAGCATTTGCATGTACGTGAAAATGTGATTCTCAACTTAATGTTGAATACCGGATTAAGGTCCGATGATATAAGAATGTGATTGAATGGGATTAAGCAAATGTGATTGATGCATTTCATTTCATGAATGCATGAAACATAATGGCAGTTGTGACCAGAGTAGCCACCGATCA
>JANIJH010000004.1:19318768-19330562 GCA_024520975.1 Erythroxylum areolatum
GATTGTCTCATAGTAGGTCAATCCAATATACTTACTACCCTTAGTAAGCATCCACATGTTAACTCTAAACAACTCATATCTATAACTTATGAGATCTACTATTTAATCTAATCAAAGAGTATAACATATGCTAGTTTATCCGGATTAATGATATCCCATCTCATTAATGCTATGACTAGGGAAAGTTTAGATACTAACATAATTACACATGATAGGAATCACATTATCATGATCGCATCATGATTTCCTCCATGCTATGTTTTGTATCAAGGACTTCGTTAAATCAATTTAAGATTAATATCAAATCTATAAATGTATGAACATCGAAATAATGAAAAATGTCTTTATTAATGATAAAATGATTTAAACAATAAGTGCTAAAGGTGATTGCCTTTAGAGCACTTCTCTAACATATAATACTAGTAAAATCATGAAGCTATCTCTTAAGCACCTTGTTTAACCCATACTACCTAAATTATAATCTATTCATAAGCAAACTCTCTTAAGTTGTCAATAAGCATATTTAAATTAAAATTGGATGTCAGTATAAATAAATATGCATTAAGATCAATCAAAAGTAATTCACATAAATATATCCCACACAATAAATAAATCTAAATTAATAAATAAAAAAATAACTGCTAGAGTTTTTCCAATTTAAACATAGAAAAGTATTTAGCTATAAAGTATGTCCACAATAACAAAATCAAAAGATTAAAAAATAAAGAAACCATGTTAAAAATAAATCTAAATGAAATCTTGGATTTCGTTGATAGATTAATCCATTAAGATAATGTTTAGATCTTGATTCTCTAATGAAAAAAACTTACAATTAACCATTTAACGATTTTATAGCCTTCTGCTAACTAAACCTAATTTTTAGGGAGAAAATGATGTCTCAAGTTTTTGTTTTCATTTACAATTGGCTAAAATCCACTTAAAATTATGGTTTTCACACTTAAATAAGTTTTGTCTACCACTATGTCTATACCGTGGTCTTTGGCACAACTATGTATCTTATTATTTCCTCCTAGTGATGGACATGGTCTCTAGCACGACCATGTCACTGAACTATAGATATCACTCTCTTTCTTAAAATTAGTGCATGATTCTAATATGATCATGTCACTAAATCATAGAATTTTCTATTTCTCTTTTAACTTACACATGATTTCATACATGAGCATGACTCATGCTACATCATTTACTATAATTGATCCATCCAAGGCATATATTGGATTATACGTATGGGTCAAATTATTTCAACTAAGAATTTTGGTTTCCTTTATGATTTTGCTTGAAATGGGCTCTAATTCTTGAATAATATTATTTTATTGATTTTTTATAATTAACTAAAATAAATAAAAAATAAAGTAAAATCAATTAATTTAACATCAAAATCAAGCAAAATACTTAAGAAAATATGTAAATTTTCATGCACAACACCTAACAGGTTACGCTCTAACTTTTTACTAAGTTTCCATTTATGGCACTGTTATCTTAGTGAGCTTTGATTTTAAAATTTAGGCTTTTATTTATTAGCATTGCTTCAAAAGGAAATTTTTAATCTTTTTCACTCTTTTTCTAGATTTTTTCTCTTTTTTAATTTTAGGGCTCTAACTATTATCTTTATAATGACATATTGCATATGCAGAAGATAAAACAATCGAATAAATTCATTACTGTAATGTTAGGGTAACCTTGTTTGATTTTTTATTAGTAAAAAAAATGAAGAAATGACTTTCTCTAAAACAAATGGATGTTTTTTATTGATATACACTCTTTGGTTTTACAAGAACATTTTCTAATATATTGGAGTCAAATCACTTTTCATATAACATAACAATCTTTTTAAAAGTTTCTTCTCTCTCTTTATGCTTTTTACCTTTTGGAGAAAACCAAGCATTGTAAGCTTTTCTCATTGTAAATATTATAAAAAGCTTAAATGGCATTTCTGCTTTGTAATAGCTAAATAATGTTTATTTGAAATTTTGGATGAGAATTTTATTTCTTCAACTCAAGGATGGTTATGTTTTAGAAGTCTCAACATTTTAATTTGAGGTTTATCACCACTATCATGACTTAAATTCAATAGGATTTCATTAATATAGTCAAATAATTTTCTACATTAGATTTGATTACTTTAACATTATACGTTATAACAATTCTTCTATACTGGTGATGATCATGGTTGAACATGAATTTCCAGTAACTTCCACTAGCTTCAGCTTTAATTTTTTTTTCATAATTGAGCTTTGATTTTAGCATGTTAAAAAAACAAGTTTATTATCTAGCATAAAATCATTAAGGATTATTGCCTTTTAGGGTAATTAATCCCCATGATATTCCATGTAATTATAGATATATAGTGGAGTTTTGGATTTTGAACCCTTAGACTTCCTCTTTCTCCTATTGTCATTGTTAAATTCATCCATGTTTAGTTCTCTATCGACCTCCAATTCTAGATATTATGCAATATCCTCTTGTTGAGTTCCCTAAATTCCTATTAGATTAATGCCCTTCCCAATAGATGTTTTTTTGCTATATAAATTCTTAGTGTTTTCATCGAAGAATCTCTAGTACATTTACTTAATCCTTCCCTTCCAAAGTTATTAGAAACATCTTTTTCTCCTTTGTGTCCAACTTCTTTTCTTAGAAGTTGAACATTTTTTTTTGTCTCATTACCCATAAGTTCTTTATAAATTGTATGTCTATTATAATGTGTTGTTATAATTCGTATTGAGAATTTTGATGACACTGTTTGAAATATATGTTATTGTAATATAGATGAAAAAATCTAGTGAAAATTTGGAATTGACTAATATCTCACCAACTTTAAATGCATCATGTAAGATGGATACCAACATCATAATAGCATAATGCAAATGGTTGCATAATATAAAGATGACAGATATAATACTTTGATGGAATTTTTTCACCAAATTTAGCCTACCAAAAGCATAAATAATGAATACAATTGAAGAAATTTACTATATTATAATAATTTTTTATTAGAATAAGATACTTGTATAATTCTTGTCAATACATGATTTAATAGAGATCATATTCATTTCTAATTCATGCTTTTGAGTATTTGATAGCAAATTTGAATTCAATATTACTACAATTTTTAAACTTTGATAAGAAATAGGTTGTTAAATAAAATTACCAATTGATCCAATTTTATACAAACATTTTGTATATGTTGCATAAAGGAAGAATTATGCTTAAATGGCAAGAATATAAGTTTGATGGTTAAGACTATCCTTTAATTCCATATTGGTTAAATCAATGTAATGAGAATCTAAAGTTACATATAAGGATATAAATATCCTTTTGATTATGAATCATATGAAACTTATAAAACTTGTTAAGTTGAAGGATGATCACATCAATGTTTAGTGAAAGGATGATTATGATATCAAACTATTAAATATTATATATTTAATTTATAATATGTAACGATATTTCATAACGGATAAATACTTTATTTCATTATATTACTAATGACTTTATATGATAGAGTCACATATAAAAATAGAATATTTATTTAAATTTTTGATCACATATAAAAATAGAATATTTATTTAAGTTTTTGAAAAGATTGAAGTATTTAAATCAAAGTAGAAGTTGAGTATTTCAAATATTGAAACACTTTATTAAGATTGATATAGTGAGATTTAAATTCTTTTAGTTATCTATAAGAAATGAGATTCTTTAATGAATATCTCTATAACTAAATTTAATAATAGTATGGATTTATGTATGAGAAAAAAGTTTCATATGAGATTGTACGATGCAATATTTAGTATTTTTATACTTATGCTAGCATAACAACTTGCCTTCACTGTTTTCAAGTAAATCAATTAGGAAGATTCCATATTAAATATAGAATGGTAAGACTTTGAAAGAGTCAACGTCAATGATTTTGGAATGTGACGCTTAGTTGAAGCATATATTTTTCAATAATTTTATAACTAAATTGGATAACAAAAACCTATAATATATCCAAAAGGTTGGAATTAAATGAAATGTTTGTTTTGATGCATATTTATAGGAGAAAAATTGTCAAAATAAGTAGAGGGAGGAATTAAGTTTAAAAATTAAAATCTTAGGACAATAAATCACTTTTATGATAAATTCAAAGATTTTTTTTAAAAAAATAATTATGGATTTAACATATCTACAAAAGGGTTAGTGGGAGTATAGTTTTCCTCTTCAATGGGAGCATATAGAGACATGTTATTTATAGGGAACAACAATTCATATTTGCAATTATTGAAGATATGATATTATAATAGCATAATTAAATTGGATAAAAAATCAACAAATTAAGTTTTAGGAATATAAATCTATGGAGAAGATATAAATTTTGCTTGCTTATTCTAATCTAATTATATGGACATTGTGCTAATGGTGTTTAACGTTCAGATTTTTGATACATATGAAATATTAAAGTTATTTATTATTTTATATATAAGTTGATATTTGAGTTCAACATCATATTGATATTAACTTTAGTGTAATAGAAGTAAGTACTAGTTAAGGTATATTTTTGGTGTCAATTGATAATCAAGCCATCATACATTTTTCATTTAGTAGAAATGATTATATTAATTAAGAAGTTCTGTAATGAACTTAGCATAGTAACTTATATTTTTGAAAGAGTAATTTATTATAAAACGTTAAAGCTATTAGGCATGCAAAAGGAGCTAAGGTCTTAACAAAGTTCCAGGTATGTATTTAAGTCGTTTCTTTTCATTATAATGATAATTATGATTAAAGTTTACAGATTCAAACAAGTGCTCATTAAAGAGATTGTTAGTTTATACCCTATAATTAATTAGTTGATTTTAAATTGTGTGACATAATTAATAAAAGACATTATTTATCTTATGATTGTTTACTTATTTAACTAATTTATGACATAAAGTTTATGAATAAATATATTATATAAATGAAATTATGATAAGATCATAACTACAAGATTGATACTATATTTATGCATTATCTCTAAATTATTCCTAGTCACGCTATATTGAGATTGGATATTAATAGAACAAAAAGAATAAATGCATTATGCTTCTTCTTAATGAAGGAAGTAGTTGATCCAATAGGCTAAATTATGGAGATAATTAATCAAACATGTAGGTGTTTATTATATAACAAGTTCACCAAACTAAATCACTATGATAATTATATTTAGAACATTACTTATATGTCTATAAAAATTCTCATTATGATGACTGTATAAGTGATCTTTCAAATAGAGAACTCTAAAGTATTTCATATAAGGATTCTTATGTTTTGATACTATTTATGACTAATCTTATTTAAGGGTAGCTTGTTTGGTAGTCATTAGATATAATATGAACCACATAGAAATAATTAAGTAATCAATATATGATTTATTACCATAAATTAATTAGGGATAATGTTCCATTATTCTTGATTAATATTAATTTAAGAAATCCTTATCCAAGGTGTAATACACTTTAAAAATATTTTCAATTTTTCATTAAATAATCAGTTAGCGATAATATAGAACTAATATGATTGGACTCAAATAAAGTAGACGTTAATTCTATATTCTATGTCTAATTGTATCATTGCATGATAAATGATTGAATTATATTAAAAAATTGTATGAAAAGATCAGTCAAAATCACTTTAACATCCTAATATTTAGGTGGTTACAATTTATTGCTAGACGTCAATCTTAATCTATGGATATAAATTATTTAATTAAAAAATTAAAGATAAATTAAAGGAATTTAATATATAATCCTTTTTTAATAAAAATTTAATATATAATCCTAAATATAATTTATGTTATAATTTATCCATTGCTCATATATTTTACAACCTAATAGGTTATACACATAACGATTAAAGAGAGAAAAAAAGGTAATATATTTAAATTGAACTTGATTATAAAATTTGAAAAACTGTATGATTAAATATAAGATATTTAATAAATGAAGATCAAAAATTACACATTTGATCTTATTTGTCTCAATTGGTATTTACTTAGCACTAATTCTAATTTTAGTAAAAGATCAATTAAAATTAATATTATATTTCAATTAAATTATCAAAAGGTTTAAATCCCATTATAAATAGGCATATGCTCTTCATAAGATAGTAGTCCTAGCTTACCCCTCTTTACACCGTTTATAGAATTCTCTTAACTTGTTCGTATCAAATACTTGTGTGGCTATAGTGGTTAAAAAAATGTTTGAAAAATCAATTCAAGGGGGATAACATTTTTAAAAATAAGTTTCATGATAATGTATAAATTCAAAATTATGCTTTCTCATTTATACATTAATCAAGTTATAAATTTATGTGGTATTAGCATTTAGAAATCATAAAAAATTTTGTTTGTCTTTCGCTGCATTCAATATCAAATTTCAACTCAATTTTTTAGTGGACCTCTTATGCACTGGTTGTTCAATTTTTTAGTGGACCTCTTATCCATTGGTAAATTTCAACAAAATCAAGTTTTTTTTTCAAGCCTAATAATAAGTATAGGCACATTCAGGTATTTTATTTTAAATCCTAAATCAAAACACAAACTCAAAGGTGTTCATCCACATTATATTTTAAATTTTATTTCAATCCTTAGACATTATTCAAAATATTTTATTTTAAAATTTTAGTCAAATCATAACTCTTATATGTGTACTATATATTATTTTAAATTTTATTTAAATTTTTTGATATCACTCTAGGTAAAATATTTTAAGTCCTAATTCATCAAAAACTCCAAAGCATTTAACCATATGTTTTATTTTAATTCTTTATCCTACCTTTTTCAAACCCGCACTGAGATTTATTTCATTTCAAACTCTCCAAATTTACAAAATTTATTTAGACTTAGGTAATTGCTTTGATGAATAAAATAGCTGCTCAACACCTTTTTTTATTTACAATTCAATTAAAAAAAATCTTTTTTTTCTTATTAGGACTTACAAATCCTTAAGTTTTTCTCTATCTTCCTTTAACAAAGTAAAGTGGAAACTTTATTGATAATTTATTTAGACATTAATCTCATATTTATTTAAAGAATTCAAAAGTGTTAGCAACACTGCATATCATCAAGGTCCAAGTTTGGACGTCTTAAACTACAATAATCATTAAAAACCATTGAAACCCTCGAGGAAGGAATTAACCATTTTGTTATAATTTAATGACTCGAAAGTCTCACTCCCCAAAAAGTTGTGACAAACTTGAAGCTTATATATTGTCTCGACTCACATCACTTCCTCCATTGTCATATTTGGACTATTGAGCTTCTAGTAGTTTGATGGGAGTGCCTTATGAGCTTATGTTGCCTCTTTCTCCTTCTCCTACTTCAAAGTTGCCAACGCACTAGACGAGTCTTCATTATACCTTGTAAGCTAGCTCTACATCCATGTAAACCTCTCTAGCTCCATAATCATCCTATGAATGCACATCGCCAATAAACTTAAAGCTTGAGATAAAATAAAATAATAATGATAAGTAGATTGAAGAAAATGAAAATCTAAAGATATCCACATAGGAGAGATTACGTCATCATTTACCCTTAAGTTGTCACCCTATGATTGATAGGTATAAGAGTTCTTAGCATTATCTGCTATAATAAATGCAGTAATAAACCACATTAACTAACCAAGATCACATTTTATTTAGAGCATAACAAGACAATGGAATCATACCTCCAACATTTGGTATGTCTTGAACCCTCTCCATGCTTCACCAAAACCTATCAAAGAGAAAAATACAAACCTTGTGTAAAAGAAAGTAATGGTAGAAGACCCTTGTGCTTTTCACACCCACTCACACACAATGTATATATCACATTCAACAATCTCACCTTATGTCATATATTATGACATGTTCTACCCTAAGGGGTATAATAGGCTAATTGTCTCATTGTTAATGGATGATATGAACTATAGTTTAAGGGGCCAACATATAGTTATTAGGATACTACTATGTGACTCAAATGCAATTAGCAAATTAACCATACCATTATAGTTATTAAATATACATTAGGCAATTTGATTGTGGTTAGGCATATGGAATTAATGTTGTGATTATATTATTCCACATATATTTCTAACATTCTCCCACTTGGATAATATAATCAAACCACCATATCAATCTCCATCATCCAAAAGCAATCAAATAAATCATATGCAATATCATATCGACAGGATATATATACTACATATGATTTGGCCCTAGAGATGTTCAAATACCATAATAATCATTAAAACAACATGCGTGCAGTACAATATCAACATATATATGTTAACATTAACAAAGATGACTGCAAACATCATTATGCATGTCTCATATATAAAAGCCATAAGCAATCCGTACAAAGTGCCAACATGTTCAATACAAAATAGCGAACTCCCACTAATCTTATCCAGCTAGGCTCCTAACAACCCCATGTGGGAGACATGTTCTGCAAACACACATATAGGTAAGCCTTTTGTGAGTGGATTTGCTAACATGCTAGCTATAGGCGTATACTCAACAGTAATGAGGGATTCAACGACTTTCTCTTTAACAAAATAGTACTTTATATCAGTATGTTTTGAGCGAGAAGTACTCCTAGTGTTCTTAGAGAAAGCTACAGCTGCAAAATTATCACAATATAATGTCAGCGAACTCGAAATAGAGTCTACAATACTCAATGCTGAAATAAAATTTCACAACCATATTGATTGACAAGTTGCCTCATAGCACGTCATATACTTTACCTCCATGGTAGAAGATGCTGTGAGTGTTTTTTTGACACTTTTCCACGATACAGCTCCTCCAACCATCATAAAGATGTAGCCTGAAGTGGACTTTTTATCGTCCACACATCCTGCATAATCAGCATCACTGAACCCAACTATATCAAGAGTGTCAGTTCGCTGATAAGTCAACATATAATCTTTGGTACCCTGAAGATACCTCATGACTTTCTTAGCCACTTTCCAATGGCTAAGACCAGGGTCACTCAAGTATCTTCCCAACACGCTTACAACAAAAGCAATATCAGGGTGTGTGCATACTTGAGCATACATCAGACTGCCTACAAGTGACGCATAAGGAACGACCTTCATTTCATCTCTCTCTTTATCATTTTGTGGACATTGGGCCTTTGAAAATTTGTCACCTTTCACTATTGGTGCCTTTCCAGGAGAACAAGAATGCATGTTGAATCTTTTCAAGATCCGATCAATTTAAGTCTTTTGAGACAATCGAAGAATCCCATTAGCTCTATCTCGAAGAATCTGAATTCCAAGTACATAAGAGGCCTCACCAAGATCCTTCGTATCAAAATGACTAAACAACAGTTGTTTTGTCTCAAATAATAGATCAGTGTCATTAGAAGCAAGCAGGATGTCATCAACATACAATACCAAAAAAATGAAACTGCTCCCACTGAACTTCATATATATACATTGATCAACTACATTCTTCTTAAAGCCATTTGCAGTGACAATCATATCAAACTTGAGATACCATTGCCTTGATTCTTGTTTTAACCCATAAATAGACTTCATAAGCTTGCAAACCATGTGCTCTTTACCAGTTATCTCGAAACCAACTGGTTGGGTCATATAGACATCTTCATATAGATCTCCATTCAAGAAGGTGGTCATCACATCCATTTGATTGAATTCCAAGTCAAAATGAGCAACTATAGCCATAATGATTCGTAATGAATCTTTTGTAGAAAATAGTGAGAAAGTTTCTTTGAAATCAATCCCTTCTCTCTGGCTATAGCCTTTAGCTACAAGTCTGGCTTTATACCTTTTTACTTGTCCACTTGATTCATATTTGATTTTGTAAACCCATTTGCACCCAGTAGGTTTACAACCTTTAGGTAGTTTAACCAACTCCCAAACTTCATTTTGTGACATAGAACTCAACTCATCTTTCATTGCATTCATCCATAACGCAGATTGAGGATTGTTCATGGCTTCTTGAAAACTAACTAGCTCAGTATTATCTCCCATATCAAACTCATATTCCTGCAAATAGACAATATAGTCATCAGGAATGGCAGGTCTACGTGTTCTTTGTGATCTCTTGACAACAGCTTCATCATTCCTAGTATCAATGACTTCATCCTGTGCTTGGTTCTGAGGTTCATCATGAGATTCTACTAGAATCTGTTCAATCATAAGGTCATGAGTAGGAGTTGAAGTAACAGGTACCAGGACTATAATCCGTTCTTCCCTTAATAAAATTTCTCTTAACCCTTGACTTGAATCAAATTCATCTTCAATATAGACAGCTCTATCTGATTCTATAATTCTGGTTGTGTGAGATAGGCAATAAAATCTAGAACCCCTTGATCCGATGGTGTAGCCTACAAAGTAGCTACTAATAGTTTTCGGATCAAGCTTCTTAGATTGCGGATTATGGGGCCTCACTTCTACTTTGCATCCCCAAACATGAAAATGGCGCAAGCTTGGTTTCTTACCTAACCATAACTCATATGGAGTCTTTGGAACTGATTTGCTAGGTATTTGATTCAAGATATGAGTTGTTGTCTTCAATGCCTCACCCCACAAAAATTCAGGCAAACTAGAATGAATCAACATACACCACAACATATCAAAAAGTGTGCAATTTCTTCTTTCAACGATTCCATTATGCTAAGGTGTCCCTAGCATTGTATACCTTGCTTCAATACCATGTTCTTACAAGTATCTAGCAAAAGGCCTTAGATTCCTTCCACTCTCATCATAACACCCATAATACTCTCCACCTTTGTTAGAATTAACTACCTTGATTTTCTTCCCCTTTTGAATCTTGACATTCGTCTTGAAAATCTTAAATGCTTCTAAAGATTCATATTTTTCCTGAATGAGCTCCACATGACCATACCTGAAAAAATCATCAATAAAAGTAATGAAGTATTTATAACCACCCATAGCAGGTGGAATAAATGGTCCACATATATCAGTATGAATCAACTCTAACAATTCTGAACTCCTGTCTGTTTTGCTTTTTCTAACCTTGGCAGTCAACTTCCCTTTAATATAATCAACACAGGCAGTGAAATCTGAAAAATCAAGATCCTATAGTACATCATCCTTTACTAACCTCTCCATTCTGTGTCTGGAAATATGGCCTAAACGTTTGTACCATAAAAAAGAAGATCTCAAATCCAACCTCATATGTTTGGAATCAACAACAGTATTAAGAGAAAAGGAAGAAGCAACAGTAACACAATCATTTAACTCAAGTTTGTATAAAGTTTCACATAAAATTTCATTTCCCACCAAAAGAAAGTCACGATGCAAAGTCAATTTTTCAGTTCCAAAAAGAAGATTATAACCTAATCTATCCAAAATAGATACAGAAATCAAATTCCTCTTAATAGAGGGTAAATAAGCGACATTATGTAACACCAAAAGATGCCCCTATATTTAATTGTAGTTCAACTGTCCCAAAAAATTCAACTTTGACTTTGGTATCGTCTCCCATGTATACATGTTGCTTAGATCTAGTTGGCCTTCTTTAACTTGTCATTTTCTGCAAGGAATTCGTAACATAAATTGTTGCTCCAGTATCTAACCACCAAGTATTTAAGGGTACAACAATAATATTTGACTATAAACAGACTATCACAAGACAGTTGCCTTTCTTCTCTAAATGAGTTTTGAGTTTTCAACAATCAGCTTTCTTGTGCCCAAAAATCTTACAAAAGTTGCACTTCCCCTTAAAAAGCTTGGTCTTCTGACTAATAGAAGATGTACCTGCTTGTCCACTTCCTTTAGCACCGACAGCT
>JANIJH010000004.1:19370571-19384710 GCA_024520975.1 Erythroxylum areolatum
AACAAAATGAGAGGAAAAAATGTATTACTGAGTTTTGAAACTGTTTTGATTGCTCTAGCATACCACCCTCGTGGGATACGAACTCGGATATCACCATCGATATCGGGTTCAGGTCTTGCAGGAGTGGGGTGCTACAGCAGAAGTCTACAGAACATTCACCACAGGTTCATAATGAGCCAATTATTGGGAATGATGATGAATTTTTGGGAACATATGGTTCCGAGGAGGCAGGTGGGACGAAGGATGGTGGTGCAATGGTAGGTGAGGCAAAGTCAATGAGCATCCCCACCACGATGGCGGAAGGCAGGATGCCTTAAGCTTGGGTGTTTGCAGAGGTGGTGGAACCAGGTGTAAGTAGTACACCTTTGAGTGGTTTTGAGGAGAGTACAGGCAAGCTAGAAAGGGGGATGCGACCTAAAATCCCTTCGATTCATACAATACAAAAAATGAGTCCTCCTTCTCAATGTTCACTAGCTTCACAACAATCCTTAGGTCCTCGTTATCCTATAACACATTATGTTAATTATGAATGATTTTTTGCATGACATAGAAATTTTCTTACAACCATAATTGCAGGACATAAATCAGAATCTTTTAAGGAAGCAGTACAGGATCCTAGTTGGAGGGAGGCAATCATAAAGGAGATTAAAGCACTTGAAGATAATATAACTTGGTCTATAAAGACACTACCTCTGGGGAAGAAAGCATTAGGGAGCAAATGGGTGTACAAAATAAAATATAGCTCAGATGGCAGCATTGAGAGATTCAAAGCTAAGCTCATGATTTTTGGGCATCATTAGGTTGAGGAAATTGACTATACAGAGAAATCTGCTCCGGTGGCTAAAATGGTGATAGTTTGGGTGTTCCTTGCTATTGTTGCAATCAAAAATTGGGAAGTCCACCAATTGGATGTGCATAATGCATTCTTTCATGGTGATTTAGATGAGGAAGTGTATATGAAGGTTCCTCCACTTTTCCCAATTTCTAAACCAAATTAAGTTTGCAGGCTTCAGAAATCTTTATATGATCTCTGTCAGGTTCTGTGATGTTGGTTTGCTAAATTGATTATAGCATTGAAGAGTTATGGTTTTGTTCAATCATACTCTGATTATTCCCTATTTACCTTGTTTAAAGGAAAAATTCAGATCAATGTTCTAGATTATATTGATGATTTGATCATTGTAGGGAACGACAGTGTAGCATTGACTGCATTTAAAGATTATTTAAGCAAATGCTTTCATATAAAGGATTTAGGTGTTTTGAAGTATTTTTTGAGAGTTGAGGTAGCCCGAAATCCCAAGGAAACTTTTCTTTGTCAGCGAAAATATAACCTCGAAATTATTTTGGAGGTCGGCCTGTTGGGTGCCAAACCGATTGGTTTTTCCATTGAGCAAAATCATAAGTTGATGATTGCAGAAAAGCCGCTTCTTGACTACTCAGAGAAGTATAGGAGGTCATTGGTCGTCTTATTTATCTATCTGTGACGGCTAGATCTTGCATATTCAGTCCATATTTTATCTCAGTTCATGCAACATCCTAGGGAAGAGTAGTGGGAATCCACTCTATGTGTTGTTCATTACTTGAAGGGGAATCTGGGGCTGGCTATCTTGCTTCGTTTGGATAATGAGTTAGCTTTTTCAGGTTGATATGATTTTGATTAGGCTAGTTGTCCTTTTACGTGCAGCTTATGGACGAGATGGTTTGTGTTACTTGGTTATTCCCCTATCTCTTGGAAAACCAAGAAAAAGCACATCGTGTCTTCTTCTGCATAAGCAGAATACAAGTCAATGGCATCGGTGACATGTGAATTAAAATGGTTGAAGCAACTTCTTAAGGACTTGGGAGTAAGATAGGGTAAAAGGATGCATTTATATTGTAATAGTAAGTCTACATTATATATTGCATAGAATCCAATTTTCCATGAATGAACCAAGCATATAGAGGTGGATTGTTATTTTGTTTGAGATGCGATTACTGAGGGGCTAATAGCTCCTTCTTATGTCTCTACGATGGGGCAATTAGCAAACATTTTTACGAAAGCCTTGGGCAAAACATAGTTTGACTTTCTTCTCCGCAAGTTGGGTGTTCACACGTTCCAACAGAGGGGGTATTGAGATATTGTAATATTATGAGAATATTTTGCGGCATGATATTAGAAAGTATTCTTATTTTAGGGTTCTTGTTTTAGGAAACTTCCCTTAATTGTGTGACAGTGAGAATTCCGAGACCTTCTAGGAATTGGTATATATTTTGTGTATAAATACTCTTTGTAATCAATAAAAATGGAAGAGAATTTTTCCACTTTTATAAAGTAGATGAAACGATCAAATGAAGAGGACTATGGACAAAAAGTAGAATACAAAGGTAGAGAAATAGGGTTGGAAATGAAGTAAGGATAATAAAGAAAAGCTAAAACTTACACAAGATTTGCGCTGGAAAAGAATGGACAGCAATGGAATAAGAGCAAACATGTTGAGGGGTGTAGAGACGGATGAAATTTTGGAAAAAGGGCGGGGAAATGAAGAGAAAATTGATCATAGAGATGAACACACGTTAGCCTTTAGAGAGGGGACGGTTAGAAAGAAGTTGAGTCTCTCTCACTACCATTTCCATATTACTTAATTGTAATTCCTTGTTTATTGTTCTTGCACTTCCATTTAAAGACAATGCACAGTACCCTACAATTGGGACGAAATAGCATGAAGAATATCCATGAGCTCCAGTCTGTAATTATGTGGAATTGAAGGTGAATAAAAAGTGGGATGGTTGACTGATTATTGGGCGGTTTTCTTCCAATAAGTATACTATACAGTCAACTGCTATTTTAAGAACTCATCAACAGAAGTAGAAAAGTCAAATAAATTCGTACGAGGCGCTTCTGCCAGTCCCTCCTTATCTGCATTTTGTGCTTCTTTAGCCGGAGAAGAAAAATCTAAGCATATCCCACTTATAAATTGTTCGTATGATGCAGATAGATCTTGAGTGGTGACTTGGTGGTACTCTACAAGCTGTTGAAGGCACTGGTTTTCCCTTGTCAGGTTTGCATTTTCATTCGCCAATCTTGATTTTTCTGCAAGCAGTGCTTCCATTTGAAGCCTCATCTGCAGCAAAAGCCAGAAGATGCTTTGGTTCAACAGGTATTGAGATCATCGCTTCAGGAGAAGGCTACTTGAGTTTTAATTGGAATGTGAAGAATTCTAACATAAGCACAGAAGGGCAGTTTTAGCAACAAGGAAAAGGGTATACCAGGTCATCTTCTTCTAGTCTAATGCCTTTGGAGTATCCATCTCTGAGTCTTCTGTTCTCCTCTTCAAGCATAGCAGATCTTTCTTGCATAAAACATAAATCAGACTTGATCGACTTCAATTCCCTGGCAAGTGAAGCAGCTTTTGATGCCAAAGAAATTGCAAGCTGCAAAGGACCAATGAATAATTGTCAACCGGCAAAAACATATGAACCTAATGATGGAAGAAACGTTACAGCGTACAGAAAGGAGAAATCAACATTTTTGGCTTTTTTAAGCTTCCTATCTTTGGAGCTTTGCTCATTTTCCTTCTGTGGATCATTCCCTTGATCAACACCAGCATCACTTGAATCGAACTTCCTTTTTAAGCCTGTGTTTTTCTTTTCCTCATTTTCTTCGCTTTGTTGCTTTTCTGAATCGTCTTGTTTTGTTTCTGAACCCTTTATATTGAAGTGGAATATTTGATTCAGTGTTGGTGGTGCAGCCAAAGTTCTAGCTCCCTGAAAGCGAATATAATCGAGGCAGAGTAAGTTCAATGAATTTTGAAGTGACAAAACATTGTTGAATAGGAGCTAATTGAACTTCAGGTTAGCTATTTCTTCTTTACGAAAGATTTTTGAAGGTTCACAATTTAGTAGATCCAACTTAGTTCTGACAGAAACCATGTTTCTTATCTCTTTAAACAAGCTTGCGACGAAAAAGGAAACCATTTGTATCCTATTGTCCATGAACAACTTGATGGCCTACAATCCAGACTTACGGTCAATTAAAGAAATACGTAGACATTCTTAGCCTAGTTCGATGCCAGTGAACAAGATTCAAAAGTATAAGAAGAGCTTGAATTTACCTGGAGAGCGTTGTCCAGATTATTGGAGAGCTGAGAAAGAGTGCAGGCAATGGAATCGAACCCTCTTAACAAAAGCAGCGAGTCCTCTTTCATTCTCTTAGCTCTATTTGACCCTCCTATGCTCTAAATTTGATTAAAAGAAGAGATCTTAATTAGCGCAACAAATCGATAACCAAACTCGACGACAAACATCAGGAATTGAAACTCACAACTTGGAACGGGTCAAGATTGAGCTCATCGCTGATCGTTACGACCTTATTCTGCCTCTCATCAAGCAAGGAGTCGACTCGGTTGCTGAGAACGCTCCAAAAACGCTTGTCGGAAGATGGGCTGATGAGCGTGGAAGAACCCATCAAGCCTGTTGCCTCCTGCAAACAACAAACCGATGTGGGCGATATTAGGACTGAAAGCTTGCAAATTTATGACACTGAGACAAAAATACGATAGCAGAAAAAGGTACCTTGCTGAGGTGAGAAGGGGATGGTGAATCCACTGAATATGCCATTTGTTAGAGATGGAGAGAAAGACAGAGTTTAACGGCTAGTTTTGAAGAGGAAAGGTAAAATGATAACGGGGGATTTTAAAAGGACGCACAACGCTCTAAAACTAAACCCATCTCAGTAAAAGTGGCACTTAGCATTTACTTCTTGTCTTGTCTGCCCTGGTCCACTCCTTTTAGATCCATTAAGGTAACAGTGCATTATAACGCGCCACGTGGGGAAGATCCAAGAGCTTGTGTTGAGACAATCTTTTCAAGTGATACGATTCACATCGCGGAATGATAACAAATTGCATTATTTTTATGAACAATCATAGTGAGTGATTGTAATTGAATTGGTTGTAACTATAGATGACAACCAGAATTACCCGGGAGATTAGTTGAACCGAAAGGCCAAGAACTGCTTACCTTTCATGTCTATCTTAGTAGACCAAAACTGCTTGGCTCTCAAAACGATCAGCCATATCTGTGTTTGCCACAAAAGAGCCAATGGCTACTCTAGCTCCTTCTTCTTCGTCTTTATGCTTCTCTTCTCCAACCACCAAGCTCTCTTCACCCTCCCACAATTTTTCCTCTTCATCCCGCCTCTCGCTCTCTACTTCATCTCACTCTTCCATTTTCTTCTCTTCTTTCTCTACATCTCCTTCTTCAAGACGTTTGCCTGCCTCTTCCTTCGTTGTGAAGGCTAGTGCTGCCGATAAAAAGAGGGTTCTTATACTCAACACCAACAGTGGTGGTCATGCGGTGATTGGATTCTACCTTGCAAAGGAACTTCTGGGTTCTGGACATGAGGTCACTATCTTGACTGTTGGTGAAGAGGGGTCGGACAAAATGAAGAAGCCTCCATTCAACAGGTTCTCAGTAAGTTGATGAGATGTGTGTAGAATTATTTGCTCGATTGCAGGTATCTGTAGAATAGGCGATACCCATATCATTAGTCAGTAAGTAATAAGAATTTGAACCGCTTATATTGAAGGAAATTCTGAGTGGCGGTGGGAAAACAGTATGGGGGGACCCAGCAGAAGTTGGGAAGGTTTTGGAAGGTGGCACTTTTGATGTTGTCGTGGATAACAACGGAAAGGACTTAGACGCTGTGAGGTTTGCGATTTAATGCTTTTCTACACTTGGAATGAATATATGAAATGCTGGTATATCTGCAGTACTGCAATGTTTCCATCTCTTAATCTTGATGGATTTAGTATCCTTTTAGTTTGCAAACGGAGTTTCTCTGATGATCATCAATTTTTTGAGGAACATGAATTGAAATTGTTGTTAGTCAGCTCTTTAACATGGGATGGGATGTTCATGCACAGGCCTGTAGCGGATTGGGGGAAGAGTACCGGCGTGAAGCAGTTCCTCTTCATCAGCAGCGCCGGAATCTACGTACCAACTGATGAACCTCCCCACATAGAAGGGGTGCGTAGTCTGTTTTATCCCAGTGTCAATTATATATTTATAAAAAAAAATCTAAACTTGTCAAAAATCTCTACACAACCATAGGATGCTGTTAAAGCTTCAGCGGGTCATGTTGCAGTGGAGCAATATATAGCCGAAATTTATGGCAATTGGACCTCATTCCGCCCTCAATACATGATCGGTTCTGGCAACAACAAAGATTGTGAAGAGTGGTTTTTTGATCGTAAGTGCATACTCTTCTCAGAGAAGTCCTGTTAACATCATTCACTAGCACATCCCTTCTCATTGTCGAGCTAACTGTGAATCTGTGGACCAGTTTAGGCTATTTAAATCCTCAACTTCTGCATTCTTGTAAAGCAAAGCCAAAATTGAGTCCTTTCCTGTTGGCATATTTTCCTGTTGGCATATCTTTTGGGTTTATTGCATTTATATGTGCCCTGTGAGCAAGATGATGACAAGATTCTTTAAACAGGAATTGTTAGGAAAAGGCCAGTTCCAATCCCTGGTTCAGGTATGCAACTCACTAATATCTCACATGTAAGGGACCTATCCTCTATGATTGCATTAGCTGTTGAGAAGCCTGAAGCTGCAAGTTGCAAGATTTTCAACTGCGTCAGCGATCGTGCCGTTACTCTGGACGGAATGGCAAAACTATGTGCTCAAGCTGCTGGTCTACCAGTTGAAATAGTGCATTATGATCCAAAAGCCGTTGGAATTGATGCCAAGAAAGCATTTCCTTTCCGAAACATGGTAATTGATTTTTTTTCATTTTGACAGAAATATGAAATTTATCTCGAGTAAACTCTCCTCTTAGGTGCCTCTCCTGGAAGGATAATCCTGAGAGTGTTAAGACCATTGGTTAACCATAAGCAAATTTACGGTGCAGCACTTCTACGCGGAGCCACGAGCTGCTAAGGATATATTGGGATGGAGCGCTACCACAAACCTTCCCGAAGACTTGAAGGAGAGATTTGATGAGTATGTAAAGATTGGTCGAGACAAGAAGCCAATGAAGTTTGAGTTGGATGATAAAATACTGGAGTCACTTAAAGATCCAGTAGCCGTGTGATCAATCAAGTTATATGTAGTGTGGAGGAGGAGCATATCTGTGTTTCTCTACTATTTGCTGTGTTCGTCATATCGACTCGAGTTACATTGTCTTCAACAACCTCCACTCAAGGAAACTAATGATTTAATTGTTTATTTGCCCCTTTACATGATTTTGCATAGTTGCGTTTGATTATTATCTCCAATATGTAGAGATGAAACGAGACAAAAATTTAAAGACGGAATAGAATAAAAATTGGAGATAATGAGGTGTTTGGTTGTGATAGACAGAACAGAAAAACTGTCTTTATATCGAGGACAGAAATATGTTTGGTTGCAGTGGACAGAACATAAAAACAATGTCAATGAAGAAAACGCCCTTACAGTATAATATTATTGGAAAAATGTAATTTATTGATTATTTTAAAAAGAATAATTTGTATTAATAAAAAAGTAAACAAATAATAATAATAAAATTAACAATAAGAAATTAATTTCGTATAATAATAATAATAATAATAATCATAAATAAATAAATAAATGATAGAAGAAGAGGAAGAAAATTAATAATAATAAAGAATTTAATAATCACAATAATAATAAGAAAATTAATTATGAATAATAATGATTATAAAAATAATAATAAGAAAATTAATTTTGTATAATAATAATAATAATGATATAATTAATTTTGTATAATAAAATTATTAACAATAATAATAATAATAGGTACAAAATTTATTATAATAATAATAATAAGATAATTAATTTCGTATAATAAAATTAATAAAAAGAATAATAATAAATACAAAATTTATAATAATTAATAATTAACAATAATAATAATAAATTAATGATGATGATGATGATGATGATAATAATAATAATAATAAGTTCGAAATTTTGTATAATAAAATTAATAATAAAAATAAATAATAATAATAAGATACTTAATTTCGTATAATAAAAATAATAAAATTATTAATAATAAGTAGAAAATTTATAACAATAATTAATACCAATAATAATATCAATAAAGTAATAATAATAATTTCATATAATAAAATTTAATAATAATAATAATAATAAATAATTCAAAATTTCGTATAATAAAATTAACAATAATAATCATAATAAGATAATAATTTCATATAATCAAATTAAATAATAATAATAAGTTCAAATTTTATAATAAATAATGATGATGATGATGATGATGAGTTTAATAATATAATTAAGAATAAAAAATTACTTATGTGAGGGGAGGGGTATTCCTAAAAATTGCTTGTGTTTTGTTTTGGAGACGGAGACGAGAAATCTTATACCACAGTCATGGAAGGTACAAAAAATTACTGTCCCTGTGCTTCGAAAACGGAACAAAAATAGATAAGGACATCAAGCAATCACAACAAAGTATGGAACTTTTGTGTCCCTGTCATCTGTCCCCACCCATGGGGAAAGCAACCAAACATAGTGGAAGAGACAGAGATGGTTGTAAACCTATGAAATTACTTCTAATCCATGCTCTAAATAAACATCAAAAGATCTACCGATTGTGGTGCTATTGTTGCTGCAAAACTAAGGTTCGGTTAGTTAAAAGGATATATATCTGTCAATAGGCAATGACAAGTCTCGAAAGCAAATATCTTCATTCTCATAGGGGAATATATGGTTTTATTTACTTAATGATTGGAAAGTATCGTCCCCCCCTCCCCACTAAAAAAAGGGGGAGTAAGCTCAACAATAAACGTCTATTGGCATTCTAATCTTCTTTCTCCTTAGGGGGAGTAAATTCAATAATAAACGTCTATTGGCATTCTAATCTTCTTTTTCCTTTTAGGAGCTACCTTAAAGAGAATCTATTACTTCTTAGTCATGAATATTTGAATAGGAAAAACTATCCCGTAGATATCATTTCTTTATAATAAAACAATTATAATTAAGCTCTATCAATTAGAATGTGTATTATTCATATAAGAGGTCTTTTAATTGAAAGCTTCATCTACTTGAGACAAAGAGTAAAGTCTATATGCTTTATTTAGTTAATCAAATAAACTAATGATTCATTATTGGAGTTGACAGCAATAACCACCATTTCATTTGACATGCATAGTTTTGAATATATGCACTTCTTTTTAAAGAAATTGAATCTGTTTAAAATTTGAAATCTTGTCATGTATCTTTATGAAATGAAAAGAACGCTTAATTTGAGAAACCTATATTGGATGTTTCCTAAAACAAAATCTAAAACCAGATCTTTCTAACCTAAACATAAATGGAGAATACTATAGGAAAGTGGCTGTGAATTAGGCCTTCTTAAATCTATTTTTGGTCTTTCATTTTATTTTAAAAAACCTCTTTAATGATTTACTAAGGAAATGTAGGAGGGATACTATCAAAAAGTTGTTATTTCTCTTTTTTCCACAAGTAGGAAATCCATACAAAATTTGATTATAAAAAAGATTATCATATATAACAAAATATTTCTCTATTGATTCTTTCTAGGCGAACTTTCCGGCTTGTCATTATAACTCGAGAAGGAGAAATAATTACAATCCTCATCCCACCTAAAATTTTAGGAATTTATTGATAGTTCTGGTGGAATTGGGAGAAGTTGTTGGTATTATTGTGGGTGAATCCATTGAAGAGTCAAGTACTCAACTAACATTAAAAACATTTCATATGGTTTCAACATTCAGAGAGGGTATTGCAAAACATGTACAAGGCCCCTCTATTGGAAAAAATAAATTTTAATGAGGATTTGGTTCTTCTTATGAGTACATGTTATGGGCATCCTACTTTTCTATGTTATAGACTTGTATGTATCTATTGAGAGTCAAGATATTCTATATAATGTGACTATTATACTAAAATGTCATATTTTAGCTTAGAATGATCAATACGTAGAATCAGGAGATATGATTGTTGAAATTTGTGTGTAAGCATACACTTTAAATTTTAAAGAGAGGATACAAAAACTCATTTATTCCAACTAAGGAGGAGCAATGCACTGAAGTACCCATGGATATCATACACTTGAATTTATGCATAGTAATATTTATCTCTTACTAAAAACAAACCATTTATGGATATTATCAAGGGGTTTGTGTAGATCCATCATAGCCATTTTTTCACTCCAGAAGGATAAAAAATAAGAAGTCTTAAAAGGAAATGTCTTCATTCTCAAAAGGGAATATCTGAATTTATTTGCTTAATGATTGGAAAATGCCATTGCATCTAAACAATCATAAGAATTTGTATGTATTTTTGTAATCTAAGTTCTTAAATTCGAATTTTGTCAAATACAGTTGATTTGTTTAAAGTTTTGAAAAAATGCAGTTAATTTGCATGGTATGTCAATTTTGGTCTTTAAGTTGCTTACACATCCCATTTTAACTTTGATATAGAGATTGGACTTCTATTTGAGGAATGAGGAGACAACAACAACTCCCAAAGAAGCTAGCAACTAGGGAACATAAAGTAATGGAATAGTCAATATCTAGATAGTTTGTTTCTTTAAAATATGGTTCTTTTAAGGAATTATCTTAAAAAATTAAAACAAAGAAACATAAATTTTAAAGAATAGATCTTTGTTTCATTTTGTTAATCTCGATTTAAAAAAAGGTTCAAAAGTTAAGTTTACTGAGCCATTATATATTGATTTATGTGGTAAGATTATGATAAACTAAAATTTTATTTTTCACATGAATTCTTAAATTTATTGATTGAAATGAGGCTTAAGATCAACACTAACATTACTATATATTATATTTGTGCATTAAAGAGAATAAATATCAAAATAATTTTACTCAAAAATTATTTTTGAACAATAATTAATATCCTAACATAATTTTTTTATAAGCCTTAAAGGTAATTAAGAGATACACAAGCTATAAAAAGCTTTACATATTTGCTAAGAAAAACTGGGAGCCAAAAAGGATAGCTAGCTAACTATGTTTAGACATATTTAAATGCTCCATATTCTAGACCAATATTCTTGATTGTGAGAGTTGAGCTTGTATAGATTGATGTAGCTTTTGATTTTCATGTATAGGTTGTTGTGGAACTGTTCCTTGGTTAAACCTCTATTTTGAAAATTCTGAAGATTCCTCTCATCCCAAATAGCTTTGAAAAAGAAGGATAGTGCCATGCAGAAGCTCCATCTAGTAAGGTCATCATGATTCATAAAGTGGTTACACCAAGAAATTAAAAAGCTTCAGCTGCTAGGTACATTCAACACATGACATTTATGTAGAATCATCTTCTAGCTAGGATTTACAAATTTATATTGGAAGAACAAATGCTCATGGATTTCCTCTTCCCTTTGACAGAGTATTCATCTATTTAGTATATAGAGAAAGCTATTCCATTACAAGAGTGAAAAGATATGGGGATAAGGGATCATCTTTTCAAATTCCCCTGGAGCTCTTGAAATGCTTGCTAGGCTGTCCATTCACTATAATTTTGAAAATGGGAGTGGTAACACATACAGATATCCATTGTATGAAAGTTTGAGGAAAATTCAAGGCTCTAAGTGTGTTTAGGATGAACTACCAGTCATCACTATCAAAAGCTTTTCTTATGTCTACTTTAAGGAAGCAATTCTTTCTAACTTTCATGGAGCCATAGGATTTAATGAGTCCTTATAGAGGGAGTATATGTCTCTCATGACTCGTCTAAGAATGAAGACACCTGGTGATAAGACAATGTAATTGGCTAGTACTTTCTTCAACCTTTGAGCTAACACCTTTGAAATGATTTTGTATATAGTATTGCAATATGATATTGGCCTAAAATCATAAAAAGTGACATGCTCACTAGGTTTAGGCACCAATGTTATAAAGGAACTATTAAATTATGTCAATAGCTTCCGTTTGTTAAAGAATTCAAGAACAACAACTATCATAGTAGTTTTGATTAGGTGCAAAGCCTTGTTGTAGAAAAGTGAATTGAAGCTATCCGGACTGGTGTTTTGTAAGGGTTCAAGATTTTCAACACTTCATCAATTTCCTAACTTGAAACAGGTTAAGTTAGTCATTCAGCTTCAATATGTTATATCTGACAGAACATAAGTTCCTTTAGAAAGTGCTGAGAAGAAGTGGTCTGTGAAAGGGCTATCAGAAGCTTAGAAAAATATTCATATGCTCCATGCAGTAAGGAATTTTGAGAATATAATAGCTAATTATTGTGCATCAAAGAGATTATTCTATTGTTGTTTTTTTTCCTAGAAATGACTCTTCTGTGGAAGTAAGTATTATTTTTTTCACCCCCTTTCAACCAAGCAACTCTTGATCTCTGTTTCGTTAAGGAGTAATCATAAGTAAGAGCTCTAGAAAGGTGTTGAATATTTGATCTTTCTTGGTCTATCAAGGATTTAGAGTATGGATCATCTTGAAGTAAATTTTGGATACAGTTTAGAGTAGCTTATGCAATGTTCAACGGATGATGGGTGTTCCCTACGTTGTTTTTAAACAACACTTTCATCCCCTGCTTAATAAGTGAGAGCTTCCTCGTATGAATGTATTGCTTGGTTCCTTGTATGTAAGATCCCGTCCCCATATTAAGGGCTGTGACCCAAAATTTCAGTATATGCGAGCTCAAAGAGAAATTAAGACAGTGCATTTTCTTACTCATGCATCATGTTAGCATATATGCACATAAATACGGAATGTTTTCATATAAAAAGTGGTACATGCATTTATTGGCAACTTTTGGGTATTAAATATGATTTTATTGATAATGAGGAGTAGAAGGAGTAGAAAGAGTGATTTTAGTATGAGTTGTGATAAGGAAAGATTTAGAAATAAGATTAGTAGTGATATGGAAAAATATTCACTGAATATGCTTCAGTCTTTTAGCCACAACTTTTTCTATAGTAATCCAAAAGAGATGATTCTTAATTTAGATTAAACTACAGATATATGGCTACATTTTGTATGAAGACATCGAATTTCAAATCTATGTCAAAGAGTCTCAAAAATTGTCATGAAATGAAGAATTGGGTGTAGTGTTGGTTTATGAATGAAAAATTTGTCTTCAGAATCGGGAGAAAATATGGACTTGATATAGATAGATTTTTATAAAGTTTCCTTATAAAAAGTTGTATATCTTTCTTTTATCTTTCCAACGGTTTAAAGTTTGTAAATTTTGAATATCGGAGTCAAAATTTATGATCCTTATAAGTGGAGACGTTCTGGGCAGAAAAGCAGACGATAGAAAGTGAAAGGAAGAAAAGCAGACGATAGAATCGGGAGAAAATATGGAGTTGATATAGATAGATTTTGATAAAGTTTCCTTTTAGAAAGTTGTAGATCTTTCTTTTATCTTTCCAACGGTATAAAGTTTTTAAATTTTATATATCGGAGTCAAAAGTTATGATTTTTGTAAGTAGAGATATTCTGGATAGAAAAGCAGACGAAAGAAAGCAAACGGTAGAAAAGTAGACAGAAGAAAGCAGACGATAGAAAGCAGACGGAAGAAAGCAGACGATAGAAAGTAGACGGAAGAAAGCAGACGATAGAAAACCAAACGATAGAAAAATAGACAAAAAAAAAGCAGACGATAGAAAAGCAGACGGAAGAAAGCAGACGATAGAAAAGCAGACGGAAGAAAGCAGACGATAGAAAAGCAGATGGAAGAAAGCAGACGATAGAAAAGCAGACGGAAGAAAGTAGATGATAGAAAATGAGATTATACAGAAAGTAGAAGATAGAATTGGCCTTTTAGGTTTTCACAAAAGTTGTAGATCTCGAAGTCCTCTTTTCAATGGTCTAAAAACAAAGTCAATCAGACATCTATAGCAAAAGTTATGCTGTTCATACTGAGGCATGTACATTCCAAGTAAGGGCAGAAATGTGTTGGAGTCTTTTGGCCATAAATTCTTCTCTAGACCACCAAATGACCTGATTCTTGAACCATTAGATTCGTAAGATTGTTTTCTATATCTCCACCA
Organism: Erythroxylum areolatum; assembly: GCA_024520975.1. Taxonomy (NCBI): domain Eukaryota; kingdom Viridiplantae; phylum Streptophyta; class Magnoliopsida; order Malpighiales; family Erythroxylaceae; genus Erythroxylum; species Erythroxylum areolatum. The sequence goes on from JANIJH010000004.1 coordinate 19,384,577, forward strand.
AAAATCGAAGCTATCTCAAAATAAATAAGAAAGATTTAGTGGAAAAGGCAGGACGGGTACAGTGAGTGTGCTCTTAAAGGATATGAACTGGTGTTATCCCACTGAACATACTTCAGTGTTTTGATGATATCTTG
>JANIJH010000004.1:19474205-19491675 GCA_024520975.1 Erythroxylum areolatum
TTCATATAGCTCATCATTATCATATTGTATTCAATCATCACCAATATTTTTTTGGTGGTACACTTCATCTCTTCACTTGTAGATTGCTTAATAGTCGAAGGAATTTGCAAAGAGTTAACAGTGACATATAATGAGCTCCTTTTGGAAGATCAACACCTCTCTCATGTTCATGGAACACCATATCCTTGCTCTTGACCACTTTTTGCTTCTCTAGGTTATAAAGTTTGAAGCTAAATTAATCACCACCATATCTAAGAAAGATGCAAGGAATTAAATTTGAGTTAGTTTTCTTTCTCTGATCTGTACGTGTCTAAATATCTTATAACTAAAAACTATCAGATGATGATGTGTGAGATCTTTGCCAGTCTATGCTCTCTCAAAAATCTCAAAATATAATAGAATTGAGGAAGATTAATTAATCAAGTAAATTACGTATCAAACTACTTTTCCCCAAAATATCTTTATCAACATAGTATTTTGAGCATGCAACGAACCTTCTCTGTAATGGTTTTGTTCATCCTCTCAACAACTTTATTATGTTTTAGAGTCCCTAGTTTAATTTTCTCTTTAATGCATTACGATGTATAATATTCTTTAAACACCTTAGAAGTATACTCCCCTTCATTGTCTATTCGTAAGAATTTTAACTCCTTCTTAGCTTCACTTTCTACCATAACCTGTACTTGACGCTTATAATTTAACATGTGCACTCAAATCTTCCTAAAAGCATCATCAATAATTATAACAAAATATATGTTACCTCCTAGTGACTCCTCCTTAATAGGGCCACAAACATCTGAATGCACCAACGTCAATGTCTCTGACTTCCTTATAAGTCTTCTATTGAAAGAGACTCTACCCTGCTTTCTAGCTAAGAAATAATTGCAAGGATTAAGATGTAATGAGTTTTTAACTAGGACAAGGGATTTACTAGCCACAAACTTTAATCCTTTCTAACTCATATGTCCCAACAATAGATGCCATAGATTTGGTAAAGTTTCTTCTTCGACTATGTATACTTCTTCACCACCATAGAATTTTAAGTATGTCTTGTACTGAGTAATATAATTCTCCTGGGGAAACCATCATTGTGCCTTTGGATAGCTTCCACTTCTTATCCTTGAAAGTATGCTGAAATCCTTCTTAATCACATATTAGCTAATAACATATTTAACCTTAGATTGGGAATGTGTCATACATCTTTTAAGGTTAGTAAGCATTTAAAAATTTTTTGAACTTGGATATTACGCATGCCGACTATCTTGGAGGAGCTTTGGTTTTTTTCCCATCTTTACACTCCCAAAAATCTCCACTCTAGACGTTTAAGAAGTACTCAACCTTTGGAACACAATGATAAGATGCCTCTTTACTAAACAGACATTCAAAATAAAAATTATTGACATGGAAGAATTCATTAGTTGCATAAACTAGGACACCTCATCATCTATGCTTGAAGATGTTGTTGTTGTATTTTTATCGTTCACCATCATTCTGAAGATTTTGTTTTCTTCAATCCCTCTTCCACTCAAAGCAGAACTCTTACATCTAGACTTTGAACAATTCTTAGAGTTACCACAACCTTTAAGACCCATACTCTTGTCCCTTCCCCTACTTTTTATCATGAAAGCCTGCACTTTATCAACTTCAATCTCCTTTCTTCTGATTTCTTCATTAAAGATACTCTCTTGGATTACATCTAAAGAGAGCAAACCTTTAGGAGCTAAGTTGCTAATCGTGGCCACTAACGTCTCCCAACTATCCGATAACAAACTTAATCAGAACAAGGTTTGAAGCTCATCATCGATAATGATCTTCATTATGGTAAGCTTGTTGATTATTCCTTAGAAATCACTTAGATGCTCTAACACTGATTTCCCTGCTTTCAACTTCAAGTTCACAAGCGTATTAATCAAAAAAATACTTGTTATGAGTAGTATTCCTTTCATACAAACCTTTTAGCTTCTTTTATAGCTTAAAAGGATTTGTTTCTTGAGACATATTATTAAATATGTTAATATCAATCCATTGTCTAATAGTGCCCAAAGTTTTTCACTTCTTCTTTTCTCATTCTCTGCTTGACATCGTTTCAAGCTTTGAAGGGACTTTATCTTTCATACCTTTGTCCATATCAATAGGATCAAAGAGATCACTGCAACACAAAAGGTCCTCCATCATGGGCTTCTAAATTGAGTAATTTGATGACCTTAACTTGACTATATATCTATTTCCAAGTTCCATTACGATGACTCTAATACCACTTGTTGGGAGATAACAACATAAATATCTAAAAGATTGACTAAATATCAATGATAAGAAAGAATTCTTCAACTTGCACCGGCAAAACAATATGAGAAAAAGAAACTTAACGATGAAACCAACACCAAGATTTATGTAAAAAAAAATCCTCCAATGTAGATGGAAAAAAATTACTGATCAAACTCACAAGCAAATCCACTAAACTCAATAAGAATGTATAAAAGGCTGACCTCTCACCCCACAATAACAAGTTGTCTTACAAAGTTTTAGGATTGAAACCAAAGATAATATCATAATCAACAAAACTCAATCCAATCCCAAAAACAATTAAACAAGGAATAACATTATTTGCCCCCACTCTGTTTTTACTCACTTTTGGACGTTATGACTGCACCCCTCTATAAAAACTTTCATATTTTTCTCTTTGATATCATGAAATAGGTTTTTTTGCATTATACACGATCACTTACACGATGTTCGTATAACTTTTTATGACCGTGTACAACTATGAGTGATTGTGTATCTTCAACATTGCCTAACTTATAGTTGTACATGGCCACAAAGAGCTATAGTCTCCACATATGGCTATATACTTATACACGATCATGTATGTCTTCACTCTTCACACGTTTCAAAAGACTTACGTGGTTGATCCACCGACTGTGTAAGTCAAGACATAGGCATGTAACACTTTGCAAGACCATGTATCTCCTTCACCCATCTTGTCTTCATTTGTTTATCATTCCCTCAAATGATAAAGTTATCTACAGACACTGAAAATAAAGGAAAAAACTAGACACTTAATGCCTACACAATGTCTGCCGCAGCAACTAGCCATCAATGAAAGTTGTTACTTGTTACTTATATAATTGGGTAAAATAAGAGAGGAGATCAAGCTACATTACCTGAGAACAATGCTAAATCTTATAATTATGAAAAACAAAACTTACCCCATTTTGAAAAAGGAATTGATGTTTAGAATATCATTCCGTATCAATCGGTACGTATCGAATGAAAAACAGAATGGTATTGAAGGTATTGGTACTGGCGGCCAGTACCATAAGTTTTAAAAAATGAGGGACTATTTAGCAAAAATAAAAATACCCAAACTCCCCACCCTTGACCCGTCTGCACACTCTCTACTACTTTGCTTTTTTTCTCCCTTTCTCTTTATCTCAAACTCACCTCCAATCTCTCTCACTATCCCACTCTCTCTTCTCCATTCTCTCTCTCGCATTCTCCTCTCTGTTTTCGGCGGTGCTTCTCCCTCTCTAACAATAAGACAACCACGAACCACCGCACCACAAGACTGTCATCTTCCTCCACCACCCAAACCTATCACCATGTGAACCCCCCACCATGCGAACTCACCAATACTGACCCTCCTTTGTCAGGCTTCAACCCTCCTCCACGAATGCCACCACGCCACTATTGAACCTCCTTCACGCCACTGTCATCAGCTACTCTCCTCTATCCTCCACACATTCGCAATTGCCAAATCTGGAATAATACTATATCTAAAACCTAACCCGATCAAAAAACTGATGTGAATTTGTTGGGTGAGTTTTCACTTTTCAATAATTTTTCTACTTAATTGCATTTGTGGTTATGATTGGGTTGGAAGTTGGAATGAAATTGTGAATTGGATTTGTGATTTGTGTTGGTTGGATACTAGATTGTAGTTGAATGAAATGAGTTTGGTTCATTGGATGTGGTTTGGTTTATGTGAAATTTATCTCAAATTTTTTTATCATTGAAATGCATGGCATACATGAATTAAAAGTTAGAAAGTTTGAACTTAAATTAAAACCTTAAAATTGAGAATTTAAAGACTTTATAGTAAATAATTAATTGACATATTCTTAAAATTATTGTAATGGTATTTGGATATTGAGTAAATAATTAATTGAGTATAATAATAATTCAGTTGTGGTCTTATGGAAGAGCCGAAGAGGAGGTTTTGTAATTGTAATTATTGTATGGTGAATTAGCAAAAAAAAAAGGTAAAATCTATATCTCTAAGTTGTCTTTATCCCAAAAATTAGTCCATCTCATCAAGTCTCTGCATATTCACCTTTATTTATCCAAAAATTAGTCCATCTCATAGTCTTTGCATTTTCAAAATCTTATTTTCTTATTATTCTGTTTTATCTCATTTGTAGTACCTTGGCATTATGTCTTTGGATAAATGTGAAAGCTTCTCAGTTCATCTTAATGAAAAAAATTACTCGGCTTGTGGATTCCATTTCAAGATATTTATTAAAGGTAAGGATTTATGAAGATATGTCTATGGCAATAATCATATTCCTAAAAAACAAGAATAAAGATGAACATGTTAAGTGAAGTTAACGATGTTTAAGTCAGAACTTGAATTTTTGAATTCGTTAAGCCATCATCTTAAATCTTTAAACCTTCATGACTACAAAGCATAACATTGTATGCCATTTTTAAATTTAGCATGAATTTACTACTCTCCAATAGAAAAGTCTCTCTATTTTTTAATTTTACTCTAATTTCATGAATCTTTACTTCTTTAGGCTAAATATAAATACATTATTTATGTTGCATTGCCTTATAAAAGACTTAACACTACTTATTTTGTTGATGAAACTACTAAAGGATTAATTTCTTACAAAACTAATAGCTTCATTTATTGTTACAGATAAATGAAAAGAAGTTCAAGTACTCCTAATCAAACTACTTCAGGAAGATATAATAATCCAGCTTAGGATCATGTTGTAATAGTCCTAGGTATTAAGAATCACACAATTTTCTTGTTTTGTAACAAGCGTTTGAAAGGTATAGGAATCACCCGATTAAAGAAACATTTAACTAGGGTTAAAGGAGATGAAGAATCCTGTAAAAAAGTAAGTCATAATATGAAGTGGCAAATGAAAAGATTGCTTGAAGAATATCAACATGAGAAGATAGAAGGGAAAGGTTGAATTTTGAAATTGGTAGTGGAAGTTCGTTTGCTAGTATTCGTGGTAATTGTGAAAATGTTGAAGGTGATAGTGGTAATGGTAGTGTTCCATCCTAGGTCTAGGAAGAAGTGAATGCTACACCTAGACCTGATGTAAGAAAAAGAAGAAGGCAGGTGACTAGTTCTTTTGCACCATGAGCAACTCCTGGAGCCCAATCTTTAATTTGTAGTACAATACATTCAAGAGATGCGGCTCACGATGTCAATATGGCAGTAACTACATGGTAGTATGATACAGGTTCATCATTCAATGCTTTTCAGTCTTATTATTATCAACCTATGGTGGATGCAATAACCTCTTACAGTTTGGGATACAAAATTTTTTCGATTGATAACTTAAGAGGTAAACTTTTAAGTTGTTCAAAAATTAAAAGCTATTTGACAGAAATAAGAGTGAATTAGGTACTTTTGGTTGTTTAATCATGTGTGATGGTTGGACAAATAGGAGACAAGAGCCTATTATTAATTTTTTGGTTTATTCTACAAATGGCTCAATATTTTTGAAGTTTGTTGATGCATTTGGCCTTACTAGAAGTACTAATACTTGTTTTGAGATATTTGACGAAGTTGTAAATGAAATAAGGTTAGAAAACATTGTTTAGTTCATTACTGACAATGATTTTACTTATAAAACGGCAGTAAAAAAGCTATAAAACTTTTTTAGCCTCCTTGTGCTGCACATTGCATTGACCTAATGTTGGAGAATAAAAGAGATCCTAGGTATTTTTCTATTATTGATGAGACTATGTAGAAAGCTAAAAAGGTGATTAAGTTCATCTATAATGATGCATAAGTGTTGAATTTAATGAGAAAGGAATTTACCAATAGTAGGAATTTATGTCGTCCTGCTGTGATGAGATTCGTAACAAATTTCTTATCACTTCATTCTTTGGTGGGGATGCTTTGCTTAGCTGATAGTGAAGCAAAGGCAACAATAAGATTTTTTTTATACTATGGAAAGGGCCAAGAAAAAAATCAAGGTCAATCTGAAACATATGCCTTCTTTGTACACAACGTATCTTGCAATCATCAATGGGGGATGGGAAAAACAACTTTCTTCTCCGTTGTTTGCAACTATGGTGTTTTTAAAACCTAATGTATATTTCAAACCAAATTGTACAAAGAAAGTTGAAGATAGTAGAAGAATGTTATTCACTATTACAACAATTGTTGGTTATGAAATGATGCAAGATCTCTTAAGCTCACATATGGAGCTTTATAAGCAATGTGTTGGGGATTTTGGATTGTTAATTGATATTTGACAAATAGTAAAACTTTCTCTATGTATTATCACTTTATTTTGTTTGTAATGCTACTTTTGTTATCTCATGACTTATAGTTTCTTGGTAGGGTCAATTTGGAAGTGATGTTCCAGAATTGCAAAGGTTTGTAATTCGGATTTTAAGTCAATGTGTGAGTACAATAGGCTGTGAATGGAATTGGAGTACATTTGAATTCATCCATTTTTAGAAAAGGAATAAATTAGGGCACAAGAGATTGAATGGCTTAGTATTTGTTTGTTACAATTTAAAGCTTCGAGAAATGTATATTATTATCATTATTAATTTCGATATAATTTCTTATAATTTTCTAATAATTAAAATTTATTGTTTACAAGGAATCTTAATAACACAAGTAGTTCAACAAATCCAATTTCTATTGATAATATCGATCTTTTGACGAATTAGGTTTCTAAGGAACTGGATTTGATAAATGTGAATGACTTGGAAGATAATCTTAGTTGGGAAGGCATTGACATGTCATTTAGTGCATTGAATTTAAATGACGATGATGATAAGGCTCCTCTCAATGATGAGGATTTTGTACCAAGTGAAGTTCCAGGTTTTTGTTTATTGAATTCTTTTAAATTTACTTATATTTGATGTATATGTTAAATTCTATATATGTAATGTAATTGTAAATGTAAATATTTTTGTTATAGGTTTCACTTCTACTTGGTTGGTTCCTCATCTCGAACTTCTGTCGTAAATTATAATAGTTTGAGAGTTAAAGATACTTATTATTCTTTTTATTAGATATTTTGATATAATTATTATTTATTATATGATAAAATTGTAATATTTTAAATACTTTATATTGTTCTTAATTTTATATTTATATGATGATAATTATCTTTTTTACATTAATTGTGATTATTATTTATATATGAAATATCTGAAAATTATTATTATTTCATATTAATTATAATTATTATTTATTATTATGATTTTTGAAAACATGGTTGATGTAAATTTATAAAGTATAAAGTATAATAATACAATATGATAATAGATTATTTTGTAACTTTTAAAAAATTTAAAGACTATTTTATAAATTTTAAAAATTATTCAAAATGGTGCCTAATATTAATGGGTGTCAAAATAATACTGTGCTAAAATTGAATTCGATATTCGATACAGCGATCACAACTTTGGTACAGATTGAAAAAAGCAAGTCCAAATATTGGTGTCCTTGTAAGCACCTGAAAGTACCGTGGCAAAGCGTAAAGACAACGAGTCCATCACAATCCGTCTTTCCAGACCACCTCATAAATATACACACACATATTTATACACTTATGTATTTATGTACATATACGTACATTTATTACTCGTAATACGACGCTGATAATAAAGTGACATGACCATTTCATAATACTTTTTATTCTTCCAATTAAATGTAATACTTAAATTCATGTAGATTCCCAAACACCCTCTTCTGGGACCCCCACTTTGGGTCTTTATCTACGCCTTTTTGTCCTTGTTTCTTTGCAGGCCATATCTCGTTCTTTTCTTTTCTTTCTTTCCTTTACAGCTTCACCTCTTTATATATTTGTTTTTTACTCATTTAATGTCTACTTCATCATCATCGTCCAGCAGCGGCAATGGCCGTGGAAATGCCAGCAGTACTCATTACGTTGCGAGAAGAAGTGGTGACTATGAAGCTGGGCCATCCAGGATTCGTCCACTTACCCCCATTAACGATGTATGGCCTGAACCTTTTGTTGAGGCTCTTGCTGCCCAAGTAGCCATTGAAGCTGCCCGGTTCGCTGGTCGCCTAGCAGCCGCGCAGGCACTTGCCAATGTATTTCAGGTAAGTGCTCTTAGACAATGAGAATTAGGAGCCATGGTTGTTCACGTAAATATCAAATCTTGTGTTTAGTAATTAGTCACTGAGATTCTGTTTGTTGGAGATGAAGGTGGTGTTAGATTCGTGTGTCAACTTGCTAGGCAGAGATATGATAAAATGGTCAATAAAATAGAATGACCTGTTATCAGGATCCAACAATACAAAATTTTGGTCGACCCTGGTCTAGTTAAAGTGTCGTTTTGGACCGTGCCGATAGGAGTTAGACGATTTTAATAATGCAGAACATTGAACACCAATTCTCAGACAGTAATCTGCGACTTTGTTTGGTTTTTCCAATCAGCTGGAAGCGAAACTGACCAAGTGAAATGGCGTTGATGATACGGATGACTTAGTTTCATTTTGGCAATTTGTGAAACTATCATATCCTTTTCACCACCATTAACGTCAAAATTTTGGACCCTCTTGGGCTAGCGTATAAGGGTTTTCTCTTTTTTGGTTTTGAATTTGCCATTTTTCTTTCTTGCTATGATCTTTTCCAAGTTCGAGAAACTCCTCTCTCCCTTCTTGTCGGAGCTTTCACATCAATAAGTGACCTGCCCAAAAATCTGTGGATTGTAGACAACTTTTTCTTTCTTAAACAAAAAACTTTATGTCGATAGAGACATCATTTTAGACATTGCTGCAACGGTTTGGAGCTATGAAACATGGCTTACGAAGAAAGATTCGTATCCTTGTTGCTTACCCTCCCCGCATATACATAGACTGCCTGACCATATTCATACGTCGCAAAGAATAACATTTAGGTGTTCTTACTCTCTTCCTTCTTTATCCCCTTTAATACACGAAGAGTCACAGCCTTTTTGTTTTGATTCGTTTGATGTTTGTTCAGTAATTATCCTTTTTAATTCTCTTCTCCGTTTATGGTTTCTTACTTTCAAAATTACTTCTATTCCGGCTATGTGTGGTAATATTTTTGTGTTACTGAGATACGAAATAATGCACGCAATCTCATAAGTAACTGTTAATCATTAGTTCCTGAAACGTAGAGTTTGAATAGCGCTGGCAGAACGAGGTCAAACCAGATTCATGTTACCAGCCGATTATGTAACAAATGTTTCATCAAGCTAATGCAAATGATTATGTACCTTTTCCTTGCAAATCACGCAGTAAAAATGGTTGGGATCTAATTAAATTTTAATGGAGAAATAACCAATAAGACTATGTAACGAGATGAAATCATAAGACGGATTGACGTGGTAGTAATCATTTCATAATTTTGATTGTTGGAAGGTGAGGTAGAGTTAAGAGATAGGAGCCAGTGCTTGTATTCTTGGGGATGTCGTCCTTCGATAATGTCCAGTCAATAAGTCTCAACAGTAAATAGTAATAAAACAGAAGTAATAATTTAAAACTTCTGGGTTGAGGAAGTTTAAAAGATGTCAGTCAAATCCAACAACTTATGCTCGTGCCTAGAAGCACACGGATCTCTCCTTGCCACTTCAGATTCAGATATAAGGTTTTTATCCTTTCTCACCTTAAAGTAGCCACTACTCGGTTTTTCTTCTTTGTTATCCCTTTCTTTTTATTCTGGATCCTATTTGTTTGTACTCTTTTGATATACATGTAGCCAATATTATAACACATTATTCTTTCTTGTATGGTTCAATTAAATGTTTATTAATTGTATTCTTAAAATAGTACTAAATGGAAGTGATATAAAAGCCGAGTACAATTAGCTAGGAATATATTCGAAGTGAAAACAAAGAAGGGAGTCAAAGAAATAGCAGAAACGGCCAAGTTGGAGAAGATATATATATATATATATATATAATCACTTCTTTCCACGAGACAGGTCTTTGGCCAACCCTTTCTCGGAAATGAAAGAGAAATATACGGGGAAAAACGCTTCTTGTTGCAATCCTATGTTTACGCATTTTTGTGTATGGTCCGTAATCCGTATCATATGAAAAAAAACTGTTGTATGGACCACAGCTATTGTCTGTCTTTGTCTTTGTTCTAATTCCCTTCCTTTTTTAACTTACAAAAGTAATTTCCATTTTATTTATCCCAATATACTCAGAGCAGTTCGTTTCCTCAGTTCTCTGGTACTGATCAATATGTATATGTTTATGTGTGTATATATATATAATTCCTCTTTAGAAACACCATAGGTTTACAGGTTGTCTATGAATTTATAGAAAAATGAGGATCCTACTCAGAGTCATGCTTTGTAATATGGGTTGGTGATTGTGTGTTGATTGGCTGGATTATCGTTTTGCAAAGAAAATCTGCAGACATGATTTTTCCATGTTAGGAACGTCAAACAGTCGGAAAGAATGATCTTTTTTGTAATTAAAAAATCAGCACTAAAAAGCAGCGAGTGTGAAGGTATATAACCATTGGTAAGGACAATAAAATAGATAGACTAATAGGGCAACGTTTGGAAGCTGACAGTGCGCTCGTTAATGGGAAGTGTGATGACACAGTTTTGTAGCGGTGGTTGTCTAAACTGTAAGACAAGTCGATTCTACGTTGATTTCTTTTTTTCTTTTTGGTCGTTTCTCTGCCAGACTGATTGAAATATTGTTATCTGAAGGATGCAAAGTAATAGAACATCTCCTTTTTATCCGTCTCTCTTGACTTTTCTCTCACACTGCTACCGCTATCTGGTCCCGAGTCTCTCTTGTTTCCTGCCATCGATATAAAAATTCTGGCACTACGTTCGAGTTCCTCCCTCCTTCTCTGAAATTGAAGCTAGAACGCACATGCACCCTGCAACTCCACCGTATATCTTTCGTAAATAGGAGTAGGTGAAATGTTATTTTGGATTCTTCAATTTGTCCTCGGTTAATGATCATGAATTACTAATTCACGCTGAAATGAGAAAAATGTCCATAGTTGCATGATCTCTAGGTATTTGTCTTGCCATATTCCTGTCTTATTTAGTTTTAGAAATAACAAAAAGTATAAACTGGAAAGGCCTGGAGCACGCGCATAAACTAATTAATATAGGTTTCCTTCCTCCCTTTTATGGTGCAACAACAGACAAACACGATTTTCAAGAAAAATATATTGGTGATGGCCAGAAGGAGAATCAGAACCTCGGAACTACTTAACAAATGGCTAGTGTAATTAAAAGATTCGAATAGAATTGGCCTTCAAAAATAGGTAAGGTTGTACCACAAATAATAATTTCATGGGGTGTTACGTGCATGCATGGCCATGTTTTTCTCATCTCCCAATTCTAACGGGAACTTCCCTTCTTATAATCTTGGTCTTCCAGGTCTGCTCTATGTGGCGCGCAGTCTCACGCTCTGACCTACTCTGGCACCACCTAACCCACCGTATTTGGGGCCGCACCCAACTCCTCCACTCCACGTGGCGCGACGAGTTCATCTTCCGCCACCAAACTGCCCGAAACTTTCGTACTCGTCAGTCCTCTCATTTCACTCTTCACTTCGACCTCTCCAGCATAGATGATGCAGACGCCCTCATCTGCCGCTGCGTCGCACTTTCCGATCATTACCTCGCCTGCGGGTTTGCCAACGGAGTTGTACGTCTCTTCGACCTCAGTACGCACCTCCACATTCGCACTCTCTGTCCACAACATCACGATCGATTAGGCCGTTTCTCGCGTGCCATTTCAGGCATTGTTTTCATCGATGCAAAGTTGGTATTTGCCAGCTTAGACGGCGATATCCACGTGGTGATGTTAGATGGGAATGCCCAACCACGAAGGGCCCATTTCGGGGACGTGGTTAACGATGGCTCATTGGTGGACTTCACTGGTTGTCGACGGTGGTGGGTGGGTCTTTATGCCGGTGTACCTGGCCAAGCTTTTCACATTTGGGATGGGAACACCGAGGAGTTGACTTTTATTGGAGGATCGTTGACTAACCCGGAAACAGTTATGGGATGGCATTTATTGACAGAATTCACTGAGTTTATTGGTCGAGTCAGGATGACGAGTGAAGAATCGGCGGTGGCGTGTACGAGTTCGATGAACATGGTGTTTGATCTGAGGAACCAAGGGTTGATTTTAGATGAAGAAGAATTTAGGAGACCAATGATGGTGAGCTCGTTTGGCGTGTGGAATGAGGCGTACGTTATGGTGGACAGCAGGGGAGTGGCTAGGGTACGCAGGGTAGGTACAAGAGAGGAGGTGTGTAGGTTTAACATGAGGGTGGAGAGAGAAAATGTGATGGGTTGCATAAATGGAGGGTACGCGCTAATGTGTGCCGGGGGGCTGATGAGGGTGTGGGAGATAGAGCAGGGAGGAGAGCTATTATACAATTTCCAGGAGATAGTAGGAGAAGTTAACGCTCTTGTTGTCGACGAGAGACACGTGGCAATAGCTTCATATGACACGACTATACACTTGTGGGATTTCGGAGCAGAGTTAGAATAAGCTAGGCTAGGCTAGGCTATAAGATGATGAAACTGACTGAGGCAGGAGAGCAGGGCATCAAATCATCTGTACCACTAACGCTGGTCCTATTTTGTGCCACAATAAATAGATCGACGTTTTGGTTTTAACTAAAAGCTAACGTCTCAACTTCACGACCGTCTAAGCCAAGTCGATGCTTCCTCCTCTTTTTTATTTTGCTTCCCACTTCACTTCTTCGATTTCGCTCTCAAGTCTTTCCATCCATATTTTGCCAACTTGCTATGTTCTTTGTCTTCTTCTTATGGCATCTGCTTCTTCTATCGAAAACAGCAAGCCCAGTACTATAGGGGGATTTTGTTTTGCTCTTGGTGTTTTAGATGGCCCAAAATCAACTCCCAACTTCAAACCAAGTTCAGTCAGGTACTTCTTTTATTAACTTCCCTCTTGTTCTTTCTTTGAATGCTTTAGGGTTTTCTCCATCTACATTTCTAGATTTTGTATGGTTCACTCGCTAACTTTTTAACCCGTTAAATAGATGAAATGATTTCTAAGATAACATATACGATGGTTTTAGGGGTTAATGTTAATGGCTTAGCGTTCAAAAACTTAAAAGTAGAAATCTATCTTTTTCCATTTTTATGATATGTTCAAAGATAAAGAGATGCTTGAAATGTTACTTTAGTACACAAGCATTGCAAGAATGACAAATTGAGCTGAGACTAGGAAAAGGCATAGTCATTTCTTGTTTGTTTTTTGTTAACTGTTTCTTCTATTGGACAAATTTTGGAGTGAAAGCCATTTTATCGTGCTTTAAGGATAAAACACATAACATGTTGAAATCTTTTACTAATTTCAGGCTTTGCCACCAATTTAGAGAACAGAAGTTTCTCCAAAAGGAGGCATCTCTCTTTCGTAGGTCCTGTTAGTCAGTATCTCTCTTTCTTTCTTTTTGCCAATTTTTGAGCCATAATTTTTATGTACTTGTGGAATTAATTGTTTCTAAAATCATCCGGGTTATTAATGGTTTTATTGTTTTGAGAGTATCCTTAGGTATTTTTCTGAAGAATAAATAGAACTTTAAATGATGTTGGTCTTTGCACATATCACATTTTTTGTTGCTTATTCTAAATGTTCTTCTTATTTATTCTCTTGATGGGTAGTTTTTTCTTTCTTTGTTTAAGGCTATTCTTTAAGTAAGTGTGAAATTTATTAATTATGTATTTTGAGATTGGTTCAGATATTGTCAATTTAGTATGTTGTAAGCTGGGTTCATATTTCAAGTAACATGATACGTTTGTAATTGTTTCTAGTACTGGCAAGAGGTTGAGGCTGAAAATGTAAATATTGATATTTCATTTGCTCTTATAATAATATGCCAACTTAAGTAGATTAGATGTCTGGTAGGTAGATAATTCGCAATGTCTTTTATATCATCTGCATCCATGTGGATGGGTAGGGGAGGCATATATGTGCCAATCCTTATGTTTATTGATACTATGGGTGAAGGGCATGTATTAATTCTTGTCAGATGGATGTTTTGCCTGTGATAGATTTTTATCTTCTTCTGTTGCCTACAGTTCCTGTTTCAATTAGTTGGCTACATACTTTTGTGTTTTGCATGTTAAGCTATACTTTTTCTTCTACTTAATATTCATCAAGGCTTAGCGATACCTTAATTATTGACTTCACATTCCAGATAGTTGAGCAAGAGAAGTTGGAGAAGCTTGCATGCAAGGTATTGAACTTGATTTTGACCTATTGTTTTCCTGCATCTCCAAGATATCTTCTTTTTCTTATTAATGATGAAGTTTCAAGAGGATATCTAGCTTTTAACAATCAACTTTTGTGATGTTCTGGGTAGTTAAGCTTCATATATGGAATATGGAATTTGATCATGTTTAAAATATTGGTGTGGCTTATCATTGAAGGGAATAGTATAAATAATATCAAAATAAGAACCAAGTAATATGCTGAGCCCACTTAAGTAGTGAGTAAAGAGAGTTTCGAGAAGCATCTTTAGTGTCAATGAGCTGGTTGATTAGCAGGCATTGAAGTACTTCTTGTACAATGTCTGTTGCTTTTTATTATTCTCATTATGCATGTAAAGAGGAGGAGCCACATGAGATGTCTTTATAACTTCTACTGATAATAATGATATGGTGCTATCCTGTTTCCTGGCAGTAAGAGTAGGTTCTTGTTTTTGGCATGCCAGAGACAGTGCCATTAGATATTGTTAGCAAAACATATATACCCTAAAATTAGACATCTTAAGGAAAATTTTCATATTTTTTAGCACTTTTCTAGTTTTTCTACACGAAGTTATGCCTATGCAAACTTAGGTGTCGAATCTGGAATGTTAGGTCTGATAGAGTAGCTGAGGGAGAAAAATATTTTGGGTGCCTTATTGTTATCTAAATTTAGCAAGGAAAATTTTGTTTGAAAGCTAAGACATAGATGAAGATAATGGCATCTTTCTTGCCCCATAATTTGTTGCCAATTAATACAGTTTATTCTTCAAAGTTGGTGCACATTTTAGGTCACAAAAAGGGGACAGCCCCTTTTTGCATAACATAACTTTTAGCACATACCTCCCTATCCTATGATATTTGGTGAGCATTTAGAGCTTATTAAGAGGAAGAGATAGCAACTTTAATCACTAAATTATGAGGTTTATAGCTTAAGTTAAGATTTTTCAAAGTTAGCTAGTTATTTTTCATTTGGTCTTCCTGAATTTTAGCTTAAGTTCAATTTTTGTTCAATGCCTATGAATGGCTCAAATGTGGTTTATCCATGATTGATTATGCTTGTTCATGAGTCCTAACTCATGTTTCAAGCATTTAGCTGCATAAATATTAAGTTAGCATGCTTGTACATTTGTCAAGCCGAGGTTAAATAAATTTGACATTACAGTTGCATAACTTCAATGCTTCTCAGTCGACAATTACTTTCATGCTAATCTGATCCATTTTTCGTTTTCATGACATAAGCTACTTCATTAGTCTGGTCACTTAAGAGTTTCTTCTAATTCTATTTAGCTTTGTTTTTTAATGACTGACAGGTTTGAGCACCCAATTCAGTTTTCAGTCCCCATGCTGTAGGATAAACAACTATGAAGATTACTCATAATTGTCGTATGCGTTGGCATTTCTTTGATCGTTCGTTCGATTTTTGGTATGTTTTAGTTGTCAAAAAGAATCAAGCCTTTGATGTTTGGCAGTATTAGATTGTCTTGAAGGTACGATTCATGTCTATATAATGGATTTTCTTCGTGGTGTGAGACAAGTGTTCTTTTATGAATAGGCTTGAGGTTCTTACGATAGGTTCAAATCTTTTGTATCGGTTAGTCTATTCCAACTTTATGGAGCTTGGTAGGAATAAGAAGTTGTCCCATGAGCACAGACATTGATGCTACAAGCCAAGCCTACTCTGCTACCATTGTCCATACCAATGAACATAGTTATATTTCATATAGTTTAATCTAATTTTTGTTCAACTACCCAAAGTAAATGTTTTTTTTGTAACAAATGGACCTTATGTTGTATAGTCTAATACTTTAATGAGATGGGTTAAGTGTTTCATGTAAATTGCTATGTGTTAGGTGATGTCTCTTCTATATCACATTCAAACTAAATTTTCATACAATAACACTTAATTGAATGTGACGAAAAAAGGAAGTAGCTTTTATTTTAATTCTTTGAAAGAAATAGATCGTTTCAATAAATCTGTTCCAATCTTTTTCAATCACAATATCATGTTTTAATAAAATCTAATTTTATTATGTATCAATATGCTTTATTCTAGCTTTATTGAGGTCGATGCCTTTTCCTTTTCCTTTCTTTTTGTTTCTAGTTTACCAATACGCGGGAACATCAAACAGAGAAATCAAATATTTTTTAAACAATTTGTTTAGCACCAATTGTTAGATATTTATTTAAGTTTAATGCTAAAGGATTCATTTTTTGCTTCTTAATTAAATTGTGAATTTGACACTTAGTGTTTTTTTATATCATAAAAGTGAAGTATCCATTTTAATTTTTTCATTTGTTTTTTAGGTTTTTACTTCAAGATCAAAACTAACAATTGAATGGAGGGTGTATCTTCGTCTTGTCGTCAGTTGAATTTTGAAAATGGTAATCAAGTTGGCAGGAGTGAAGGTGAAGATGAGCTTGTAGTTGTCACGAGTTTAAAAAGTATCAGGTTCATGCCCTGTACGGTTGCAATAGGTGCACATTGTATTCTTGTCTTTTCCTTCATGTCACCCTCAAGATCCCGATCTAGCTTATACAACAAAGCTCATCACTTCACCACATTCCTCCTTCCTACAAGCAATGGTTCTCACGTGCTCCTCTTGCACTAGGATTGAATATACTTTATTTAAACTTGGTAAAGGATCTTGAGTAAGTATATTTGATCTTATTATTGCATAAAGCGCTTCATTGAGATTCATGAGAAATTGATGAAAATTTTGCTCTTTATGCTTCTTCTACAATGTAGATTTGAGTTTGCACTTGCACAACCCACACTTACACGTTGACATCTGTTTGTAATTAACCAAATTTTCTCAAAACTTCTTCAACTTTCCATAGTAAGTGTAACATCCCGTTACTGATTAGAGGGTCGTTTTGGTAAATTGGGACGGGTTAGGATTTTCATTGCATATTACTGATTGATCATGTCATTGGCCTCTAATTATAGAGGAATGGATTTCTTGCACATGCATTTTTAGGTACATGCATTCATGGTTTCCGGTATTT
>JANIJH010000004.1:19495176-19513958 GCA_024520975.1 Erythroxylum areolatum
GTCTCTTGTCGTAGGATATTTATCGGAATGACCTACGGGCGTTCCGGTGGATACCCTATGGTAAGGGGGCGCTACATGAAATGTAGGTGTTAAAGAAAATGAAGAAGTGCATAAAATACGACGAATATGTGTATATGATATGTTCTATTTTTATGTTTATGATCAATCATAGATTTTGATTTGTGTTTGAATGGGTTGAACTGAAATGGAAGTAGGAATGAAGAGGAAATAATAAGGATACAAGTTAGAAATGATAGACTAAGCAAAAGAGATGAAGAAGTGATGAAAAATATGTTGTTTCGTAAAATCTAGAAAAAATCATCTGTTGTGACATAAGGGAACCTCAAAGGAGGTGTGCACGATTGTGACAGAGTGGTGATATCCTGAAATGCACGATCGTGACAGTGAGCAATCAACTAGAAATGCACGAACGATTGTGATAGTGAGAGTGTAGAGATTTTGATAGTTTTAAACACCCTTCACTCTTTTGGCAAAGAGAATGAGGTATTTAGGTAATACATTCTTCTTAATAAATATTTGCATATGTCTTAAGTATGTAATGACACCAATTTCATGTAGTTTGGCTCAGTATTCTGCATCTTATACTCAAAATACTACAAAATGATCTCAAACTGCAACAATACATTGTACTCAACTTCAAGCCAAATTTTGAAACTCTTAAAGACAAAATTCAAATTTGATTTCTTCATGAAAAATAAGGCCATATGTCTCTAGTTTAATCTAAACTAAAAATCATCTTATTTAGAAGTCTACAGATCAAGATATGATTAAAATACAGATGCATATTTAGTGAAAATGTTACAGCTAACATACACCAAAAATTCTTCTTTCACTTTTCCAGATTTTCAACTCCTATATGTTACATTCAGATCATAGTTCATCAATTCCACATCATTTTGTATTCATTCTCACCTTAATTTCAGATCAATATCATTCATAAACAACTCATAAACTATGGTTGATCATAAACACAAAAACAAAACATTAACGTATACCTACATTCATCAAATTTCTACACACATTCTACTCCACTATCATGATTGATATTATTATTATTATTATTATTATTATTATTATTATTATTATTATTATTATTATTATTATTATTATCATTATTATTATCATTATTATTATTATTATTATTATTATTATTATTATTATTATGTTTTTATTAGAATTATAAATTAATTTTTGTAGAATTAAATATCTAAATACTAAAATATATAATATTCATATCCTTATAAATTTTAAAAAGTTTTGTCTTCATAAGTCATTTTACACATAAATACTAATACTAAACAACTAATTTTACCAAATATCTCTAAAAAAATAGCTAATACAATCTGTTGGTCAAATCAGCTGATAGAATCAGCTATCAGTTAACAATATATATAATCAGTTAATAGCTAATGCAATTAGCTGATTGTCAAACAGGATCTTAAGCTATTTTTAATGTTGTTACTAGGGAATTAATTAAGAATTGTGGATAAAACAAAAGGGTACGGTCACATATGATAGGCTCGACATCTAAAATTACGCATTCAGGTTATAGAAATGATTTTTTTTCTTTTCACAATCAATAAAACAAAGTTAAAGTTGTTTAAGTTAAAGCTTGAAAACTCCAGTTTTTAACTTGTTGTTATTTGTTATGGGAGGGACCTGATTAAGGAAAAAAAATAACTTGAATGCATTTTATCTTGAATTTAATAAATATATTAGCTTAAATAATTATAAAATAATTCAATATACATACCCATCAAACAACAATCATAACAAAAATAGAAGGAACCAAAAAGAAAAAAAGTTGGTTAATGACAAATAAAGACTGGATTATTTTGTAGCAATAACACAACAAGACGTTTATTTTGGAAAGGTGGTTGAGGGGGTGCTTGGTTAAAAGGTATGAGAATAAATCAATGGGAAAGAAATGAATGGTAATGGTTGGTTATTTATTATGATTGATTGAATATGAGATTAATGGTTTTGATTCCTACCAGCACAAATGTTTTTAAATTTTTAATTAAATATAATTAAAATATAATTAATTAAAATAAAATTAATATAATTAATTAATTAAAATATAAAATATAATTAATTAAGATAAAATCTAATTAATTAATTAAAATATAATTAATTAATTAAAATTATTAATCAATATAAGATTTAATTAATTAATTAAAATAAAATAGAATTAAAATGTAATTAATTAGTTAAAATTTAATTAATTAGTTAATTATATTGTAATTAATTAAAATATTATTCATTAATTACTTAAAATATAACTTCATTTACATTATCAGAGGAATATAAACTGTATTAAACTATGTTACTTGATTTTATTATAGCAACAGAATGGTAGATATTATGGTTGTGTTGAGGAATTGCATAATATTTTGGATGATTAAACTATATTTTGATGATATTATGTAACTAATGATATGCTGATGTAAGAAAATACTAAAGTATTTTTTTCAAGAGCTATTAGAAAGAAAAACTGCAATATACTTGATTCTAAACATTTTGTTATTATAAATAGGGTGCATAAATTAAAAATAATCAATTAAAATATATTTAAAATTTGATATAAAACAAATATTTAACAAATTTTTATGTCTCAACATTTTTAACAAACCAACCACTATCAATGGTAATAATAATTATTCCTTCATTTTAACCAACTATCATAATTATAATGATTATATACATTCTCATTCCTCACTATATTCATTCCTATTTCTATTCTTATTTTTACTGTCCTCTGTAAACTAAGCACAACTAGAAAAGAAAAGAAGAAAGATTCCACTTTTTTTGGCATACATCAGAACGAAAACAAAAACATTACATTACTAGTCTCGGGAGACAAATCCCATCTATATCCTCTAGTAGGAATGAGAGGCACCCTACCGGTGCAGTAACAAAAGTAGTAATTGCTAAACTATAATGTATGGCAGCAGTGGCAAGTCATTCTATGCATCGGTTGCCCTCCCTGTATGTGTGATGCGGGACAACTGTCCAGTTCCGATCCAACACCGCATTGATGCCCATTACTAGAGGGTTATTAGTCTGTGTCCTGTTGACTGTACTGGAGAGGATGTTGAACACCGCTTAAGAGTCCACCTCTAATTCAATCGGACGATAGTCCTTATCCCAAGCAAGCTGGAGGCCAGAGAAAGCTCCCCAAAGTTATATGGAGAGCAGGAAGCACCTCCCAATATTCTAAACAAAACCTCCAAGCCAAGCGCCTATACTGTCTTGAAGGATTCCTCCTGTCGATGCCAATGAGGATATTCTGTTGCAAGCTCCATCAGTATTCAACTTGACCCACCCGGGTGGGGGGTTTCTTCCAACCTATTAGTTGTTCTGTTTTAGGTCTGTGGTCCCTATGAACTCTACTTCGCCAGATCGAAGCTTTGTGAATTTGAAAGACATGCTCCATTACAGCCGCCTGCTGAGAAAATTTCTCGTAAAAAATGATCTGATTTCGTCAAGTTCATAAGAACTAATATGTTGTGCCAAAGATAACAACCCAATCAAAACCAAAAACCATCTGGTGATTTCGGAGATTCACGCCTATCCATTCTTGAGAGTTTAGCTCGTAAAAATCCGTAGAGATTACGTGAGGGGGAATGTTTGCCAAAAGGTGTGCGCGTTAGGACAATCTCAAACGATAAAAAGAGATGATTCATCTGCTCGACAATGGTAGCATGCCACCTCTGTGGTAAGCTGTTTGCATGCCCTTTGTTGATTAGAAAGTAGTCTATATTGAACTAGGAGCCACAAGAAGGTGCGAATGCATTGGGGGTCATTCTAGCGCCAAATTTCGCTCCAAATTCCCTCTAACTCACGGTTTGTATGGTCCATAATCATGGAATAAGCCGAAGTAGTAGTGAATTGACCAGATTCTGAGAGTTCCCAAGTTAATTTGTCTGGCCCTAAGTAGGGCAACGAATGTAAAATACCTACTATGGAGTTGCAACTCGAATGAGGGAGCAGAGATTGGAATGTATCCCACTTCCAATTCCCTGTATTGTCAACGAAGTGGTGTACTCAGAGATCAAGTTCTGATTGTGGAATCAGATCCGTTGTGTGAGAAATCAGGGGTCCTAGATCTGTTACCTAAGGATCTAGCCAGAATCTAGTCTTGGAGCCATCACAGATCGCCCAATTTAGACGTTTAAGTACAAGGTACCACGTGGCTTTGATGCTCTTCCACACCATAGACCCTCCCGTAGCGTTGAGGGATGTGGGGATGTTGATGTGATCAAAATTATACTTGGCCGAGAGGATTTGCACCCATAGCAATTTAGGCTTAGAGATCAGGGTCCACCCTAATTTGGCCAGAAGGTTGTCGTTTGTTTCTCTTATCCTACGGATACCAAGACCCCCAGATCTTTAGGCCGACATATTTATTCCCATTTGACCAGGTTAATCTTCTTGCTACCTTGATAGGATCCCCATAAAAACTGGCACATTAGTTTTTCAATATCATCACACAGTCGTCTAGGAAGGCGGACCGTCTGCATCATGTAGGTGGGAAGGGTCGATATGACAGATTGGGTCAAGGTGATACGACCTGCAAGAGATAAGAGGGTTGACATCCATCCTGAAAGCCATTGTTGTACCTTATCAAGTACGTGTTGGTAAGTACATTTATTCACACGCTTATGCAGTAGGGCCACCCTGAAGTAACGCCCGAGGGTATGAATTTGTTCAAGATCCAAGGCACAGCTTAGACCCTGTGTCGCAGATTGGTGTACATTTCTGGAGTAAAAACATCTAGATTTGTCTTGATTGACCTGTTGTCCCGAGGCCGTGCAAAAAGTAGACAAAATATCACGAATAACATGCACTTGGTTTATAGAGGCTTCTAAGAACAACATGAGATCATACGCGAAAAATAAATGAGAGAGGGTCAGACCTCTGTGACTGAGTTTTATAGGTTTCCATTGACCTAGGGTAACTGAGTGACTGATTAAGTGACCTAGGCATTCCATACATAAAACAAAAAGATACGGCGATAGCCCTGTCAGATACCTCGAGTAGGAGTGAAAATTTTGTTGAGTTTGCCATTCCAGTTCACTTGCATGTATACTGAAGAGACACTTTTTATGATGAGATTTATCAAGGTTGCAGGCAAACCAAGGTCGAAGAGAGTATCTATGATGAAGTCCCCAGAGAAGCGATCGTAAGCTTTCTCCAGATCAACCTTAAGCTAGCATCCCCTTTTTTCCTGATTTTTGCTTCATAGAATGGATTACCTCTTGGGAAATAATGATTTTATTCATAATCACTCCCCTTGGGACAAAGTTGCATTAATTAGGAGCTACAATCTTGTCCAGATGAAGTTTGAGCCGGTTTACGATAATCTTCGTAATAGCCTTATAGATCACTGAACACAAAGCAATGGGTCTGAATTGAGTGATTGACATAGGAGAGAGAATCATAGGTATGAGAACCAATATGATGCGATTTAATTTAGTGTCTCAAACTTCGTGTCTGAAGATTTTCTGGATGAACTGAGTTAGAGCAAGCCCAACAATGTCCCATTAGGATTGATAGAATAAAGCAGTAAACCCATCATAGCCCGGTGCCTTATTCGGAGCTATATCAAAGAAGGTCGTCTTGACTTCAACATCCAGAATTGGACTTTCCAGTTTCGTGGTAGCACGATGATTGAGCAGGGGAAAACATTTCTTGATAGGAAGCACGTGGGGGTTGGAACTTCCGGCTATGTAGAGTTTTTGAAGGAAGTTTTTGGCTATCCGTGTGATACTCGCTATGTCTGATTCGATGTAGCCATGTTTGTCTTTCAGAGACTCCACTCGCACTTTTCGACGTCTCGCAGTAGTGATAGCATGGTAGTATTTTGTATTTCTGTCGCCCTGTGCTATCCATTGACTCCTTGATCGTTGGTACTAGGAGAGTTCTTCTTGATAAAGAACTTGTTCAAGCTCGACTCGTAAGTATTCCTCGAGGTCCCGAAGAGAGTCTGAATCCTTATCTTCTAACGTTTTCTGAATTCCTTTCAATCGTGCCATAAGTCTTTTTTTCGATAAAAAATATTACCGAAATTGGTATAGTTCCACTGCCAGAGTCTGTTGGCCACATTCCTGATAGAGTCGCTAAGATCAATAAGATCAGGTTGCCAATTATCCTTAACAATCTTATTAAACCGATCATCTGTTAACCACATCATCTAGAATTTAAACGGTTTAATTATTTTCGAGCTGTGATCGCTTTGTCTAATTTTTACCAGTAGAGGTCTATGGTTTGATTTGAGGAAAGGCAGATGAGTCACTGTAGTATCTTGGTTAGCAGATTGCCATGAATTAGAGCAGAGAGCGCTGTCTAATCTTGCGAAGAGCTGACTGCGTCGCCAGGTGTATTTGGGCCCTGTGAATCCCAGATCTTGCAGGTGACAATTTTGAACACATTGTCGAAATTGTTGATTGATAACTAGATGGAGACGAGATCCCCTAAGTTTATCGCTACTTTTCAGTTTAGCATCGAAGTCCCCTCCCTGGATCTATGGTTTAGAGGTATTTCTAGCTATTTTGTGAAGATTCTGCCATCGAGACTGCTGCCGAGTATAGGTAGGGCTCGCATAAATAGCCATGGAGTCGAAATAATTTTGGCCCCAAGTTATATTGATGTGGATAAATTGACGGTGTGCAAGTAAGAGTCGAACCTCCCAATCGTCTTTCCATAGTACCCATATACTACCTGAAAAATTGTCTGCTTCCACTCTGTAAGAATTAGGAAAACCCAAGTTGAGAATCACCTTCAATGTTCGACCCCCACTAATCCTTGGTTCTACCGAGACAACCATGAGAGGATGATGAATCTGGATGTAGTTCTTGAGTATGGGCTTGAAGGTCCTTCCTCCCACCCCTTGGCAATTCCAGATGAATATCATTAGAAACAGACTTTAATGAGGGGAAAAGGTACACCCTATTGGTCGGGAGTGGTTTCCAGGATGTCCAGTTGCATGCTACAACTGATAGTCGCATCGATCTGGTGTGAATCTGTCATTGGCGAGTCAGAGTTGCTAATGGGGTCAATGTCTAAACCCGAAGTTTGACCAAGATCTGGTGGTCTAGTCGGATGCAACAAGTGTGTTGGTTGACGTATGCATTGGAGTGGGCGTGTATGGATCATGTACGTCATTCTCCATTGCTCCTTGTCCCGTGTCTTCTTGCATGGATGTTGAAAGAGAATGGTCATGGATCACTAATTCTTGGTGGGACGGGATTGAGATGGCCATATGTTTTGTTTGGGGGCTTTGAGTGGTCAGTGGCATGGGTTGTTGATCTAAATGGGGTTTATTTGGGCTTACTTAGGCCATATGGGTCAGGGTTTTAGGAGAGCTTGGGTTTGTGGACATCGAACGCGTGGGCTGTCCATTAGATGGCTTGGAGACTGGTCCGATGGGTATTGATGGCCCTCCATTCCTTACATGATTTGTCGTCTTTTGGTTTAGGCGCAGAGAAGCTTCTGGAGCTGGTTCACCCCTTTGTTTCTCCACCTGCGATCGATTATAGACGTTAGAAGTATCTGTTGTTTCAGTGTTACTCAGGAGGCTGTACCTCGAGCCCCTCGTTGCCTCTTGTTGGGCTCTACCTCGCTTGTCGCATCCTGGTGCCATTACGGTGGGGATTGGGCGACGCACACGTCTCTGGACTTGGATCTAGGGGTTGTAGATTTCCGGTGTGGGTTTAGCTGCCAGCGATGTCGATATCGGTGTTGCAGTTCCGGATGCCTGTGGTGTGACTGTTGTTGGTTCGTCGGTGGTGGGTTTTGTTTCTATCTGGAGTTTCTCTTTTCGGGGACAGTTCAACGCTCTATGGCCCACTTGTCCACACGAATATCATATTTGGGGTAGTTCTTCATATGCTACCTTGATGAGTTCACCGTCAAACTCCACAATGGATCTCAGAGGTATGTTGATGTTTACGTCTACGATAACCCTCGCAAACTTACCTCTCTGAGATTGCTGGGTTTGGTCATCTATTTTCATGGTTCTGCCCACTAGATTTCCAAGGGCTTTCAAGATTGCTGGAAGATACCTTGCTACCGATAGCTCAGGAAATCTAACCTATGCGATCACATGGGTAATTTTACCTGACGAGGGACGAAAGTCGGGGCTCCAAGGTTGGATCGATAATAGATGGCCTGAAATCACCCAGGGGCCATCGGTAAGTGCATGTAGGTAATCAATTTCTTCCACAAAATTTATTTGATAAAAGTCATTGTCTAAATCCACTATTTTCATTGGCCCCTTTAATTTTTGTATTGAGTTCAATC
Source organism: Erythroxylum areolatum (assembly GCA_024520975.1). NCBI lineage: Eukaryota > Viridiplantae > Streptophyta > Magnoliopsida > Malpighiales > Erythroxylaceae > Erythroxylum > Erythroxylum areolatum. Next base: position 19,503,502 of record JANIJH010000004.1, read on the forward strand.
TTGTTTTCAGCATGTTGGATCCTACTCGTCAGCCTAGAAGTTTACTACAATGGCCTTTTCTCATTGTTTGTCCAATCAGCCTCAGAATGTGTTCGAGAGTTCGATGCCCATGCCATAAGCGCCTTGCACTAGGTTGATGTCCTCCTTAGTTAATTTGATTGGGTCATCTTTTGGCCATGCTAGATTGTGTTCTGCAGAATCAGAATTTGGGCGCCCTGTTACGACCTCATGGTAACTGAGTGGCATACTAATTGGATTGATAGAAGAAGATGGTGGATCTTCCTCTCTCTTGTAGAAGCAAACTTTTTTGGCTGTGTGACCGTCATAATTGATGGCCGTGAGATTGCCCGCGGTAGTTTCAGCTTGGGTGGTTGCATTGGTGTTTCTATTGAGAGAGTTTTTACTTTTCCTTTTTCCAAAAGGTGGAATCACCCACTCCAGGCGTCCCGACACCCCGGCCCGACAGAGTAGTGAGAGGGTAAATTACGGTTTGATCTCAGCCAGCTTCTCAGCAAGGCAGACCTTACACCCGTTGCCGAGATTCGAACTTAGGACTTTGGACTAATTTACCTTGCCAATGACCAACTGAGCTACTCGCGCGGGCACGAGGGGGTTCTTTTCTTGGACCAAAAGGTGGAATTACCTACTCAAGGTGCCCTCACACTCCGGCCCGACAGAATAGCGAGGGGATAAATCACGGTTTGATCTCAGTCAGCTTTTCAGCAAGACAGTCCTGATATCCGTCGCCAAAATTTGAACCTAGGATCTTGGACTAATTTACCTTGCCAATAACTAATGAAGCTAGCCGTTAGGGGAGGAGGGGGGATTCTTTCCTGATTCCTTTTTTTGTAAGAAGTAAGAACTCCAAGTTACCTTAAGTAGTTTTGCTTTTTGTTATTGTTGATTTACGCGTAGTTTGCCTGTCTGCCTCTGGCAAGGCAAGACAAGAGGTGCATTAAATCTTCTGACAACAGAAGATGTGATCCTGACAAGAGGGGTCTGAGGCAAGAGCAGCCTTTCGATTCCGAAGCCAACGTGGAGACAAAAGGAGAAAAAAAAAAAAAGTTTTCCGGGAAATTTATGGATTACTAGTAAATGGGTAAAGAGTATTATTTTGTGTGAACAACAGTATAGAGTATAAAGCATTATGTCTTTTGGTTTTTTTACATGTCTGGACTCTGGATGGACAAGACGACTAACCCAATGTGGACTGATTATAATATAATATTTGAGGGCTGATATTTAATGTTGTGGTTTTGTTTGCTTTTGATTTGACACTTGGACGATGAGATAATGATCTATTTCTAATATTTATATTCATATGCTGGACAGCGAATTGAGTGAAAGAAAAAGAGAGAGTTCATCTAAAGCAAGAGTAAAAAAAGGGGACCCAGGCTCAACTTCCTCTTTGTGATCAATGATTCCATTCGTGTTTTAACAGTAACCATTTTGGTCTAGCTCAGTTTCTCACTTGATGATGGATCTATTTTCAATACGTGCCAATTTGATGATCGATTTCGGCTATTCAGACCTGTGGAAGCGGGAAACCACCAGATTCAAGAAAGGTCCAGTTTTCTCCTTACCTCATTAATGATTCTCTCAGAGGTAGCAACTGAGTCTGCCATTTTCTTCTGTTTGTCACGATTAGTTGGTTTTCTTGTGCTCCTTAGAAGAAGAGCGAGGAGACTTCGTCTTGAAACATAAAACAGGGATGCAGAGTTTAATCAGATGACTTTCATTCTTGGCGTGACAAAAATTTAGAGCTGGATCATCCAATTTTGGCGTTGTAGTCTTTGTATGTAAAGAGCACGTCTTTGGTGAGTTCCTAGATGGAAATATATAATCTTTTGCTTTTTACAATATCCATGTTCTGGAATTCTTCTGAGGCGTGGCTTTGATGAGTTGTGCTGCTCAGGCTGGCGTTTCTCCTAAGCTGTCAAATTGTTTTGTCAGGATGTGGGCTGTGGTTAAAATGTCCATGCATAGAAAGCTCTCTAGCTTGAATGGCAGATTATCCTTAAGTTTCAGACTTGGAAAGCAAGACCACTCTTTGCATGTGGATAATACTGTCAAGAAATGGAGACGAAAGTTTTTGCTTCTTTGCCTTTTACTAGGTGCATTTGCTATAGGGAGTATTAGTTTTCTTTTGAGTTTTGATAATCGAGAATTGGCAAAGAAAGACAAGAATCAAGATGCTCGTGAAGAAATTGCTGAGGTCTGTTTTTACAATTTCAACGTTGGCAAGAACCAACTTCATGCTTGTGCTTTAATTTTAGATCTTGAAGTATATTTTTCTAATAGCTGAAGGCTTTATCTATCACCACAATTAACGGTTTTCCCTTTTTATAATTGCTTCAGAACTTCTCGTTACGGACTTGATTACCTTTAACATTCTTAATAGCGATTAGTGAAATAATGAAATTTAAAATTGGCTACCAGAGCTTATAGCTTCCTCCTCATGGTTAACCATGGATTATTTGCTTGAAATTCTCACTTTCTTCAAATATTTATCCGTCTAAAACTTCTATATTTATGAGATTGTTGGATTCTAAAGGAGTTGCTTGACCCATGAGATGATAATCAGGGAAACCAAACTAAAGTGCTTTTGGTACACCAATAATTTGTAATCATTGAAATAATATTTTTTGTCCTGGAAGAACTCCTGAACTCATCAACTTCTTCTTACGCTGCTCATCTTAGTCATGAAAATTCTGTGTTTTAGTTTCTCTTATATAACTTCTCTTGAATATATTAAGGAATCAAAGCTTAAGAGACCAACGACTTATGATATTACCTGTGCTATGAAGATACAGTTCACAAACAAGCTGGAGTTCCAGCATCTGGGCGGATGGTTCACTTCAATTGTAGATCCTGATGACCAGTGCCCAGTTGGAGATGCCGGTAACCTCAGGAGACTTGAGCAACCAGTGAAATCGGAATCAATATCCTCTGCTGCATCGTCTGATCTTTCATTTATTTCACAGGTTTGTGAAAAGGTAAGGCCTTGTTACTGCAACCTATAGAATTTGTAGTTAATATTGTGACAGTAATTTCACCACAACCACATTAAGTTTCTATATAACTTATCATCTTAGGGAAACAATGATAAAAGGAGTTGATGTTGAGAGAGACATAAAAAAGAAAAAAAAAAGCATCCATAGCAGAAGGACGCTAAGTCGGCTCCCTTTTATGGACGCAGTTTCTCTTTTATTTGTGTTCTTTTCAGTAAAGAAATCTTGATTATCTTGTCTTTTCACAGGATGATTTGCAAAAGAGGGGAGCAGGGGACTACATGATATCCCATAATAAAACTTTGTTTTCCGGTGGACTATGTTGGGGGATTTTTATTGGTCTGATAACAAGCTCGACGTTGTATCTTTTTTTGTTTAAAATCTGGATGAACCAGAAAGAGAGTCTTGTTCGATTGGCGCCAATGCCTCAACCACGACAGCAACTTCTCCAGCTGAAGCAGCAATCGCTGCCTGTGGGACCCTCTAAAGGGGCAGGAAAGTGGAGGAAGAAACTTCTTAAACTATTTGTACTGGGTGGAATTCTTTCTGCTGCCTGGTTGTTTCAATACTTGAGTAGACAAAGCTTCTTGACAAGGCAAGAGACTCTTGTAAACATGTGTGATGAGAGAGCAAGAATGTTGCAGGATCAGTTCAATGTGAGCATGAATCACGTTCATGCCTTGGCCATTCTTGTTTCCACTTTTCACCATGGAAAGGATCCTTCTAAAATTGATCAGGTGATTTCATTTTCTACAACATCATCCAGCCTTCTGTTGCCTGTAATTGAAAACCAACTCAGTGAATTTGCTCATAAGCTGATTGGAAATATCTTTAGTCTTTGGAAGAGAACTTTTATGGAATTTACAATACCTAATCTTTCCTCTTTTCCCCATTACTTTTTACAACCAAATCATTCGAGAACTAGTATATCTTGAAATAATTTGTGATGATAAACTGATATCACTAAAGTACCTAAATGAAGAAGTAAGAAGCAATTCACTAGCCTGCAATGTTAGTTGTTATGTGGATGTCCCTTGAGATCTTTTGTCTTTGACAGAAAACCTTTGGAGAATATACTGAGACAACAGCTTTTGAGAGGCCTCTTACTAGTGGTGTTGCATACGCTCTTAAAGTTCCTCATTCAGAAAGGAAGCTGTTTGAGAAGCAGCATCGGTGGACAATTAAAAAAATGGAAACTCAGGACCAGACTCTAGCCCAAGATTGTATCCCAGAGAAGTTGGATCCTGCACCAATCAGTGATGAATATGCACCAGTCATTTTCTCTCAGGAAACTGTCTCTCATATAGTCTCAATCGACATGATGTCTGGGAAGGTTCCTCTTAGAGATCCCTTTTGATTTCTGTTTCATTTTGTCAATCAGCAAACTATTCTTTTCTACTGAGAGAATAAATGGCATTTATGCTTATCTGTCTTCTATTATTAAATTGTCTTTTAAATGAATCTACAAGTTGGCTTTGATGTACTGCTTCATATTCCAGTTCTGTCTTTGTGCAGGAAGATCGTGACAACATCTTGCGAGCAAGAGCTTCAGGGAAGGGAGTATTAACATCTCCTTTTAAACTTTTGAAGTCCAATCACTTAGGAGTTGTGCTCACCTTTGCTGTTTATAACACTGAACTTCCTCTAGATGCTACACCAGAACAAAGAATTGAAGCTACTGTTGGGTAATTCAATTTCTTTTAGGGATTCTTGGTTTCACGTAATGAGTTGGACCAATGCCTATTTGGTAACTAAATGAAATTAACCTCTAGCTTTTTGGTTCAAATGTTAAGGTATCTTGGTGCATCTTATGATGTTCCATCCCTGGTGGAGAAACTTCTGCATCAACTTGCCAGCAAGGAAACAATTGTTGTGCATGTTTATGACACAACTAATTCATCTTCTCCAATTCTGATGTATGGTTCTGATGTTATTGATACTGGTCTATTGCATGTCAGTAACCTTGACTTTGGGGATCCACTGCGGAAACATGAAATGCATTGCAGGTTACTTTTCACCATTATACCTTTTGCATATTGTATGCTGTTTAGTGATAAGTTATCCAGATTCAGCCTCTTTTCCATTGCATGCAGGTTCAAGCACAAGCCTCCTTTACCTTGGACGGCAATAAATTCAGCATTAGGAGTCATAGCTATTGTTCTTCTTGTTGGTCATATCTTTAATGCTGCTATAATTAAGATCGATAAAGTTGAGGAGGACTATCATCAGATGATGCAACTGAAAGTTCGTGCAGAGGCTGCTGATGTGGCAAAATCTCAGGTTCACCATAGTGATGATGGATTTAGGAGCTAGTTTCTAATTTATGCATGTCTATTTAATTTAATGTTCATCGAACAAGTCATGCCATGTTCTTCTTGCTGATTAATTTTCTTTAATTGCAGTTTCTTGCAACAGTTTCTCATGAAATCAGAACCCCTATGAATGGTGTTTTAGGTGATTGATATCTTTCAATTATAAAATATATATAGTCTGTCAGCCTAACCTTATATAATAACAAGATATAAATTCCAATTATTTTTCTAGGAATGCTGCAAATGTTGATGAATACAAATCTTGATTCCAACCAAAAGGACTATACCAAGATTGCTCATGATAGTGGGAAAGATCTAATCTCATTGATAAATGGGGTTCTTGATCAGGCTAAGATAGAATCAGGCAGACTAGAGCTGGAAGCTGTTCCTTTCCATCTGTATTCACTTCTTGACAGTGTTATATCTAGTTTTTCTAGCAAATCATATGATAAGCAGATTGAGGTAGGAATGACACACCATATTTGTTACTTGCTTCATTTTCTAATTTTGATTATTAATATCACTTCAACTTCCTACTTTGGAACATTGTTGTTGACGTCCTTTTGGATGGGGGAAGTTGGCTGTTTATGTCTCCGATCAAGTCCCTGAAGTTGTTGTTGGTGATCCCGGGCGCTTTAGGCAGATAATTGCAAATCTTGTTGGGAATTCAATAAAGGTTGGTTTGGCTGATTTAGTTTATATCATTTTGATATTCAAAGTACTTGAAGAAAAATGTGCTAATTTGAGAACAAACATGGCAATTCTAGTTATTTTAATTGAATTTCTCCGGAAGCTAGGCCCGCTAGATAAATGTGGAATTTATCTGTATAAAGTTTAAACTTTCACCGCAATTTAGGTCACTGATATGCCAACATTTGTCCTCACTTTCAGTTCACAGATGCCAATGGCCATATATTTGTCTCTGTACATCTGTTTGATGAAGTAAGGAATCCCTTGGGTGTGAGAGATTTGGTGCTGGAACAAGGCCCAAATGTGGATCAATATATACCATGCTCTATTAATAACACATTGAGTGGGTTTCCAGTGGTCAACAGATGGGAAAGTTGGGTGAACTTTAGAAAGTTGGAAGAGCCAGAAATGCCAGAAATGATCAGGTTACTTGTTACAATTGAAGATACAGGAATGGGCATAAAGCCAGATGCACAAAGCCGCATTTTCACACCTTTTATGCAGGCTGATAGTTCCACTTCTCGAAATTATGGTGGGACTGGGATTGGATTGAGCGTAAGCAAACGTCTGGTGGACCTCATGGGTGGAGAGATTGGATTTGTTAGTGAACCTGGTACTGGTAGTACATTTTCGTTCACTGTTACCCTTTCCAAAGGAGAACCAAGTTCTTTGGACACTAAGTTGACACTTTATGGTCCTCCTGTTTCGGAATATCAAGGATGGTGGGCATTGGTAATTGATGAACAGAGCATACGAGCTGAGGTCACAAGGTATCATCTTAGAAGGTTGGGGATAAATGTGTGTAAAGCTTCCAGTATGAAATTGGATTGCTCTTGTTTACCAGATGGCTGTGTAAGGTATGTCAAACCCTTCTTCTGTTAGTTGTAAGGGAGAATTCACTTTAATTTAGGAACATACAGAAAATTCAGATTATGTATGCCTGGGTAACATTAAGATGTGGAGAACTGCTTTATGCTCATTTTTGTCCATAGTATGTGTTGCAGCTTTATTGGATTAATTGGATGAACAAAATAAAAAATACATGCTGGAATCTGAAACATATATGGATGTACAGTGAAGAGCAAGTTTTCTAAGAAAATTCTATGTAAATAAAGTTTAATGTGATTCTGTCCATTTTAACAGCCCTCCAGCATTAAGTATGGTTCTTATTGACAAAGATGATTGGGATAAGGAAAATGGTGTTACTTTCCGACATTTCCTAAATGGTCTTGCACAAAATGGCGGATCAGAACTTCCAACTGGTCCGCCCAAAATTTTTCTCTTAGCTACCACTATCACCCCTGGCGAATGCATTGAACTGATTTCAGCTGGCTTAGTAGATGATGTACTGATAAAGCCTCTTCGTTTAAGTGTTTTAATTGCTTGTTTCCAAGAAGCCTTTGGTACTGGTAACAGCAACCAAGTGTTTAGTGGTAAAGCATCTTCTGGGAAACTATCAACTCTACGAAAACTCCTCAATGGAAAACAAATTTTGGTGGTGGACGACAACATGGTGAATCGTAGAGTAGCAGAAGGTTCCCTAAAAATATATGGAGCCATTGTTACCTGTGTGGAGAGTGGCAAGGCTGCTATAGAGATGCTCAAACCACCTCACAGGTTTGATGCTTGCTTTATGGATCGCCAAATGCCAGAAATGGATGGGTAAATAATTTGTCTTTTCAGATAAAGTAAATTACTTTGACTAGTTATATCTTTTTTTATATATGTTTAGCATGATTAAAACTTTCTTTCTTTAACTGGTTTTTAGGAAAATTGCTACAAAAGCACAGCAATGGATGATAAATTCTTTTGCCTAGATGCCTTCTATTCCATCGGGCATTAAAACCACATTATTTAGTCAATTAACCCTTTCCTAAAATATGATTATATTATGAATCATGCAGCTTTGAAGCTACCCGTCAAATTCGGAATCTGGAAATTCAGTTCAATAAACAAATTGCATGTAAGGAAACATCTACCAAAGCATTTGGTAATGAGGCATTTTGGCATACACCAATATTGGCTATGACAGCTGATGTGATTCAAGCAACGAATGAAGAATGCATGAAGTGTGGGATGGATGGTTGTGTCTCAAAGCCGTTAGATGAGGATCAGCTTTATGATGCAGTGGCACCTTTTTTCAAGGCTGGTTGACAGAATGGATTAAGATGTCAGCAGGTTCTCATTGGCCTGGTTTGAATTGATTGTAAAGCATTCAGCTTGCTAACACATGATTGCTTGACAGTGAGGTCACTTACAGAGTGAAATCTGCCATGTTCTTATCCTGCCCTCAACTCTGGTAAATTTAAGCATTACTCTCAAATAATCTGAAATACTGCTTTCAAATGGTTGACCATGTAGCACCAAGTGTTTCTAAATCATGGACACAGAGTTTGCATTGCATAGAATCCTTCTCAACTTCTGTATTGTTTCTTTACCATTCTCATTGAGTCAACATATACTTTTGGGAAAGATACATTTTCCTACGGGTTATAATTCATATAGTTTAATTTCACAAGAAGACAATTTTTTCTTAGATGAAACTACTTAATAGTCCCTTTTCTTTTACCTTCAAGAGATTAATATATCGTTGATAGAGAATTTCCAAGTGAGATGGGAAATCTTAATATTACATTCTTTGACAAAATGCCCAGGTGGATTTTGATGTGTTAGGATTACTCACTCTTTTCAGGTGCCTGAGCTCCTGATGTTCTGGGGCCTGGAGAGCATGGATGACTCGTGGACATTTATGCTGTATGGTGGTTTCAGGATGGTAATTGTCGCTTTTCTGCTGATGAATCATGGCGTTTTTGATTCCCCAATCATTTCGTTTATGAAATTTTCCGTGCATTTTCAATGCAAATAATGAAGATGGGAAGTTGAAAGTCATCTTATGATCAGAGTTAATAAAAACAGGGATTAAGAACTGTGACTTTGACTTCCCAGATGTAAATATATTCAATTAGTAGAAAGCTAGTATCCTCCGGGGGGAATAGCCTGAGAATGAAGCAACGATGGTTACCATGAAAGTTCCCAATTTGCAGACTGTAAAATATTGTATCAACCCTGTATGCTTTTCTAGGTTGTAAATAGCTTGACTTCGCTGTGTCCCTATTTTCTGCGGAGTTTATGATGCGAATGTCTATTCGTCGTAACTTAAATCCCGCTCCCCTCCGTTCATATGGATCCACTTTGTAACGAATAACAATTGTATACTATTCAAGTACATAACATATTGTTGAGGTTCTGTATACTAGTCTATTTTATATGATTAAAGAAATTTGGAATACATATATGGTTCCCGGTTAAATTGCTAATTGGGAATCACAAATAATTGATTTGGTGAGTATTCATCGGAGGAAGGCCTTTTCTCTATTTAACGTATCCGGCTCGTCAAAAGTGATCTCCTTAACTAGTTTTGGGCTGATCCGTAATGCTGGGAAGAACAGCCTTTTCAAAGATAACTGCTTTTGTATAAGGAAGAAGAAAAGTGTGATTGAAATGTCACTCTAATGTGCAGAATGTTATCAGAATTATGGAATTAGCTACTCTTTTTTCTTTTTTATATACAAGGAGAGAGAACACAAAATATATTAAATAACGAATTTAGGGCGATAAACCTATGACATGTCCTCTAAGAGGATTGAGAGGTATCCTAAGGGTGTCAAATCTAAATTAGTGATCTCGATTTCAAAATGTTCGGCATAGTTAGCGAGCCAGTCCTCGCATCTATTTCCTTTCTTGTAGATATGTTGAGGTAGGATTATCCAGTTCCGAGTAAATAACTCGTTGATATACAAAAATAAGGGATTAAGAAACATTTGTCGCTGGGTCGGGGATGATATTAAATTAATCACCTCATGCAAATCGACCTTTAATTCAATGCGACGATGACGCAGGTTCCAAGCTGGATTGAGGCCTGTAAATACTCCACAAAGTTCTGCAGAAAGGGAGGAGCACCATCCAATATTTTGCACAAAGACTCTAGGCCAAGCGCCCAAACTGTCATACAATAGGCCACCTACTGTGGCTGATAAGAGAGATCTTTTGCTTGCTTCATCTGTATTTAATCGAACTCATCCTTGAGGAGGTTTTTGCCAACTTGGACGTTGTTTGCATCGTGGACAACTAGCAAGTTTTGCTCTACTATGCCATACCGACACCTTGTGAATTTGATGGACATACTCCAGAACATGATGCGCTGGGGAGGCCAGCCAAGAAAAGTGCTCTTCAAAAAGGGCCTTGTTTCTTCAAGACCATAAAAACCAACAAGCAGCATTGAAGATAATTGACCAATCTAAGCAAGTACGCTTTGATGTGTTTGTAGATTCCTAGTTAGCCACTCCTGGGTCGTCAAGATGAAAAAGTCAGGGGGACTGCTTGTGGAGGGAACAGACTCCACAAATGTCGAGCTCGTCGCGATCGTGAACTACGTCTATCTCCC
>JANIJH010000004.1:19514229-19527056 GCA_024520975.1 Erythroxylum areolatum
ATAATTTCCTTCATGCTATGTCATATATCATGGACTTCATTAATTTGCTTATAGATCAATATCAATTCATAAATTATAAACATCAAATTAATGAAATATGCATTTCTTTATTTATTTATAAAGTATGTACAGAACTTTGTACAAAACGCGCTAAAGGCGATTGCCTTTAGGGCACTACTCTAACACTTAATTGCTGTGAAGTCTGCGTACTTACTAAAACTGTCAATGACGACGAAGATAACTAACTTACCATAAGACGGTGGTAATCCTTCTATAAATTCCATGGTGACTTCCTTCCAACACCTGTCTGGCACTTGTAATGGTTGTAGCAAACCCGAATAGGTGGCATGATCGTATTTGCTAATCACACAATTCTTCACATGATTTCTTACATCCTTGGCTATTTGCTTCCAGTGGAATAAGCTCTGTATCCTCTTAATTGTTGCTGTCACCCCTGAATGACCACCCTCCGGGCTGTCATGTGCCATGGTTATTATTCTCTTCCGAAGCTCCTTGTCACAAATTACTACTATTCTTCCTTTCCATCTAAGCATTCCATGCCGCCATTCGTAATTCCCCGTAGAGTTGTCTGTAGTTTCTAGCCTTCCATTGAGATCCTTTATGGTCTTGTCCTTCTCACATCCTGCCTTGATCTCGTCCATCATGGTTGCTTGTATTTCTGAGACCACCATTGTGAGTAATTGTTGACTTGAGATTTTGGACAACGCATCTACCGCCACGTTCTCTTTTCTACTTCTGTAGGTTACCTCGAAATCGTATCCTATCAGCTTTGGAAGCCAATTTTGCTGGAAGGATGTGGAGATCCTTTGCTCCAGGAGGTATTTCAGACTCCTGTGATCAGTCTGTACCCGAAAGAACCTCCCATTCAAATAGTGGTGCCAATGCTTCACTACTTTGATAATGGCGAGGAACTCTTTTTCGTATGTTGATAATCCTTGGTGTTTAGGAGCTAAAGATTTACTCAGAAAGGCTATCGGGCGACTCTCTTGTTGAAGAATCGCACCAATTCCTTTGTCACATGCATCCGCCTCAATTACAAATAGTTTAGTGAAGTCTGGAAGCGTTAATACGGGTGCTACCATTAACCTTCCCTTTAGCTGTTCAAAAGCTTCTTGTTGTTGTTCCTTCCACTCCTAGCTTCCTACCTCCTGTTTCTTCAGCAATTTATTGAGGGGCTTCACTAGGATGCCATAATGCTCAATAAATCTTCTGTAATAGCCCGTCAGCCCAAGAAACCCCCTGAGCTCTTTCAATGTACGCGGCTAAGGCCATTACCGGATGGTTTCAATCTTCTTCTCATCTGTGGATAACCCCTTTTTCGATATTGAGTGGCCCAAATAGTCTATCTGCCTGGCCCCAAATATACACTTACTTCCTCGCACATATAGTTGTTGTTGTCTTAAGACTTCCAAAACCATCCGAAAATGCTCCAGGTGTTGAAGGAGATCTGTACTGTAAATGAGCAAATAATCAAAGAAAACTAATAAGAATTTCTGAAGGAAGGGTTGAAATATTTCATTCATAAGGCTTTGAAATGTAGAGGGAGCATTCGTGAGGCCGAATGGCATCACGAGAAACTCAAATTACCTCTCATGAGTTCTGAAGATCGTCTTCTGGATGTCCTCCTCTTTCATCCGGATCTGGTGATATCCGAATCACAAATCTAGATCTGAATACCAACTGGATCCCTTCAGTTCCTCCAATAGCTCTTCAATTAGTGGAATTGGAAACTTGCTTTTGATCGTGTGCTTGTTTAATTCTTGGTAGTCAATACACATCCTCCAGGAGTTGTCCTTCTTCCTTACTAAGATGACTGGCGACGCATACGGGCTGACGCTCTTCCGTATAAATCCTTGCTTCGATAGCTCCTGCACCGCCGTTTCTATTGCGTCCTTCTGTTCACCGGAATAGCGGTAGGACCTTATATTATTGGTCTCCACTCCTGGGTTTAAATGGATTGCATGACCACACGCACATCTTGGCGGCAATCCCGTCGGTTCTAAGAAAATCTCTTCGTATTCAGCTAGCAATCCCTCTAGCTCGTCTCTAGTCTGAACGTCGTCATTAATGCTCAGGTGTTGCATCTGAATTTCAATTAGATCTGATAGACGCAGCATGAATAACGCACCTTAGCTTGAGTCCTTGATCATTTTATGGAGATTCTTGCCGGATACTTCTCAGACCGGCATCTCTGGTTGTCTCGACAATGTCACTACTCTACCTTACCACTAGAACTCCATGGTGCGCCTCTTGAAATTACACAGTATATCATCTAACGTTGCCAACTACTGCACCCCCAGTACCATATCGCACCTACCTAACTTGATAATTAGTACTTCGGTAGCAAATCTTGCCCCCTGCATTTGCCACACAAAATTCCTACACACCTGCTTACAAACCGGTTTTAATCCCCCTCCCACAGTAATGCTTATAGGATCGATCTCTCTTACCTCCAACATTGCTTTTCTTATCACCATCTCACCCAATAAGTTGTGCGTGCTTCCACTGTCCACCAGAATATGTAAGGGTCTCCGCCTATAACTTCCCACAACCTGAAGTTGTTTGTAGTCCGTTTGATCCTTTAAACCCCACATAGCCTCTAGCGAAATGTTAGGATTGAGGGGAGCTCCGTCCTCCGGCTCTTTTCATCCAGGTTCCTCCTCTTCCTGATCCTCGTCCTCCACCATATATAACTGAAACTGTTTCTTCCTGCATTTGTGTCCCGACGAGTACTTCTCATCGCACCAGAAACACAAACCCTTTGCTCTTTTTTCGTCAAACTCCTTGCTGCTTGTTGTCCTATTGTTCCACGGGCTTCTGAAATTGATGTTCCTGATTCCTTGGCTTCCCGAAGTTGGCAACAAACCCGCCTCTGTCTGCTGTTTTGATATAGGAGCTGCGTAATTAATTCCTTTGTACGAAGATGATCCTCCCCCGACTGGGCTATTGACCTTGCTTCCCTTGCCGAAATAAACTGGGACACTGGCTGTAATAATCGCCTCCTGTTTCTGTGCCCATGTATAAGCTTGGTGTAGAGTCTGTGGATCCATCATCTTCACTGTCAAACCCAGCTCCGACTTAAGCCCCTTTAAGAAGAACCCTACCAGATATTCTTCGAGTAGAGTGAGTTTATTTGAGTACCTGTTGAACAATGCGCAGTACTCCAGTACCAAACCCTCCTATCTCAACTCCTTTAAATCTCCTATGGGGTCTTCGAAAATATTTTCATCGAACCGTTGTCTTAGGAGGATCACGAACTCTTCCCATTTCATCTCATGTACCTCCTTTCAATTCCGAATCGTAAGTTGATACCATTCGAGTGCATCCCCTTCCATATGGATCGAAGCAAGCCTTATCTTCATCTCGTTTGGTGTTTGACCCATAGTAAAGAACTGTTCACACTTATAGCTCCAGCTCCTTACTCCTGTGCCATCGAACATCGGAAATTCAGTTTTGTTAGCCTTTATTACTCCTACACCATGTCCTCCATCTCCCGAACCCTTCACCGATGATTCCGTCTCTTCCTTGTCCATTTTTTGCACGAGTTTCTGAAACATTGACTTAATATCGTTGATTTCTTTTTCGTGCCTTGATTGAGCTTCTAACATGTTTCTAATGCTTTCTTCTAGATGACGTACCTCAGCTCCGCGCGTGCTTTTGGTCATTCTCTTCTGAAGAACGTACGCTCTGATACTAGATGTTACAGTTTTTACACTCAGTGATGTATTACACTCACTCCTCACACTCACCTTCCAGATTCGTTACACAAACAATCACACAATCACACAGAATGGAAGAGACGACAACAGAGAGAGAGCGAGAGAGAGAATCCAAAAATCATTCACTAATTGCGGGTCTTTTTCATTCCGTTACAACTGATATATATTCTGTTGTACTTAGAATGTACTAGATAGTATCACGTGAATCAGACATGGTTCCTCTAGCTCTTACGCTGCTTTTCGTTTATTCGTAATTCCTTGCCTATGACGTCGTCTCCCTCTTCTTCCTCGCAAATTCATGCAGCTCTAGTTATCGTAACACAAGGATACATTTCCACCATCGCAATTTCATTAGGCAAAGTGATTGCTTGTGTTTCGTATAATCGGATCTGCTTCCTTCAGCATTAACGTGGTCTAATGGGACGCAGTTCCAAATTGCAGTCATGACTCGTGAGCATTCTCATCGATGATTCCCAAAGGTTGACTTTCAGTATGCGAGCGTGACAAAAAATTTTACGCAAGCGTCAGATTTCACGTCAATGCTTATTTAAAACATCCTCCCCATCAGATTATCCAATCCTTATCCAATGATTCACGAGAAAATAAATAACAAGATCAGAAAATTTTGGAACCACGGACGCTGTAAACAAGAAAGCAGTAACTTATCAAATACTTGTCACGACAACTGCCTCTTCAATATGATTATTACCTATGGGAATAATTTATACAGATGGAGATAGGTAATTCGCCTTCCCTCTAAAAATCTAAATGATTCCATTAACATTGGACATGCTCTGAATCAGGTATTCGTAGCAACGGGATGACTTTCCTGATCAGGAGTTATATTATGAACATCAATGGGAGGACTCCTTTCTGGTGACTCAGGTCTTGACTTGCCATTATGTAGCTCATTTGATGTACCATCAGAAATTCTCTTGGCATTGACAACAGTATGAAGTCCACTAGAATCAGTTTCTCTGTCCAAACTTGACTTGCCATTCTGCTCCTCCTTGATTGTATCAGATTTAGGAACAACATTTTCTTTTGACTTGTTTCTCGACTTGCCATTTAATTGCTTCTTTAATTTTACACTGGTACTGGAACTGTTATCAACAGCCACATTGAGAAGTTCTCCTGATTTACCACCTGACTCGGCATTCTGTAAGGGATTCATATTATTGATTTGACCAGATCCATTGTGAGTGACAGTCCTTGATGGAGGCAGATCATGATCATGTTGTCCTTCATAACTGGTGATAACCACTTTTGAGTCATGAGATGCCCGCTCTACATGTTTCTTGACAGGGCATCCAAGACTTGAGCATCTGTAATAGCTCCTAACATGATGCAGGGGCAGAACTATAATCAATTTAGAATCATAACAATGAAGCCCCTGTAACGTGCATGCTGGAGCATTTAGAAAACAAAGACATTCGACATCCTTTTGAATGTGCTTCATTTTAGAAAAATTATTGAAGACCACAACATAGTGGCTCAAGAATCAAGGGATGCAGGGATAGGTGATCTTTCTATTTGCTAGACAATAGGTGATCTTTCTATTTGCGAGACATTCTTTTTTGTTTAGTTTCTATATTTCACCTAACATACCAAAAGAATATTTAATACAGACATAACCACTTAAAGCTGATATTACATAAGCATAAATGCACTCAAGACGATGAATTAGCATATGTAAATTCCAGACAATTGGCAAGCTACAATACAAAAACAGCACATACTTCACAACTAAGTGGTAAATCGAAGCCACAGGAAATTTATTGAAGTTATTGATATCATATAATTCTTGTAACCTATAGGTAGGGTAACTGATGTTCCATCAAAGTAAGTTCTCCAAACTAGCTTATATATTTATGATATTGAAAACAAAATTTCTTGAATATGTTAGATGTGTAGCAAAAAAAGCTAAGTCAAATGCACCCATATGATCATTTACCTTGGGTTTGGATTGCCTTTAACCAATTTTTGCCCATATTTTCGCCATCGATACCCATCATTAACAATATCAACGTCACTTAAAGTTTGAACCACAAGACGCGGTTCACCAGTTGACTTATCTGCAGGAATAGGACCAATGATGCGGTTGTTCTTCTTCCTGCGCAATTGTTTGGTAAGTCATAAATAAGATTTAGGTAGCAAATATATAACCAAGAAAAAACTAACTTTGCAGCTTCATTAACATACTGTCTTTTTGAACGTTGATCTTCATCATTATCCATTTCATCTCTCATCCTGATTGATTCTGATGGCACACCTTTCACTTCCCCAGTGGATGTAACAGTTGAAATCTGAGAATTGCTTGTCGAATTCACCAAATGAGGGGCCTGAACTTCTGCATTGAATAATTTGTTTTCAATTATGAGGTTGCAGTAAATCACTTATCAGCTAAACTAGGGACCAATTATTTGAATCATTTCTCACTTACCTTCTCTGCCAACTAATGGAGTATCTTCATCTCTTTCTTCAACAACAGAAAAGACAAATCCAACAGCTAGAGGGAGGCTAGATTGAGGTTTTGGATGATCATGCTCACCAAAGTAGACAATATTTGCAATCTGCCCAATATGTGAGCACTCCAGTTGCTTTTTCACTTGGCAGCTTGGATGTGTGCATTTGTAATAGCTCCGTATAAATTCATTTCCTTTGACTAGTTTCTGTCCATACTTTCTCCAGTGATATCCATCTTCTGAGACCTTTTCTCGTATATTTGAATTAGGCTTTCCTTCCTGAGATTGCACGGCTTGGGAACCAGTGCTAGGGGCCTGAGAAATTTCACCAGGGATTGTAGAAGCAATACTGCCTTCTTTATCTAACTCCGAGATATGAACGCCATCGGTATCCTCTAAACATTGTTTGGAGTTTATAAAAGGAGTGATTCCTCGCTTTTCTGATGCATGTACTCCATCATCATGTAACTTCTGTGTTGTGTGAAATTTTCTATCTGGGCTTGGTATTTGCTGCAACTCACCAGAAGCAACTTCATCTATGCCTTCCTCTGGAGAAACCATCGGAAAAAAGGATGCTGCAGCAGAAATAATTAAGAGAACTAAATGCTAATGGACCACCAATATGAAATCTCTAATCGTGCATGGTGATGATACCTGAGAAACAACCCAATAAGTAAGTTAAGCATCCTCATTTATTCAATTAATCCAAATAAGTTAGCTTTAATGTTTCCTCCCAACAAATTATTCAAAATTGAAACTAAAGGACAAAAGGAGATAAACGTGGCACGTTCAGACGTGGGACGGTAAAGAGGAACAGTCTGCTCTGGACCTAGATCATTACAATGTAATCTGGAAACTCTATATATTGTAAGCAATTTAGTACTGCATCTTTCCTGTTGAAATCATTTACAACTTCAGATTTTGATTTGGCTACTTTTAATAAACACAAAAATTAAAAACACCAACATTGAGCTCTCACTGACCATTGTTTGTCTTGTCATCATTCTACTTGAATTTGTTTCAAAATAAACCACTAACAATGACAATAGAACCCTTGAAACTTACTTGATTACTTAACCCTTTTGAGAGTTTATAAGCATTCAGGCGTGAGCGGATGAATAGTATTCTAAAATCCTAACTAGTACCATCTTGCCCAAGATAAACGACTAGAAGGAATTGTTCAAACATATATAATTATATATTCTTATCAGGGAATTCCAATGAATTAGATGGACAAGGAAGCAGAACTAAGGTCTAGCACTCGGCTTCACTTATGTTAAACCGAGCAAACTATCACTCCCCAGCTTCCTTTCTCTTGGTCAACTGAAGAATGTATATAAAGTTGGTGTGGAGCAATTCCACCTAACACAAACCCTTGGCATCTAGTGCAAAGTTCAGACAAAATCAAGAATCAAGAGAACCTTATAAAGATATATTCTACAAGCTATACTAAATAAGCTACAACAAAAGAAAATCAGTTCATTCCTTGCTTCAAAACGAAAATCATGATTACCTATGCTTCCTCCCACTTACAGTGATAGGGAGATAATTCAACTCCCCTAATGTTGTTGGGTTTTTTGTAAATAATTAACATTTTCTTGGTCCATACAAAATTTCCCAGCAACCAACCACTATACGTCAACTTAGAGCTCCTTTTTTTTTTTTGAAAAATAACTTAGAGCTCGAATTTACCCCCAAAAGAAAATGAAATAAAGACAGTGAAGAAAAAAAAAGTCACATTAACAATGAGCAATGGTTCGGAACACATAATCAAAACGCTACTCTTCAAAATCAAATAATTAACACCAAATTTCGAACGAAACTGTCACTACTTAGCTCGGATTACATGAATTGGTGACGTGTACTGTAGCAGCTGAATTGCGAACAAGCATCAAAGAGGCAGATCACACCCGTCTCGTAATCATCGAGCGGCAGGAGGAAGTTTCTCTAGAAGTTGTTTTGGGTTGGAGAGAGGAAAGAGCA
Source organism: Erythroxylum areolatum (assembly GCA_024520975.1). NCBI lineage: Eukaryota > Viridiplantae > Streptophyta > Magnoliopsida > Malpighiales > Erythroxylaceae > Erythroxylum > Erythroxylum areolatum. The sequence continues at coordinate 19,522,418 of JANIJH010000004.1, forward strand.
TCCGGAGAGTTTCGAGGATTTTAAGGTCAAAAGTCTAATCCATAATCAGAGAGTGGGAAGAGAAGTGAGGTGGGGAGAGGGGGAGAGAGAGGGAGAGAGAGCGAGGTGAGTGGGAAGGGATCGCGTGTGGTGAGAGGACAGAGGAGCATCTGTGACCGTGGGATTTCTGCGACATTGTGATTGGTTAGTTTCTAGTGGATGTTGCCTTTTTAGTGTTTCTTTAGTGTAACAGTGACATTTGGGAAATGGACCACCTCATGCGGATGTGGAGTATGGCTGCAGTGTTTTTTTTTTTCTTGGAAAAAAATCTCAAATTAATCAAAACGTAAAAATTTTATTAGTAAATTCGTATTTTTATTATTTATTTCCAAATCTGGGCCTTCTCTGGCCGTACACAGCTCTGGCTGATGTTCGTTCGGTATTGGTTTCATTTGCATCTCAAATGTCTAATTACCGGTCTTTCCACATGTGACCCGACACAGCATATATCAACCCATGTAATGTAACCCGGCAATAAAATCTTGGATCAAAACAAAACCCGAATATGGAATTAATATGGAACGAAATAAGTAAATATATAGTATTATGTGACAAACCCTAATTAATATATATAACAAATTCAATAAATTATGAGAATCAATTAAAAAATATAATGTCTTGATCCATGTGAAAGAAAAATAAGTAACATAAAAGTGTCAAATCGCAACCCTTTCCTTAAATATACAAACGATACTTTTATTTTGTTTTAAATTAAAAATATTATGAAACAACGCAAGAGCTACAAGTACAAATGAGAGTTTTCACTTTAATTAGCCAAGTAGCTAAGGATCAAGCTACTAATTCATAAGACCACAAGAAACATCATAAACAGGCTAAATTGTCAACTGTTTTAAACTTTAAGAAGCATCATCATTATCAAATTTAGTCTGAAGTCTTGTAATGAAACGAGTTTGGAAAGATTTGATAGTACGCAGCCTTACCCTTATATAGTAAAGATGTTGTTTCTAGTAAACTCATATGTAAATATGATAATAAAAGAGTGATGCAGGCTAAAGAGTAAACAAGTAAAATTGGCACATTAAAAAAATTGTAACTAAAATTATAATAAATACATAAATAAATAATAAATAATAAATATAAATAAAATATAACTCGACTTTTAAAAATAAAATATATTTTAAAACTAAAATATAATAAAATATAATATCTCTTTATTTGTAGAAAAGTACCAATACCCAGATGATAAAAGAGCAATAAAGCATCAAAAGACTCGACTTTAACTCAACATGTAGAAAAACAAAACGACTAAAACCATAAGATCATTAAGCCTAAAAATTTAATCTTGACATAAACCCAACAATATCAGATGCAAGGAGATCGACATAATCAAGCCCAGAAAGCATTAAACACTAAATCAAACAAAGAAGCTTATATCAAAAGCAAAAAAAGATAAAGAACATAAATTTCAGAAAACCCAACAAAACCTAGAATACACCAAAGTAGAAGACATTGATTAATCAAGAACCATGCCTAAAAAGAGGAGGCTACAGAGAAGGAAGAGAGTGAGAGCGCCAAAAAAGAAGGAAAGCAACGTTTATATACCTCTTATTCAATCCTTAAAAAAACCACCTGCTTACATACTGCTTATTCTCTCAACTAATTTTCATAAATCCCAATAACAATATACCAACTTCTCATAATCAATCAAAAAACTCGTGTTTCAAAGCAAAATTTTCATACATCAGGAACAAAAATCTAAAACCATACCCACCCCTAAAAATATTTGGAACTCCTTAAGGAACATATAATAAGTTTATTATTAAACCAATTAGAATTGGCATATGAGATAAGGAACAAACTTTATGCCACAAGAAGTAGTCGTAGACTTTATTTCATTTAGAGATTTCATTTATTTGCTATTCAAGGAGGGAAAAGAAGAAGAAGATGAAGAAGTGCGCTTTAACTCATGATACTTTCAATTTCGTGGTCATTTTTAGATTTCTTTAAGAAATTGATTACAGATCCATTTGTTGATTCCAAATCCTTGAGTTCCTTTACCACCAAATTATTTAAATTATACATCTAAAAGCAATCTTAAAAAGATTAAAATCATCCCTTCCAAGTAGATGAGGAGTGTAACATATTTAACTATATTGCTCTATTCATTTATATGATAATAAGTGATTGCATTTGAGCTATATTCCTCTCCAAAAGCAATTGGAATAAGAGCATTCAAAGAAGAGGTGATTAATAATTTTGGGACTGCTAGCATAGTCTACAGTTGGGATTAGGAAGGGAAAAGGGACAGTCATTTATAGGTCCAAGATGTGTGGATTATTCCTTACTACTAGATAAAGTATAAATGAGATCTTTGGTGAGAGATACTTACACCAAACAAATATGAACTAGTAGATTCTTAGAGCTTGGAGCCTAAACAAATCCATATAAGTTTTGTTGGTGAAGTTGTCATAAGGATGTTTTGACCAAATAACCTTATCATCCTAATTGGGATTAGGCTGGTAAGTGATTGTGTGTAATTGTAAATGCAGAACATAGTTGTAGCTAGTATAGTTGAGTATGGGTTGATCCCATGAGGACTATTAGTTAACTACTAACTATTCACAAACTTAGGAGGCGCTTGGTTCAAATTGAGTAATTATAATAGGAATGGAAATGAATATAGTGAGAAACGATAATGAATATAATCATTATAATTATGATGGTTGGTTAGAACGAATGAATGATTACCATTACTATTAATAGTAGTTGGTTTTTAAAAAATACTGAGAAATAAAAGTTTATTAAAATTTTTACATCAAATTTTAATATATTTTAATTAGTTATATTTAATTGTCAAAAAATAGAAAAAATATATAATTAACTATATTGTAAATAATTATATTGTAATTAATTAATTAATTATATTGCAATATTATTTTAATTATTTATATTGTAATTAATTAATTAATGATATTGTAATATTATTTTAATTAAAGATATTGTAATTAATTAATTAATTAATTAATTATATTGAAATATTATTTTAATTAATTAATTATATTTAATTACAAAAAGATAAGAAAAAAGATGAAGGGAGTGTCACTTAGGAATGATTAACATTCCCCTCATGCTTGAGGGGTATGTAGCAATACCTAAAAGTTGGATATCATAATACTATCCCTATAATGATAATATATAACTAACCACTCCTTTTTTATTCCATCCATTGAACTCTTCCCAAACTCATCAACCAAGCATCCATTAATCATCTAGACCAGTGATTATAGATGATTGAATAAGAAAATAAAGTAAATTATTATTTAAGTTAAAATATAATATCTAATTATCGGAGCTTAGTTTAATAAGGCTTTGCGGCCTCTCACGCAACCGCCGTCGGATATTGTTAACAAAAACCACCCTCATGCAAACCCCACAAAAATAGTGCTACTTTTCTCATTTGTTCATAGGAATGGCGGTCTGTATCTCAACTGATCCAGCCTAGAAAAAAAACCATAGAGTTAAGTGCAAATTTGTAGGGTGTGAACATGTCAGATTACTTGTACTTAAATGGTAAAAATTTTAAAATTATAGAAAAGCCCGAGATTCAGATTTCTGGAGATCGAGATTTGGCAGGAAAAGCCTCCATTCATCTATTTCCAGAAGCCGTGCTGTGTTGGGAGTGACATTATAACTACCCACAAAAAGCAAACCCTAAAACTTTATCTCCTCCTCCTTTCTTTGACCACTAGTTTTTAATCACTTTTACTTTTTTTTAATACAAAGGAAAACACACAACAAATAAAACTAATTAGCCGCTAGCGCGTGGGTACTGAACACCCTGTTGATCCCACAAGAGGAGCTCCATAAGGGACATGGAAGGTGCAGGGAGATAATGCATCCTTGGGTCGATGCGAACAGCGAGGGCGGCCAAGAAATCTGCACACTGGTTCCCTTCTCGGAGTACGTGCTGGATCTGAACTTCCCAGTCTCAGTTGAGTAACTCCCTGGTACCTGTCAACAAAGAAAAAGTTTCAGTAAAATTAGGCCGGGACGATGAAAGAAGATTAATCACCTCTAAGGAGTCGGTTTCGACAATGACGCGTTGATACCCCAACTCCCAAGCCAGAGAGAGCCCGGAGTGGAGGCCCCAGAGTTCAGCAATTTGTGGGGAGGCATTACCAAGATGCTGGATAAAACCACCGCACCAGTGACCGGTGCAATCACGAATAAGACCCCCTGAGGAAGCAATGGACGATCTGTGCTGATAAGCTCCATCTGTGTTGAGTTTAACCCAGGGGTCCGGTGGTATGGACCAACTAACGAGGTGGCCTATAGGGAGCTCTGGATCTGAAAAAACACAGCTCTCCACTTTGCGGTCTCGTGCTATCCACTCAACGTAAGACAAAACAGATCTCGACCCATTCGCCGGCCATGCGAAGCCATCATCAAAAAGGCTCTTGTTTCGCCAGGTCCAAAGCATCCAGCAAGTGTAACATCCCGTCACCGATGGGAAGGTTATAATGGTAAATTGGGACATGCTAGGTTGTTACATTGCATATATGTTATGTTCATACATTTGACCTCTAATGTTAGAGGAACGAGTCATTGGCATAAGCATGCATTTTAGTTATGTATAATT
>JANIJH010000004.1:19641800-19652480 GCA_024520975.1 Erythroxylum areolatum
TGTTGCATTCCTTGTTTGTGAATGATTGTGCATTTGATATATGAATTTGTGTGAAATATGTGACATTATGTATGACAATTGTGTTTGAATGATTTGAAAAACTATTGTGTGAATTTTGGTTGGAATTGTGAATGAAAATGTGTTTGATATGAAAACTAAGTTTCGAAATGTGCCTTCGGGCAATTCGATTTTCAAGTGTGAAATGTGTTATGTGGGTTTAATTAGGTCCCATAAGAGGGTCAAGTGCACTTGTCTAAGCTTCGCCCGCCTGCCCGCTAGTGGCATTGGAGCTCCGTTACGGACTCTTATAAGTTCACGGCTACACCGGACCGCTATACGGGAAGGTGTAGTATGTTCTGTTCACGGCTACACAGGACCGCTATGCGGAAATGTGCAGTACGTTCTATTTCTGGACTGACCCAAACCAAATTTTGATGTGTTATGTGCTTATGTGTGTTACAATGATGCATTACATGATTTGAAAATTGTTCGTGAATTTTTGAAAGAAATTGAAATTTACATGATTTGAAATGGTTCATGAAGTTTGAAAATTTGAGAATTTTGAGAAATGAGCAATTAAGGTTTCCAACGTGCGTGTTGCTAAAATATTTATTCACGGACGTCGGAGTTAAGTTTTTGTTCCGCTTTCGATTTATTGCTTTCGTTTTCGAGCCATTCGATTCGTATTCGATTTCGCTTTGTTTATGTTCTTAAGCGATTTTTTTTGTTTCTGTTGATGCCGAGCCATTCGATTCACTTTCGATTCTTTCGCCTTTTGATCCATTTTGCTTTCTTTGACTTTTGCCTTATATGTCTGCCTCGGATTCTTTCGCTTTGTTTCCCGATTCGTGACTTTGACCGTTCTTTTATTTCGCTTTCTGTTTCCGTTTTGTGTTTTTCCGGTTGAGGTCCGGTTCTAAAATTGGGTCCCAACAGGCATGTATTAGTATATCTGGATTAACGATGTCCAGCCTTATTAATCCTATGACTAGGGATAATTTAGATACTAACATAATTGCATATGATAGGAATCTCAATAGTATGACCACATCATGATTTCCTTCATACTATGTCATATATCCTAGACTTCATTAATTTGCTTATAGATCAATATCAATTCATAAATAATGAACACCAACTTAATGAAATATGCCTTTCTTTATTATTGAAAATAAAGTATGTAAATAACTTTGTACAAAACACGCTAAAAGCGATTACCTTTAAGGCATACTCTAATAAATCTCCTAGTTGACCTAAAGCCAATTGCCTTGGTATCTAATACCATAGGTGAGTACATGAAAATCAAAGTTATTATGTGACAATGGCTTCGTTAATGGATCAGAAATATTCTGCTCGGTGGGAATTCTCTCTATCTGTACATTATCTCGACCAATGATCTCCCTAATTAGATGATATCGGGGAAGTACGTTCTTGGATCATTGATGAGACCTTGAGTCCTTAGCCTGCACAATAGCCCCATTGTTGTCACAATATAATTGTATAGGCCCATCACTGTTATGAACCTCACCAAGTTCAGTAATGAACTTCTTGATCCAAACTGCTTCCTTTGTTGTGTCTGAAGCGGCAATGTACTATGCCTCAGTTGTTGAATCGACAATCATCTCTTATTTGGAATTCTTCCAACTGACCACCCCATCGTTCAGTGTGAATGTATAACCTGAATGGGATTTGGAATCATCTTTATCAAATTGAAAACTGGCATCTGTATGCCCACTCACTTTTAGATTTCTATCTCCATATATTAAGAAAACATCCTTAGTCCTTCGTAAGTACTTAAAGATAGTCTTGATAGCCATCTAATAACCCTCACTAGGATTCGATTGGTCTCTGCTTGTAACACTTAGAGCATATACATCGGGTCATGTACATAATATAACGTACATGATAGATCCCACTATAGATGCATATGGGATCATATTTATGCACGTCCTCTCATCTTGTGTCTTAGGATACATAGATTTCGAGAGTGTTATCCCATGAGTCATGGGAAGATACCCTCTCTTGAACTGCTCCATGCTAAACCTTTTTAGCTTCTTATTTATGTACGTTGATTGTGAAAGACCAATTAACTTTTTCGGTCTATCTTTATAGATCTATATCCTGAGGATATAAGTTACTTCACCAAGATCTTTCATGGCAAATTGTTTGGACAACCAAATCTTCACAGATTGTAGCATAGAGATATTATTTCCTAGTAATAATATGTCATTTACACATAGCACAAGGAATACGATTGCACTCCCACTAACTTTCTTATACACATAGGGTTCATCCAGATTTTCTAAGAAACCAAACTCTTTGATTATCTCATCAAAGTGGATATCCCAACTCTTGGATGCTTTTTTCAATCCATAGGTGGATGTTTGAAGCTTGCATACCTTTTTGCCATCATAGGAGATGAAGCCCTCTGGTTGTGTCATATACACATCTTTGACTAGATTTCCATTTAGAAAACTGTCTTCACATCTATTTGCCATATCTCATAATCATAATGAGCGGCAATGGTTAGAAGTATCCTAATTGATTTAAGCATTGCTACTGGTTGAAGGTCTTGTCATAGACAATTCCATGTCTTTGACGAAATCCTTTGGCCACAAGCCTTGCTTTATAGGTAATCACATTACCATCCATGTTGGTTTTCTTTTTGAATATACCCTATGGTAATCACATTTACATTTATAGGTAATCACATTTACACCCATGTATGAAAACCCATTAGTATGGGTGCCTCAACCAAAGTCTACACTTGATTTTCATACATGGAATCCATTTATGCTTTTATGGAACTAAGCCATTTCTCATACTCTAAACTCTTCAGAACCTCTTCATAGGTAGTAGGCTCATTATCTTCTATGAGCAATACGTCATTATGTTCAATCACGAGAAATCCACATCTCTCGGGAATAGAGTGTATCCTACGTGACCTACAAACTTCCTATGTTGAAGAAGGTTAAACTATTACTTTATCTATATGAGTCACAGCTCAGGGTCAGGCAGTTGATCTGCATTTGTTCGAGCATCTTGAACTTTTTTAAGTTTAATTTTTCTCCCACTATATTCTTTTAAAATAAACTCTTTCTCTAAGAAGACAACATGCTTTGAAACAAACACTTTTTGTTCCTCAGCAAAGTAAAATTGATATCCCATTGTTTCTTTAGGATATCCTATGAACAAATACTTGTCAGAATTTGCATCAAGTTTATCTAACTGTATCTGTTTCACATAAGCCGAACAACCCTAAACTTTCAAATGAGAAAGATATGATTTTTTGTTAATCCATATCTTATATGGAGTAACATCAATTGTCTTTGATGGAACTCTATTTAGTAAATAAACAGTTATCTCAAGTGCATACCCCCAAAAGGATTTTGGTAAATCTACAAAGCCCATCATCGACCATACCATATCCAATAAAGTTCAGTTTCTCCTTTCGGCCACACCATTGTATTGTAGTGTGTAAGGTTTAGTCTATTGAGATAAAATCCCATTATCTCTTAGATAATCTAACAATTATTAGTAATATGTGTTTAATTTTTAATATATTTAATCATTTACACTTAGTGGTTATTGATACAAAAATGCTTAAGATACTCACTTTAATTCATATATTATTTTAGGTATAATTTGGAAGCAAAGAAATTAAAGCGAGTCGAAAGCACCCTATTTGGGACATTTTTCGAAGATCAATATTTGCTTGTTTTCATGGAGTGAGATAAAGAAAATTAACAGAAGAAAAATGGAAGACAAAGAAGCCGAAAAATTTAAACACAAGTAGTTGTAAAAAAAAAAGAAAAAAGAAGGAAATTTGGTTGCTGTGTTGCGTTTCACGCAGCAACGTATGCGTTAACGTTACGTCCACCCGCGTTAAACACTGCGTCCATGCGTTTAAAATGCATACGCAGACGAGGCGATGAGGGATTTAAGACGAGAGCAACATTTATTTGTGAAATCACGCAATAGGAAACGTCACAGTAGACAGCGCTATAGGAAAAATCAATTAAGAGCTGGCAACTGTGTTAAACGTAAAGGAGGATCAGCTGCAGTATAGGGCCAGCAATAAGTGGTTTTTTGTGGGACATTAAATAGGGGTTGAAGCAATTTTCTGGGAAAGACCCATGAAGGGCTAGGCATCCCGACACCAGTTCGGAGGTGACATCGACACCAACGACCCGGGTTAAGTATTTATTATTATTATTTTGTTGTTCCTTTCTCTCATTAGGAATCGATTGTGTTATCTGATGTTAACTGATTTGGGTTTTGTGTATAGATAATCAGATTTTCGTTATTGTTCGGTTATTTGTGTATGAACCCATCAGGTATTGTGAATTGATGATTTTAATGTGTTCATTGAATCGTTAATTTCAAACCTATTGCTAGAATTTCGATATAATCTATAATTGTTATGTTGAAATTCATGTGTAGCGACTAATGATTTATAATCATAAGGGATAACATGACCTAGGTTAAATGATGGATCGTATGTGGTTATTGCCTTGATTAATCAGTTTTCCTAATTCATAATGCTACTGTCTAATTAAATATAAAGATCGTATCCTAGGTTATTCGATGGTTAAGTTTAATTAATGATCGTATCTTGATTAAACAAAACCTAAGGAAAAACTCGGGTTAATTTTTAACCACGATTAATAATTGCTAGGAGAGGTTAAAGAACAACAAATTAATGAAATATGCTTAATTAGGGTATAGGCCGAGATTGAACCAAAGAACCGGATCCCTACCGAATTCCTCACTTTTATCATTTTTTGCATGTTTTCTTTAATTTGTTTTTATTAGTTAGTTTTATTTTACTTTCTTCTTTGAAAATACAAAACCCCTCATTAAGTGTAAACATCGGTTAATTTCATTTCTTAAACTTTACACACACTCTCTATAGGATCGACCAAGACTCACCATTGCTATAATAGTAGTCTAGTTATTTTATTTTGACAAACAATTATTGGTCTAAGTATTCCCCACCTCGATCGGATCGTGGTATCTTGATACCTTTCCTAAGTTGGTTGTCTACTTCATTTCTGAATTGTTTGAACTTTTCAAATGTATTAGATTTGTATCTCATCAGATACAGATACTCATATCGAGAATAGTCATTGATAAAGGTAATGAAGTAAAGAAAACCAGTTTTGGCATGGATGGATATCGAAGCACATACATTTAAATATATTAGGTCTAATACTCCAGTAGTTCGTTCACCTTTTCCCTTTAAGGGTAACTTAGTCATCTTGCCTAATAAACAAGATTCACACATGTCATATGATTCATAATCAAATGATCCTAAACTACCACTCTCGTTTATGTCTTTTCGTGTCATTGACATTCATAATTCGATGCGACATATCTGATATGTAAATTTCATTGCATAATGTACTAGTACTATAAAGCATTCCATTCAAACTAATAGAACAACCATTACTATTGAAAGTCAAATAGAAACCAGCTTTATTTAAACAAGAAATAGATAATATGTTCTTTGTTATAATAGGTACAAAAGAAAAATTATCCAGTTTAATTACAAGCCCACTGGGGAGTGACAAAAAAAGGTGCCTATGGCTAATGTAGTAATTATTGCTCTATTACCCACGCGCAGTTCCCGTTCTTCGTTCATGAGTTGTCTACTGTCCCTAAGGCCATGCATATCATTACATATGTGTAAGCCACAGCCAGCATCTAATACCCATGATGAGAAACAATATTAACCTCATTGATAAACATACCTGAAGGAGTTGGGGCATCTAATGCCTGCTTCTTCTTCAAGGACTTTAGATAGACTTTACAGTTTCGCTTCCAGTGGCTAGTCTTGCCACAATGGAAGCAAGTTCCTTTCGGCGTAGTTTCTTTGAGTTTCTTTTTGCCTGCACTTTCTTTTGGTTTCTTAGACCTTTTCTTCTTTAGGTTCTTTTTTCTTAAACTATAAGAAGAAGAGTCCACCACTAGCACTGGCTTGCTATCCTTCTTGATAGCTTGCTCTGTTGTCTTAAGCAGATTGATCAACTCAGAGATTATCATGGAGATTTGGTTCATCCAATAGTTCAACATAAAACGTGAATAACTATAAGATAATCTAACCAGAATTAGGTCAACACTTATGGTTCATAACAAAACCTAAGGTGGCTAACCTCTCAATATAAGCATTCATCTTCAATGCACTACAGATGTCCCCGGAGTCATCTTAGTTGTGAAAAGCAGCCTCGAGGTCTTGAACCTTTCATACTGAGCTTGCTCATCAAAAAGCTCTCTAAGATGAAACACTATAGTATTAGCATCCCTAGACTCATGCTGCTTTTGCAGCTCTAATGACATAGAGGCTAGCATAATACAGGTAGCCAAGTCACTATCTTTGAGATGCTTACGATATGCTCTCTGATCCTCATTAGAAGCTTCAACAATAGGTCGATCAGGAAGTGGAATGTCTAGAACATAGCCTAGCTCATCAAATCTGAGAACAATTCTCAAATTTCTCAACCAATTAAGAAAATTAGGTCTAGTTAATTTATTAGAATATATAAATGAGTGCAAATTCACACTGGAAGACATATTCAATCAACCTAAATATGAAGAGAGAAAGAATGTGAGAATACACATAAATACATGATCATAAGGAATTACATGACATTTATATGGCTCCCACTAGTTTCAAAGAATCCATAGCCCTCATTACGAATCCAAGCAAAATGATGACAAAGTGTCCTAGTGGGTTGATGTCTGACATTACTAAAAATGACCTTAGGTTTACGCAATAAGCCATCTTAGGTCAATTGGCAGGTATCAATTATATCAATTACATCACAGATGCAACTATCGTATAATGCTATCAACTCATGGTGCATGCACATACATTGGATTATCAACTCTTGATGCGCGTACATCTGATGTATGCTACCCAATTACGCCTCTGTCTACGTTAACCATGAGTTTACTCAACAAATCAACATTTCTAGTGAAAACCGACACATTAATTCGAAAATCTCATTTCCATGGTTTGAACATATTCGTATAGAGCAGGCTTGGGTTTACCCAACAACCCTAACTCTGAAAGCATTTTGGTTCTCTCCATATTAATGGAAGGCATTAGTTTTCATACTATGTGTGAGGGATTTCATACTCTAGTCTCATCTAAGTTGTAAGATTATAATCACAGTGACTATATGGAATGATTTATGATGTTTCATCAATCACATTGAATCTATATCCACAATCATCCATCATCCCACCTAGACAATCCTAGCATGCATTCTTTAATCAACCATCTCACAAGGTTTTCCTATATAGGTTGTGACATGTTATGCATCTAAAGATTTGATGTTCAATTCAACTCTTGAACTGAATTACTTTCTAATGTTGGCCTCGGCTAATTGTTGAATTCGTATGTTTTCAATTCCAATTCAAAATACCAATATACCAAGTGTAATACCCTCAACTATGATGTACTAACTAAACACTTTAATTGTATTATGCTTGCCATATCTAGTCATACTAGATATGAACTACTTGAAATATATTCATACAATATTATTCTCTTAGATTTCCAAATAATTTCAAAACATCAAACTAGCACCCTAAGTATCTTTAGATAGTCTCCACTTCATCAAGAATGCTTCGGCACTTGTCACATAACTAGTAACGGCCAAAACAATCATGGCAACTGAATATACCAATGAGACGATAATATGACATATTTGACATCCAAAATTTTTTTTTTGGAAACCCAATTTCAAGCAAATCAGTTTGGCATACATACAACATAAATTAACATATTTCTGATCACATAAAAAATTATTCAAGGCATTGAAACCAAAAAACACACAATCACCATTTCAAACAAACCAAGTCCAGCAGTTTTTCTAAAAAATGTCCAGCTCTGTCTTTTGCTTGAAAAATCATTGAAACAATTTCAATAAATGTTGAGAAAATTACAGAGGCTATAACATGTTCCAACATGCTCCATAAAGTTTTTTCAGAACTTATTTCCAAGAAAACTCAACTAACCTCAATAACCAAGCCAATCTAGAATCTGTGTTCCTCAATATAGACATTCCCGATAGCACATAAGAAATTCTCAAATAAATATTCAATCACCTAGAAATTTTTTTCCATCTTCACAGACATTAATAAACATCTTAAAAAGAGTTGGTGAAAGAAAATACCAAAAAAATTATAAAATTCATTCTAGAATTTGCAAGCATGCCCATTCATGTAATGTGCATAAATACAACAACCAGAACAGTAGATAATTAATTAGCAAAATCATATCAAATCACATTGATAATTTTTTTCTTCCATAGACATATTTAGCAACATCTCATGAGAAAATTTGGGCAAGAAAATTTTGAAAACAATATCTCTATATTGATTTTGAATTCAACACAATTAGAATGCACAATTGTCACAACCAATCAGTAGCATCACACATGTTATGGTTTCTCCTTTATACAGGACATAAGTGGCTTTGATACCACTGTAGGAAAATCTCGATGTGAGCACATATACACGGGGTGCGGAAAATAAAAAAAATTATTCTTGGACTTTCCCGAAGTCCAAGATCTATATGCTTATATAAGAAAATACCATAAAACCTAACTGAATATTCTCAATTCACATACATATATATATATATAGGAATTCATGGTATTTACATAAATCAATCATTAATATAATAACCATGTAACTTGTGTGTAGTCTCTTTCGTTCTTCGATTTTCTACTCATCAGGTTGTCGCAAATCACAACGATCAAATATATATATAGGAATTCATGGTATTTACATAAATCAATTATTAATATACTAACCATGTAACTTATGTGTAGTCTCTTTTGTTCTTCGATTTTCTACTCATTAGGTTGTCACAAATCACAGCGATCAAAACAAACCATCTCCAACGGTATCTATACAAAGATCGGAGAAACTAATCGAATCAAACTCTTTGATCAGAAAATAGCTAGAACAAAGACAAAAGTACTAGCTCTCTCGTTTGTTCTATAGAGAGCAAAAACTTTAAAGAGAAAGAAGAGAGAAGAAGATGATAAAGTTAAAAGAGAAGCTTGAAAGATGGTTTTTATGTACTTGTTAAAATACCTTTCTTACAAACATCAACCTTCCTTTTTAGCTTTTTGTCTTTTATCATTTAAAAACAATAAATGTAACTTGTTAAAGAAGACTCTCATCTTCCAAGTTGCACACATCATTATACACACACACACACACACACACACACACATATGTATATATATGGATATATCTTTTTGATCAGAGGTTGAGTCGATCATCAGAAGAAGAATTAGGCCATATATACATATACATATATATATACATATACATATATATATATATATATATATGTATATATATGTATATATATGTATATACATATGTATATGTATATATATGTATATGTATATATATGTATATATATGTATATGTATATATATATATATATGTATATGTATATATATATATATATGTATATGGATATATCTTTTTGATCAGAGGTTGAGTAGATCATCAGAAGAAGAATTAGGCCAAAAATTAGGCTACATTTTGGGAAAATAAAACTTCCATCGAAGAGAAGCAAATGAAAGGTTTTCATAAAAATTCTCGTAGAATCGAGAATGAAGTTTTCATTCTGTATATGCCAGATTATGAATTAGTAACTGCATCCAATTTGCAAAAAAAATCCCAATTGTTTCGAACTAAATTGGATTATCTGAAAAAAGCCTGGTTCTTTGGACAATCTATCTCGTATCTGGTACTGCATGGCTCCACTCTGCAAGAACTCCGAATCATTCTCTTGAAGCTCATCCTCTTCATCATAAATGATCCACTTACACCGAAATGACCTGGCTTATATATATATATATATATATATATAGGGATCGGTCCTACTAGGTTCCTGAAGTGAAAAAATACTAGAGACCTATTTCAGCAATATCGATGTCACGATCTCATTGGGATCTATTTGGTTCTATTGCTTTCTATATAATGGATCTCTATTCAAAACTATTTTATGAATCTTCCAAGTCACTCTTATGTGTGTGACTCATTAGGTTTCTGGTTATGTTGGCTACTTTGATTATCATTTAATCCAAGCAAGTCATGAGCAGCGTCCAACAACACTTCATGACCCCTAATTGACGGGAAGTAAGTGGTTTGACGAACGAACTCGTGCTCATCACCAACCATCTTATGAAACCTCCCATAGACAATTACTGCACAATTCATCCTTTCACCATGCTATACCCCACTTGGTTATAAGTATGGGCAAAATGCTAACTCTCGCTAGACTAACTACGTCAAATCTAGTCTAAGTGATATTAGTTCTTGTCCTGGGACTGATTACTCTATATATCAATAAAGACATTCTTTATGACACATATACTCTGACCAGAGATTTCCAAGTAAGGGCCCTAATAAGAGGCCATGGTTATCATCTTCTGCTATCACAGAAGTGGTGAATCATCTATTGATTACTCAGTTATCTTCAAATACCTCAAGCTGTACTCAATCACCACTCTATGAGCGACCTCTGCGAGGCAACAAAGAATGGAGTCAATGTTAGATCCCGGAAAATTTTTCTTTAAGTAAGCATGATTTCAAAATAATTTTGGAGTTTAGATAGATTTAATTTTTAGAACTATAATGGTGCCA
>JANIJH010000004.1:19674808-19685649 GCA_024520975.1 Erythroxylum areolatum
AAAATCCAAAAATACCTTTTTATATGCTTTTCTTTCATTTAATTCAATTTACTTAGTTTTATCAAAAATCCAAAACCTCACTCTTAACTAATTTAGTTTGCATTCTATGACAATTAGGCTAGCTTAGATCACTTGCACTAGGTTCCGATTAAATGAGACGACCCGAGGTTGCACTCTATATTGCAATCCTTGGAATTAAATTTTTGATTTGGTTTCCAAGGGAGTAACCCAAAGACTAAACACAGCCGATCATTTGGAAAAAGTTTGATTGAAGGAAAGTGAGGTAATCCGCAGGAATAGTATGATTTGGTGTTATTTTATTGAACATGCTTTGACATTTTGAATATATATGGATTTGTAGGGTTCCAATTGAGATGATTTTCAATGTGGAGTAAACTAAAGACATAGGTTTACAAATCATATGAAGAAGCCAAATTCTGATTCAGTCTCTAAGATGTTCCATTTCTAGATGAAAGTTAGGAATTATTTAGAAACCTAAAATAATAGGAAATAGATGTTCTGAAAAAGTTAAATTGTAATTTTAGTTTGAGGTTTCCCAAAATCTGTGCTAAAGTAGAAGAAAGGTGTTTGCTCACGTTTTATGGTTCCGAATGTTAGGCTTCGGAATCGGGGTCCAACATCCTTTAATTGTTCAAATTAAAGAATAATCCCACATTATTTGCATCAGAAAAAATATAACATATCATAACATGATATGCTTGCTTCATAACAAAACTTACAAATATCCGAACAGAAAACCATAATATCAAAACTTAACTTTAAGGTATCAGAATATAACTTGATTGTGTCAAAATATAACTTGATTATATCATAAGAGATTTTAGTTGTATTAGAACTGAACTTAACTTATATTAGAATTGAACATATATTATAACACAAAAGAAGTTTGACTACTAATCCTTTTAACAGAAGTGGGTAACGTGACCAGAACAGAAGATACCATAATTGGTATCATAGAATAAGGGAGACTTATATCTCAGTATCAGAAGACGCTGTTATGTCAAATATAAGGAGACACTCAAGTATTGATATCATGAGACATCGAAGTGTCATAGAAGCAGCTGCAGACCCCTCTAGGCATGCCTATTTACTCATGACTAGGACTTAATAGTTTTAAAACAATCCATTTCAGATTTCATAATCATAAGCAAATAATGTAGTGTATAACATATGTCTTTATTTCATTTATCTCAAATTGAACATATTCACTCCCTTTTGATTAAACTCAATATGCCTTATAATCATAAGCATTTGCATCAATATATCAATGAAACACTAAGTCATTACATATTACACAACATCATAGAAATTCCCAATTTGCAAACATCTATACCCAATTCATATCACGTAAAACCCTTGGAACACATTTTATTCTTAAGAACACATTTTATTCTTAAGAACACATTCATCTTGAACATGCCATACATTTTAACATTAGACTCATTATTAATTAATCACACATTCTTTCAGTTATTACCTCAATTAATAGTCCATAACTAGATTAAATTCTACTCAATTAATCTAACATTATCTAAGTTCATTTTTAACCTCAATTAAGTTCAATCAAACCATTACAAAGTGCCTTAACCTTATGTTTGTCAATAATTGCACAAAACCAAGTTTTTCACCTTCTTAACCCTTTTTCACGACCGTGGGAATATGCCCTATAATTCCCATGATCGTGCCACAACCTTTAAACTACTTCCAAAACTTAACTCCTTGATACACCTTTAACACGCCTTCACCATAGTTCATCAATTCCACTTCAATTCTGCCTTATTCATGCCTCAATTCCATATAAAATTCATGTCTAAAACTAATTCAAGAATCATTCATTAAGTAACTTACAAATCAATATCTTTTACACATCAAAACCAAATCAGAGGTTATCATTGACGAATCATTTTTCCAGCATTCATTTATCATCATCTTACCACATTTTCTATTCAATTCAAGTATCGAACATTTCATATTATAACATGAAATCAAGTTTAGCATTCCTTACCTTCTTAACTTCAAAGAATAACTCCAAAGAAGCAAACCAACTAGTCTTCCAAGCAACCAAACACAACTCTTAGACCAACGTGCAAAGTTTAGCACCAACACAATAATTACACAGAAAATAGTAAGACCTACTTCTTGATACAGTAACTTACAAAGATGTTAAGTGATGATGCTTCAAATTGTAGCAAAATTCTAGAAGTTTATGAGAGAGTATGAGAGTTTTGGTTGAGAGGAGCAAAGCGAAGAGAGGAGGTAGAAACATTAAGAATGAGGGATGATTCACCACCTGCCTAACTCTTCATATGTGGCAGGCAAATGTCACAATTCAACTAGGCCACTTGTCACTCATCCAATGTTGCCAAATTTCAATGCAATAGCTATGTCAAATGTCACTAACTCATAGGCTTAGTCATTCTAATTTTTCATATACCAACTTGACTTGCCATTTGACAATTGTCCTAGTCCAAATGCACATTTTAATACCTTAATTCTCTAATGGTATCAATTAATTACAAATTACTAAATATGATCCATTAAACCAAAATTCAAGTCATATGCAATTCTCAGTCATATCACGATTTTTAACACCTATCATACATGTGCTTTCATGAACATATAACATTCCAACTAAGGTATAATTTGGGGCCTTACAGAAAGGCATGAAGTTAGGGAGAAAATTCAGGCATTTATAACTTCTCCTTCATAAACTTGATAAAGTTGTTCCAACATTATAATAATCAACAAATTAATCAAGGTTCTTTGTCTTTGATTTATCTACCTAATAATAGTGCATCCTGTTATTCCCCAAGTAGAATTATATATATATCCATAATTAATTGACATGCTTTTATTCAAATCTTGAAGTAAAGATACATGAATCTCATAATAAGAAAGTGCTTTAAATCTTGGTCATATTGTTGTAGTATCACCTATTTCTTTTAAAAATGATGAATTTAAATCATTTAAAGGAATATTAAGAGTCATAGATTTATGAATTTAAAAAGGAGATAGATAAAAATGATATTATTACTTGAAAGGTGTGAGTGCATACGTGTCATTTATAACCTTATAGTAGATAGAGCTACACTTGACTTAGAATGTGGAATTTTGAATGATCTGCCACTTTTTCTAGTGCAATTTGAGAATTTTAAACTTTTTTAAAGATGAAGGCTCTATCTTTAAAAGAAAAAAAATACTTAATGTATAATTCCAAATTAAATTTCAAATAGGTTTATGAGAGCATAATCTTAATAATGTTTCTTAAGCCCAATCCTTTGTCAAACCTCTTAAATTCCCTTTAACAACTTTAATTTAATGTTATTCTTAGGCAATTAGTTCTAATTTATTGACGATTCTAGCCACAATCAATAGAAGAACTAATTAACTAAGAGTCATGCTCTAGTAGTAAGCTTAGAGTGATAATGAGCAATGCCAAAGAGCAAGACATGAAGGTAGAAAGTTGAATTTATCGAAAATACTAGTACTTTATTTTTGTTATATTTCTATGTTGTTCGTTGTGATTTCTTCTATGGGACGGAAGGTGATTGACCCAAAATTAAGGCCAATATTTGAATTAACCGCAAGTGCATAGCATAACTGTAGCTAGCGCAGGTAAGTACGAGTCGAATCCCGTGAAGACAATGACTATTAGTAATTACCATTATCCTATTATCTTATATATGAATTTTATTTTAGTTTCAATAAAGAAAATGAAACTTAAACAATTAAAATAAATAGGAAACAATAATGAGCAAAGAGAAAAGAAAATCACTTAGAAAACAATCAATATCAAGAACTAGTACTAGGTAATGAAACCCCCTAAAACCATTAGAAAATTAACCTTTTACTATGCAATTGTTTTATTGAATATTGGATCATGGAAATTCCTGTCATATACTAATTGTAACATATCACTCTTATAGGGCATAAACCCGAACATACCAGAGGATATTTGAGGACTTATTCTATGGAAATGATATATTGGGACAATCAAATTAACTAGATCTTAGACATCTAACATATCATAAGCATTCAAAATATTCATTTCTTCCT
The DNA here is from genome assembly GCA_024520975.1 of Erythroxylum areolatum. Lineage (NCBI taxonomy): Eukaryota > Viridiplantae > Streptophyta > Magnoliopsida > Malpighiales > Erythroxylaceae > Erythroxylum > Erythroxylum areolatum. Next base: position 19,678,886 of record JANIJH010000004.1, read on the forward strand.
ATTTCTTTCACAAACATATAAGGTCACGTATGACAACATAAATCAGAATCCATCATAGACATCACACATCAGTTTTGAGTTCAATCTCCTAGAGATATTGTGTATTATGATATGGGATGCTAATGCAAAAGACTCTAACTAGACTCTAAATATTCACTTGATCAGACCTTTGAGCCATTTTCGTCCCCAAAATGTAAGTACTATACTTCTACTAGATCACTTTAGTAGCTAGAACTCCCCTAAACTTGAAAAAAATGTTGCAATCTTGATGAGTTGTGAACTCTGTGAGTGAACCATCATCTATGCACTCACAAAAGTCATATCACAATTTATTACACTTCAACAAGTATATCATATAAGCCATATTGCATATCACATCACATTCTCCATTGACTACAGTTGTATTTGACTATTTCAAAGCAATTCAATCATATGATGCATATAGGGATGCCTATGCAAATGCACATATGTTTTCAGTCTCATTTTGTTTTGTTGTGTCCAAGTGCCTATCAATGCAATTTGTTGCCCTGTACCCATTGTGGGTACCAAGTTCATGACTGGCCTATACCCATTGTGGATACTGAGTCTATGTTATCAGAGCCTGAGTCTTTTTTTCATAATTTTGAGCTCAAGCTCTTTTCTACACATCGGTCACTCTGGTCATAACTCCTTTATCTGATCATGCATTTCAATATGATGAGATGTATCATTTCATATGCTATTCTTTTATTACCGTTCATTTCGGTGTGCTTATGCCATATAACTGACTCCTCGGACCTAAGTATGGAATTTATCAATCAGTTATACATGTATTTCATATTAAACATACAATTCCCACATAATCACATATAAGTAAGTTTACATATCTAATTGACTCATAGTACACTCTAGAAATACTATTACCTCGATGTTCCGATAATGTCTAGATGTTGACGATCACCTTGGGCATCTATCAGCATGCAATACATACACACATATTTCACAAATCACTAAGATGTTTAATCATATAAATATACAATCATGCATATGTACATGTATATGTATATGTATATGTATATGTATATGTATATGTATATGTGTCATGTTTCAATGCATGCTTAATTGACTTTCTAGTTATGTATTCTTATGCATAGATCTTAACTATTCAATTTGTGTTTATACACCCTAAAACCATTCAAACATTACAGCTTGCATACTACCATTTTGCAATCAGGTTTATACCTATAAGTTTGCTTGATTTACTCCAAATTCATCAACCATATATTACACTTATCCTTGTACATTTTCATGATCAAAAAGCCTCTTATAACACACACACAATTGTTACTTTAAATCTGAAATTTCAGCGTATACATTCACCAAACTTTTTCCAGCAATACATATTCATACATTTACCCAGTTCTCATTTATAATTACCCCATATTCAACAATTCTCATACATCCATACCTTATACACATTACTCATGTCCTTAGGATCATGTTTACATTAAAATAATACGTTTATTCCTTTAACAAATCATAATTTCCAGCTTTGAATACAACCACATCAAAATAGTTCATTCTTTAGGTTATGACATCAATTACCTACATAAACTTATCAAGCTCTTAACCAATTAATCAAGCAAAAATCTAGACTCATTCCTAGACTTAATCAAGTCCAAATATACCAATTTAGAGTGAATTTTCTCAGCTGGTTCAACATGTATACAAGGTAGAAATTAAAATTCTAGAATTTGTCATCAACATCACTAATGTGTGTAACTTTACTACCTTCAATACTTCACGAATTACAAGCTTAGAGACATTACTAACACCAGAAATTTTCCAGATTTAATGTCCTTTAAAGTTACTTCATTTCAAGTTAATATAACTTCCATATTGGTTACACTAAGGCTTACAAAATTTTGCTCACTTATGTCATTAATTGTCACTTTTTACAAACACACCTACAACTCTAATTTTCCATATTCGAAAACACCTTAATAATGCCTATCTTTAACATGAATTCCTCATCAATTATACTTCAAATCCTAAATTAAATCAACCAAACAACCCATAAACTATTGTTTTTGTATATTAAAAAAAACAGAAAAGTACCTATTCAGTCTTCATCTTCCAACACATCTTCAACACTAACATCACATTCAATCCATCCCTAATCAGCCATAATAAAATTCAGCTAACATATACCACAATAGTTCAATATTTCACTTACTTGATTAGCTTGAATGCCACCTCAAATGTCAAGCTTGCTTAACCTCACATGGAAGAACAATTCAAGAACATTGAGGGAGTATGATGGATTCGACCATGACCAGAAAATGAAGATAGATTTTTTACAACAAGGTATGTATCAACATTCAACCTCTCTGCCTCTCTTTATGAGGATTTTTCAAGATTTTGGGGTGGTGATGGATAGAACTAAGGCTGAAATTCAAGGGTGTGGGTGAGATGAAGGTTTCAACAATGAGAGGAAGAAGAAGGAGAAAGTATACGGCAGCTTAAATTTCAAAAGCAAGGAAAATGACCATAACTTCTATATATATAGTGCAAAATTAGTGATATTTCTTTAAACACACTTTTTATGTAATTAAGCAAGCTACATGTCCTCTTTTTTGGTTGATAAATGTACATATTAATTCATCAATCTTCTAATCATGACAATTAACTCTAAATTACTAATCGTAATCTATCAATTCTTTTTATTGGTAAACGAAAATACAAGACATTAGAAATGCATAATCGTGTCACAATCATTTTAAAACTTTCATACCCCAAAACATGTCAATTGAGTGCACATAAAATCTTTGCATTTTTTAAAATCATAATTCATGTGTATGCTAATATTCTGCATGTGAATGAAATCATAAAATCATCGCCTAAATTCACCAAATTAATTCTATAATGATGTAACTCGTGTGACTCAGTATTCTGATGCTCTAATCCTCAATAGTTTTGGAGACTGACTATTACACTAGTAAGTCACTTGAGTCTACTAACAACTAATTTTAGGTTTATTATTCAAATTACTCAGGTTAAAGTTTCTAAGATTGCTTTACTAATTTGTGAATTCTGCTATTAATTTTGACCTTAATCTAAAGGATTTATATCAACCTATCTTTAGGTTTGTAATCAACTCCTTTCAATTACAATAGATCTATTCATACAAAGGATTTCTCAATATTTGAGTTATTAAATCAAATTATGTACTAATATTCCAAATCTATTAGAACATATATTAAACACATAATTGAATCACAATAGATCAATAAAAACAATTGCATTAAATAAAAGAATCAAAACATATTGTAGTACAAACTAGGGTTTATCACACCTAGACACTAAAGATGTTTAGTTACACATGATAAAAAATGAAATCAAACAAAAATAAGAAGAAAATTGAATAGAAAACAAAGAGTTTATAATTTTAAATCTCCTTTATTTTCTATTGAATGTTCTTGCAAGGTAGATATTTGATGTTGAATTCTATTGGATTTGTCACTAATTCTTCACATCTTGATCAATTTTACCCCTTTTTAATGATCTCAACATCTGGAATAACCTTTGTAAGTTTAGGCTCTTAATTTTCCTTTGCTCACTTCTTTTTATAGTAATTTTTACGGTTTCTAGGAGATACATGGTCTGATACATAACCATGTATTGGACTGTGTATAGCCTATAATATCCATAATTCACAATTCTAAACGAGTTGAGAGACTTACACGACTATAGAAACAATCATGTATCACATGATTATTTTATATCTCCATTTTATGTTAAATTTCCATCTAAATTCCTCTCCTTTTAGTCCATGAAGGAAATGATAATCTATAAATACCCTTTGACAGCTTAAGTACCAAATATACAATAAAAGTATAAATTATAAAGAAAAATGCATCAAATATGAGGTATAAATATATTCAAATATGGATATATCAGAAGGAAAATATTCAATTTGTTGGAAGAAGAATTGCAAAACCCATGCATGTAAGAGGCAAGTTTGTCTTATTGTAATTTTACATACTTTCCCCTCTAATATATATGTGAAATTTAAAATGATAGATAACAGTTGCAAACATTTGGTTCAACATATCTCTAGCTTGATAGGACTTATGAGTTACTTTGTAAATGTTGTGTTAGTTTATTATAACTGTATAGTCTATTAATTTCCTTTATGATGTCTCTAGATTGCAAATAGATATGGCTATAAACTCCTGGGAAAGAGAGTTTGGATATGAAAAAATGTTCTTCTAAATTTAACATTTCTCACTAATAATCAACAGAAGCTTTCTAGTGAGAAACAAAATTTTAAGATATACATGAAAAATTAGTATAACTTTGTATTTTAATGTAATAAGGGGGTCTAAAATTGATATTAAAGTCAGTAACACTATCTACAATTGAATATAGCCATCAATAACATAAAATTCACCAATGGCTTAGTTGAAAACCACTCGTATAGCTCTAGTCTATAGCTCTAATTTTCTTTAAACGTTTGACCACTTCTCTTTTGCTTCCTATATAACCTAACTTTATATGGCCATTTATACCGACATACAAATTTACCAATATATACTCTTCTATGAATTATTACGAGTCTTTATTGTGTTGAGAAGAAATTAAATGAAGAAGAAAAGTTCAATAAAAAGAACTTATGTAGTATCAAGATAAAAGTTAAAAACTAAAGTATATAAAATAACCTCATTATATATATTATTTTGGTTTATAGAAGTCACCCTTTTTTTGTGTAATAGATAATATAGAAATCATATTTCCCCTAATCCTTTTTAATGAAGTTATAGCTTAAAGACAACTAAAAATAATTAAGTAATTCTTTTTTGTTTCATCATATAAAGCTAGTAAATGGAAAACAACGGCTAACTAATCATGGTAAAAGATAAAATTTCAAGTGCTTCAAAAGTGTCAAAACATAATTTTCACTTCTAGTTCTATACTAACAAGCACATTCTTAAATAACTTTAGAACCTAATAATCTAAATGAATATTAACATAAATTTAACAAACATTTTACTTTCAAGTTTAGTTAATACATATAATTTACTTGGAATTTCTGTTAGGGTATTACTCTAACAATGATTATATGGAGATTTGATTAGTGGTTGTTATAATTTGATATTGAAATAACAAAATCAAAAGTCAATAAAAACCTGATTATGGCTAAACTAATGCATGTAAGAAGAAGTGATGTTCTTTATAAGTGAGAAATCACAAATTCACTATTTTTTCTTTTTTTCTTCAAAATCGGCAATGTCCAAGCTGAAATGAAAATTGATTGCCACATTAATATATAGCCTAACATAAAAGAGATTGAATTGAAATAGGAGGCTAGTATTAAGAATTATAAAGAGTTGTAGAGGTTGTAAGAGTTTGAAAAAATAAAATACCGAAAAATGATAAGAGAATAAAGTTAATAATTAAAAGAATTGTAGAGATTATAGGAGTTTTAAGAAGAAGCAGACTTAAAAATGGTAAGAGACTAGTGTTAAGAATAGAAAAGAGTTGTTGAGGTTGCAGTAGCTTGTAGAAGAAGGAGACCCAAAAATAATATGCAAATAGTTTTAAAAAATAAAATAATTGCAAAGGTTACAGGAGGTTAAAGAAGAAGGAGATCTAATAATGATAGGAAACCACTGTTAAGAATAAAAAAGAATTGTTTATAAGTTTTAAGAATAATTTAATTCCTTAAAATTTTAAGTTCATCAATTCTTCTCTGAAATAAAGAAAAGTTATGAAATTTAGCACAATATTAAATTAAGTTTCACAATCAAATATATAAGTAAAGATATAATTTATCAAAAAGTTCATGAAAAATAATAATTTGAATAAGAAATTTGAATTAAATATCAATAAATAAAATTAGATAAAGAAAAATATTGAAATAAAATGTATTTTTTGATGATGAGTTAGATATGCATCATTAATTAGATTGAATCCTTAGTTGAGTGTGATGGTTAATTTACAAAATGTCCAGTGTAAAAGTGAAGTGTCAGTAGGCTTAATATAAATTCCACAAAGGAAATAAACAAAAAAAATTAGAGTGGTTTATATACAAGAAAGTAATCTTAATCTAATGTCTTATATATATATATATATACATATATTAGAAGGCTTTAATATTAAATTATATATATTTAATATTAAATTTTATTTAAGAGGAGAATTTTTTTGTTTAAGAGGAGTGATAAATAAAAATTTACTAGTAAAGCCTTCTAAAGTCAGATAGAAAAATTGTTGTAAGAAGTCACACCTTACCTACTTAAAGGAAAGGAACTAAGGAAGAGAGAATTTTAAATGAAAAGTGTTAAAATTCTTCAAACAGATTTATGAGTTCAATCTTTTATAAGATAGAGAAAGCATTATAATATATTAGCTTAAGCAGTTACTAATTTCCTAATTTGATTTGTTTGATGGAATTTGAAGTTAAAGAAAATAACAAAAATAAAAGAAATTCTTTTATTAAAACACAATTTGGGCATTATTCTGGAAGATGATGGAGGAATTACCTAATTTTAAATGTATAAAAAACTTAAAATAAAATTATATTTTGTTGGTCTTAAATAGCATATAAATATGTTTTCACTTTTTTTTCTATTTGACATTTGAATAAAAAAATTGCTTACTCTAATAAATAGTTAGTGACAATTTGATCAATGATAATTACATAACATGTAACATCCCATCTCCCATAGGAAGGGTTTATTGGTAATTTGGGACGGGTTAGAAGTATTAAATTATATCTCGGC
>JANIJH010000004.1:19689374-19719767 GCA_024520975.1 Erythroxylum areolatum
ATAGTATATGCATAACTATTACCAATTAACTAGCATCACTATGCACAATTTTACTCATTGGCATATAAAATGTGTGTGCTATAGTGTAACATCATTGGTAATGCATAATTTGATGTGTCCCATGAACACATGCATAATTATGTAAATGCATATAGTGATGGAACTAAGTTACACATGACATATTTACAAATTTCGTGAGTGTACGTAATATCCATGATATGGTGTAGACACCAGATTATGCATACATAACCATTGGCAAATAGGTGCCAATGACTAACCCTGTTATGTAGTCATGAATAATATTTGTCTAGCTCATTGAATAAGCACATGGCATATACAATTCACGTCGATGTGTATAGTTTCAATTGTATACGTGTAATGATAATTTCTATGCCAGATAGTTATAACTGTACACATTATGCAATACAATATAGATTTATGTATTATACTCATAAACATGCATAACTCTATTTTGAGTTTACCTGAAATATGTGAATAGAATTTATATGTGTATACTATATTTTCCATACATAGTATATAAACTACACAAATGGTGACTAGATGCTTATAAACATATGCACAATAATGTGTTCATGTACAATACTAATAAGCTATAGTGTGCATATAGAATGTAGAATACATACGGTTACCATATATAGAATATGGTATTAAATAGAAATAGTACCATAGTTTAGTATAACTATACATGCATAAAGTTATGTACACATACATTATAATATTACATGTTATAACCATAGCAGTTATAGTATGTCACACTATAGTCATACATATGGTTATGAATACATATGTTTATACATGTGTACAATTATTGTTATACATTGTAACAAGAATAGGAATCAAAATTGTTATGCATTTGTACATAACAGGGTTATACGATGTCTACATTTTGATCTCTATTAAATCATCTTGTTTGGTAATAATAGTTGAGTGCAAGAAAGGTAAGACAAAAGCCAAAACTCTATATGCCCATGATTAGTTCTCATAATTCCTTAAGTAACTAGTTCCTCAATGAGGTAATATTATCTTAAGTTATTTTCAGTTTCCCAATTGACTTATTTTCTTGAATGATTTTCTCCATTCATTTGATTTCCTCTGATTTCAAATTAACTTATTCTAATGTCTGCTCATTCATATTAGTTTCTCCACATACTTCAATTTATTTGCAATCTTAACTTTTTGTGTTGGTAACACATTCATCAGATCTAATTTGTATCTCCTATGCATATTTGCATAGGATATATAATGTGGACCTGAATTCTTCTCACATTAGCAATGATGTCTCCTCAAATTCAATAATCCAATCATTGGATACTTTACATCAAATAAAGCACATATACTCTTTATAGCATCTTCCATTTGATGCCTAAGTCTCAGTTAGGAATAAGACTCCAATATTCACTTCTGACTCATTAAATATTCATTTCTAATTTATTTCTTCAATGATCATTCTTAAAATAAACTATCTGATCTGCTTAACCTAATTCGGTGAAATTATTCTTCTTCAAAAGAAGACTTCTTACTTCTATCATCTATACTGTTCATGTAACCTTTATCTATCAACTGTTATCATCATTGCATTATCAGCCATTCTTAATACCTCAAAAAGGCCAATTTCTATCGTTCCTTACAAGGTCATAATGTTCTAATTACTAAAACTCGATGAAGTAGTAGACATGATTATTGTCACATATGCTTAGGTGTGTACCATCAAGGTCCTCCCATTATATCCAGAGATTTATTTCCGACATATCACCAATTATCTTACAATAGTAATACTTTGATCTCAATTGATCCTAAACAATATTTCTCTCTTTATCCTTGCCCACGATCGGGGTATCCCTACCACGATTGTGACATAAAACTATTTTTGTCAGGCCACCATCGTGCCCTGCATTTTCTTCCCCTTGTTAACACACATGCTAACATCAACTATACTCCAATTTTCTAGAATTTACCTCTTTTAATGCTACATCATGTCATAATGATTCAACTACCATATTAAGTGCATTAACCCTCACATTTGATTCTTCATTTTTTTTTCTTAATCTCATTCTTACATAAAATCCTATCTTATATGCATTTCTAACTTTCTCTTTACTACACATCATTCATCTCTTGTAAAGTCAATTATGTCTATTTGATTCCCTTTTTATTCTTTCCTCATTTCTATCTCATCTTCCTATCATTATTTATTTCATCTTCCATATGGATATCCTCATTCAATTCAAAATTATAGAGGCATAACCATTATGAAATTCTAGTTTCAATTCCACAAACATATTCTTATACTAAATCATAAATTGTTATCATGATAATCACACAACCATTCTAAGTCCAAGTTCAACCTTTCAAGGTCATAGAAAATTTTATTTTCTTTCAACTTGGCTTGTACACTTTAATTCCATCATTTCTACTTATATCCCTATTTTTCTCAAACAATCCATAACAATGCATTCACATTTAGTTCACATTTGAGGATATATCATCACAGTACAATATTGATGTCATTCAATAATACATCCACCAATACGAATGCATTGAATCTACATCTGTCATATCTAACCATATACTCTTTCTCATTTCTAAATATCCATAAACCTTCATTTTCTCATATTATAACATATCATCATTCTTCTCAATGCTTCTAATAGCTCAAACTCTTAACGAATGCTCATATGTATAATTCATGTAAATGCGACTCATGTTGGGGATCAGTTGCTGCTGCATGCTAAGACATGTCTAAAATGAATGTAACTTGACTTATATTTTGAAAAGCACCCATGTAAGATACTAATTCTGGGCTCTGATATCAAACAATGTAGCATCCCACTCTAGCAAAACACATACTCATCCTGAGTGATGTCTGAGTACGTACCCCGTAAAGATGACATGCTAGAATAGTCAATCAGTCAAACACTCGAAACTCGGTAAAAATTTTTTAAAAATATCATACGCGTATGCAAAAATCAATATTCAAATTCGGGCATGTACTTTTATTTCATAAACATTGAAAGCACAATTATTATTACACTTTGATCAATCTCATTTGCAACACATTTCCAATTTTGAAAGTTATTACATACAGAAATATTCAAATATACATTGGACAAAATTGCAGAATATACAATTTGATACAAAAATAAGAAAAACAAATGCAGTAGCGAACTGATCCCAACCTCTACCTCTTACTCGAATGCAATGACTAGACTCCAAATTGATTAACTGGAGATTTTCTCTACGCATGAAAAAATATTGCAAATTTTGGGTGAGTTTTTGCAAACTCGGTAAGTGACCATCCTCGATGGCTCACTCAATCACATAACACATCAAAACATATAATCACATAATTCATATCACTGTATTAGTTCCTCATGTTGAGTCACATACATTTCACATTCATTTAACTTAAATTTCACAACTCGAATTCATTCAAACAATTTATTTCAACCATTTAAATCGTACATATCAATCATCAAACATGCATATTAAATGTTTGTGCAATGCTCATGAGACTCACTTTCGTTTATTGCTTTGTTATGATTGAGTGTCTATAACTATCTTGTTTCTACTGTGGATACCGGACTCATTGATAATTGTTCCATATCTGTTGGAGATACTGGACTCATTTTACATATTGAGCCTTTGGCTCTTATACACTTTCTGAGCTTTAAGCTCTTTTTCACAATCGAAGCTTTAAGTTCTTTTTTGATAGCTACTTCAGTCACAACTGCCTTTATGTTTCATGCATTCATGTAATGGAATGCATCACATTCACATATTTTCAATCAGTCGCTTATTTCTACTTTACACATGTCATCGGACCTTAGTCTGACATTCAACATTTAAGTTGAGTATCACTTATTTCTTCCAATTCACATTCAATGAGCACTTATATTATTATTTATGCATTTATCAAACTCCTTGGACATTCAATGTCTGGAATCAGAACAATCACATTTCATAATCATTCAATCAATAATACATAAATGAAACAATTAGAAAAGTAAGACCATCTAGGTCAACTCATAGTACGCCCCAAATTAGGATTAGCTTCCATGATCTGGAAACATCTGAATGTGGACATTTATCCTACACATCAAAATTATACAACACACACATTGCATGAACATTATTAATTGCACAATCACATAAACATTCAATTTTACAGATATGTATATTTGTAATGTATAATGCATGCTTAATGACATTTCAGGTATTTTTTCATTATTCTCGTCACATCATTAATCATATATCAAAACTCACCTAAGTATAATTTGCACTTAGGTTTACAGCTCTCTAAAACCCTTATAATCAAAATTCATAACTCATTTGGTCAATTCAGATTTTTCCTGAAACATACTTTCGGGTCAACTTTGCATGTTCTTTCTAACTAAGAAAATTGAGTAATTTGAGAACACTTTATTCTAGAAAATTGTTATCCTATCTCTTAAGTTTATAATGACACCAAAATCATTCAATTTGGTTCAGTATTCCAAAAGTTATACTCCAAATAATTTGGACTGTTCTTAAACTGTAACAGTATTCTGTACACAACTTGAAGTTAGATTATGGAATTTTAGAGATAGAATTAAAATTCAATTTCTTCAAAAAATTGTATCCCTATGTCTCTAGTTTAATTTAAATTAAAAATTATTCAATTTGGATAACTGCAAATGAATATATCGCCAAAATACCGAAACATGTTTAATGAAAGTACTCCATTCATCAATTTTCCAGAATTGTTCATCATTTTCGTCCCAAATTTATCACTCAGTCTCTCCCACATGATTTCAGAAGATCATAATTTTTTTGTACATTCCCGATTTTCATTTTACCATTTCAACTCCCATTCAGTTCAACACATTCTTAAAAATTAAAAACCATAACTAACACCAAATATCAAAATCCAGAAAATTTTCCATGCATGTTCTTGATTTCCTACACTTTCCTTCATTTTTCTGCATTTTGTTCATCTTCTTCTTTTCTTTTTCTCAATCTAACATTTCTAATTTATATCTACCCCATTGTGGACTTCCATTTAACTCAAATCATCCACAAACAAAGCCAAAATCCCAGATTAAAACTCAAACATTAAAACAGAAAAATTCAAAAGAGAATAAAAGTGAACAAAATTAACTTGCAAGCTCACAAAGTCAAGTAAAAAGATGAGATGTGATGGATGCAAGTGTATGGGTGTGTGAAAGTATGTACGCATAGGTAAAGAAATTTTCAAAGTTGTGTAAGAAAGTTGGCTGCAGCAAAGCCAAGAGTTAGCCGCGGTGAAAGTGTCCCAAGAGGAATCCTCGTAAAATCCTACAAATTGGCCACGATGAAACAAGAAGTTGGCCGCGGTGAATTTTCACAAAAAGCAACAAACAGGGCTCTTCTTCCAAATTTCCAAATTTTACACCTAACACAACTTGTACAAAGATCACTTTTTCTATTTCATTTACTCTTCATTCTCATCTCCATTTCAACTCAATATCATTCACAAATAAATCATGATCTATATTTGATCATTAATTGAAAAACAAACGATGTGCATATACCATTCATCAACAATTTTCTGCACTTATCCTAACACAATTATGATGATCATTCTACCTCAACATCATCTCTATAACAATATATGAGTTATTACCCATCATAAATATACAAGAGCAAGACATTTACATCAATTTTTCATCACCCATGACACATACATAAACATTGCATAATCAAGTCATCAAATCTCAATTTACTCATCATTCTAGCTTCATTTAACCATACCCATGAGCTTCAAATCTTGAAAAACAACACTTAGCCCTATCTCCCAAGCTTTATACGATCTTCACGAAGGTTAGAAGGTTTAAGTTTTTCTTATGGCAAATGGAGAAGACAATATGGTGGAAGTGGCAAGTGAAAGATGAGAGAGTTGGTTTCAACATTGGTGAAGGTTAGCAACACAATTCATGAAGAAGGTGAAGAGCTTGAACAAAATGGAGAAGGTCACGTAGAAGAGAAGAAAGCAAGACAAAAACAATAAATAACTTGGTCTTTCAATTGAAAGAAACGTGAGAGAGAGGAGTGGTGAGTGGTAGTGACACTTGTCACTGCCACTTGTCACCTTCTTATTGTCCTATATGAACTCTTATTAAAAACTAGTCTATTTGTCTTCAATTTCTAATCTAATTGTTTCTAAATTTTCAATGACACTCGTAAATAAATCCCAAAATCATTTATCAAATTTTCCATTTCCAATTGACAGTAAATTCTACTACAATTTATCATTTGTCTTGCTACTTGGCATTTTTTTTCTAGTCCAAAGTTACCCAAATTTTCAAAAATTTTCCTAAAATTTACAAAAATTTTTAAATCACTATATATATTTATTCTCCAAATCAATTTTCAACATAAAAACTACAATTCTCAAAAAAATACCCAAAATATGTCAATGAATGCATGTACAATTATTTTAATGTGCACAAGTTCAATATTCACGTGTATGTGCATATCATATATTGCATGAGCATGAAATGCATTTTATTCTAATCTCTTATTGCTATTTTCTCAATTACCGAAATCTAGGGCTTTAACCCTTAGTATGGATACAGGATGTTACACTAATCATTCAATTTAGCAACTAAACACATACTAAATTACTCACTAAAATATTATGCAACCTACCATTATCAATCCTTAAGCATAAGCTTTTTAGAAAGAGAATTTAATCTTCTCACCTTCAAAGCAGTGAAAATCATTAATTTAGAACAACATAATTAAGATGTCTTCTTCTTCCTGTTGGATTTTCTTCTACTTGCATATTTGAAACTATCATATTACACCAAGATAGTAGAGGATCCTATAGGCTCTTCCCTAATAAAGTCATTTACATTGTTGTTGATATTTTTTCTTTGAGAATTTTCTTAGACATTATAAATTGCATTTATATTATTTTCTATGGTGATAGCTTCATTGTTGTCTTTGTGAAGAGCTTCATCATTGAAGTGTTGTTAGCATCCATAGAATCAGAAGCAAAAGATACCTGATTGGTTTGAGCGTCACTTTCTAGCAGGTCTTAGGAATAACCTATTTTGAACAATCTTCTTGTGGGCTTCCACACCTTCTTTGAGTTCATGGTCAATGGTTTCCAAGCATATGTCACTGTAACCACATCTTCCATTATTCAAAGTTGTCATGTAGCCCTAAAATTAGGATTTCATCAGGAAGATCCCTCATGACCTCAACTACTACACAAACTTTTGCATAGTCATTTCTACTTGTATCAGCAGTGGCTTCATCAAGGTACAATGGCCTTCTAACAAAGTTACTAATATGGCTAAATCATGTAGTTGTCTAGTACTCCAACAAGACACCATGAAAACACATCTAGACAAGTATGTTGGAGTGTTTAAATGTCTTTAATGTTTATGCCAAGGCGTCAGTTTTAAAGTAAAATTGAGTTATTATGCACATGTTGTGGACCTGATTCAAGCAACTTCTTTACTGAGGCTAAATAATGAAATTTAAAAAGAAAATGTCTTCATTATTGGGTAGTGTGTCCTTTAGACCAAGCTGTTTTCAATTTGTCAGTGCCCATGTTTTTATTGCTAGATATATTAAATGCCTTTCCAAAAAGTAGCCTATTCCCATCTTCTGCTCTGGCCTTCAATGTTTCTATTAGAGGAGCCATAATATGATTCTCAACACTTCTCTTAGGAGGGCAGTAGGTAAGCTTGGAGTCTAAATTGGCATCACTTGTAGCCAAGTTCTCTTTACTATAGAAGGATTTTTTCAAGTTGATGGGAACGTTTAGAAGAGGTTAAGGGTGAGCTTGATGTGTTCTTTTATGAGTTGTGAAGGGCAGGAGAAATGTTAGGCAAGGGCAGGAAAGGTTGCAACTTTTTTGACATGGCTAGAAATGAAAAGGTCAAAAGTTAAGGAAAGTTGAAAGATAGGCAAAATAGCGAAGCATAGGCAAGAAGGGATTAAAGAAAAGAAATTATATAAGGGAGTAGAATGAGATAGCAAGAAGAACAAAATGTACGAGAGTATGTAGAGATTGAAAGGAGTGCTAGCATGCAATCCATGCATTCATAGAGAATAGATAGGAGAGAATTAAAAGCTTCTCTCTTATACTTATCGCCTTAAAGCAAATAATTATATGATATGTTTTTAGGATAAAAGATACAAATCTCTTTTCTAGGATTATTTATTCTAAAAAAATTATTACTTTAAAATGCCTTATAATATTAGAAATATCGAAGAATGACATTTTTCTTTTACTAAGTTTTTGTTAAGTTACTTTCGTTGTCATAGAATTTGCTATTGAAGTCAAGTTAGAATACTCGTGCAAATTCTATTATATAGCTGTAGAGTGTATGTCCAAATAACTATAAAAACTTGGTGAAAAATCATTTTTATCATTTCTAAGACTACAAATTATTTTTAAAGATAATTTAGGATAATAAGAATATTTTTAAAATAAGTAACATTATAAGAAAGGTCTCAACTGTTACCTAAGTTTTTTATTTTTTTTCTATGTTTTTACTAATTTTAGTTTGGGAGTGGTCATGTTTTCTTCTCCATTAACTTATTATTGAATTTTACGTACGACTTTTGGTACCCAAAGATTGAAATGATACTCGATAGGACTTAAAAGAAATATACAAATATCAGAAACAAATTGCAACTATAAGATCTAATGTAAAATGAATTATTTTATAGAAATTATGTAACTAAAACTATATAATTAGAAGGCATGAATTAAATATTCTTAATCAAAATTTCTATCACAAAAGAAAACAAAATAATTATTAAAGTGACACAATTCCATTACATCTACGTTATATTATTGTACCAAACACTTGTTAAGCATTATTTATAAATCTGAGTTTTTATGCCTTAAAACTATTGACATCTAAGGAAAAACATGATTAAGGTGACTACTACGTCCTAAACAACTTAATTTGTAGATCAAACTAAACTGTAGGATTGTTAGGAAACAAGAACATGCCCGGACATCACCACATTTAATACTTGATTGACAGAACTGACCCAACGTGCTATATCCACCCGACCACCAATTAGAAAATCAAATCATGTTGGGAAAGTTCATCCCTCACCTTCTAAAACAAACATTAGCAATCAGATATTTTGGGAAAGCTCATGAGTTGTCACAAGATGATTTTACAAGAGAGAGTTTAATCTTAATGGAAACCTTGGGCCCAATGTGCACATCACAATCACGAACGAAACAAGCGCCGAGTGACAAAGAAAACCCATCATTAACAACTGGAAATTGGTGTTTGCAAGAATAAAAGTGAACAAGCGAAAAAGAAAATGAAAGAGGGTGCGATACTTGGTTTGACCATCAGAAAGCTCCCCAATGTTCAGGGCCTTTTTTGGGTGTTTGATTGTCTGATGAAACCTTGAAGGGTCCACTAGAGCCGAAAGGGTCAGTGTCATCGAATGATGAGAAGCCCCTAGTGTGGCCAAATTCTTTTGCGCTGTTGACAGAGTCAAACCTCGTAAGCCTCCCTTGTTTTGGGGAATCATTCATGCTAAAAGAATCAAATCTGGAGAAGTTGTCGAAGTTATCTCCTGCTTCACTGTATCTTGGAGAATTGCCAAACCTGGAGAGCGGGGTGCCTGGGACAGAATCTTCAAAAAATGAACTTTTTTTAAACACGCTCTCCACAGGCGGAGATTCTGTTCTTATAGGCTTTACACCAAAATCTTCAGATCCAAAGAAATCCCCGTGCTTATCAGAATCTGATTCCTGCAACATTACATCAGCACGGAAGGATCAACTGGTATTAGATACCAAACTTTAAGCAAAGTCCTACTTGTCCTCTTTGGCCCACAAAATTTAGGAGGAAGCAGCTCATGTTCAAATTAATAGAAATGCAGCAACCATATAAGAAAAGCTTGCGAAAATTTCATAGGTACATATAGACAAGAAATGAAGGCCACATCCCAAATATTATATTTATCATTCAGACCATCTCTCCTCACATATGTTATAAATCAAAAACCTCTAATAATCACATCAATAAAAACAAAAAGCCCAAAAGATCAGTAACTCCATTTCAAACTTGTTTCATATTCCCATAATGCTTACAGGAGGAAAAGTTTTTATAATTATTTGACTGAGTGCTAATCTCAGTGTCGGGCCCCAGGGCTGGACTCTTTCACTTTATCTCGTCTTGGATACTCTTCACCTTATTTTAGAAGATATCATTACTGTTTGTGTACCGTTCACTTGGTAATTCCTTTGTCTTTCGACTTCTGTCTTTCTTAATGATCTCCAACTTAAGTATATTCAAGCTATAGTTGGATTCCAATTGTAGCAGCAGTGATCTAAAATTTTATGCGTATAACTTTCTAGTTCAGAGAAAATGAAACTTTCCTTCGTAAGAGTGATCATAAAGCATTATTGAGTGGTTCCTAATTTTGATTTACCATCTTACTGCAGCAAGAAATACACAAGACTATTGCCAAGATCTAAAACACTAGAAATTTTGCAATGCAATCCTTCATTCTAAATATGACCAACAAATTCCTCTAGATGTGCTCAAATCCATGAACCATCCCACCAAAAAAAACTCTTCAAGATTGCAAAAAAAAAAATTAAAACATTATTATCTGTACGATTAAAATGACATATTAGCCAAAATTAATTAAACGAAACATGTTTTAAATGGAAAAGTGCATCTCATTTCAGTGAAATAAAAGGGGGGGCCCAAAAACTTACCCTAGTGCCAGAAGGATTAAGACCCCAAACAGAGTCTACATCATCAGGGGTGTCAAAGGCACCCCATGTTGATTCATCAAAACTCCTGCAACAAATATTAGAATCTTATCATTGGCTAAGTTCATGGCATAGCAGATAATAGTAAGTTATGGAACATGGAAACATAAATATATGACAAAAATGCCACACCTATGTGTTTCTGCATCTATTAGAGTACTTTTGTCAAAGACATCAGAGAATTTGTTAGATGGATTCTCTAATGCAGTCCTTCCAGCAGGACTGTCTCGAGGGCTTCTTGCCAATTCATCCTCACTGTTACTGTATGCAGATTCACTTTCAAGGGGCTCCCCACCATCCAGGAAGTTACAATTTGTCATGGAATTTGGGCTTAAACCACCGTCTGGAGATGGAGCTTGTTTTGAAGAGACAGAAACGTTCTTCACATCAACAGTGAGCTCACTGGCAAACCCTACAAGTGAAAATGACACATCCCCAGTAAGCAACGATGAATCTTTCTCCAACTATCCATTCTTAAATATCCAGAATGAAGCACTTATGATGCAAAAGAGCTCAGAATTTTTTAGACGACAAATCACTCAATGAAAAGCAATGATTTGGCAGGATGAAGATGGGATATGTGATCACAGCAAAGATCATAAGGGCTGAAATTCACTTTTTGCTAGGTTTCCTTATTATATAGGAAATAATAATTAAGTTAGATATATTGTCCTAATTTGTCAAGAACTTAAAAGTTTTATCTGAAAATAGAGAATCCTTATTAAAATATGATATAATTCTATTTTGGATATTTTAGTCAGGTATTTGTTCACCACAAGAATAAGGGTTCCAATGCTTTTCTAAATATGTGTGTATAGCCCATCAAGAAAATGTCCTTAATTTTTAGTATAAACTTGAATTTTAAAATTGGACTGTATGACGCATTCCTTTAAGAATGATTCTTAAACTCTTAAGTTATTCCTAGCTCCTCACCATTTTTGGTTTCTTGCTAAAATTCCAGCAATTTTCTGAATTTTCAGCAACCAAAACTCTAAAATGCTACCCATATCAAACCTAAAATTCCAGCCATACCAAACTGTACAATTCCAGCTATACCAAACTTGAAATTCCAACAACCTAAGCTGAAATCCCAAACCTAAAACTCAAGTTCCAGCAGCCAGATTTTGAGTCTTGTGAGTTCTAGCCACTAGTTTGATATCTTCTATTTGTCCATCATCAATTGTTGAAACACAAATCAAGAAAACAAGCATGACATGTGATAAAAGGTTCAGTCTGGAGGAAAAACAAGCACACCGTCATCTTCAAACTTATCCCATTCTTCATCCCAAGCAGCTGAATCCTCCTGAATTCCAGGTTGCCAACCTTAACAATCATCACAAGGAGAAATTGTGTGAGAAACCATTAACAGAAAGATACATTATATCTAGGAAATAATCAGCACACTGAAAAGTAAGCTGTATCAGCAAACAATAATCTATAAATTAAACGCAGGGAAACTGTGCATGATCTTGACCTCATCACTTCCAACTTTATAGAACTTGGGTTACCCCGACTTGCATCAACATGATGAATGAGAAGCACTTTATGAAGCTATTATATTAAAAAAAAAAAAAAACCTCCAACCACAAGAAACATGACATTTCTCATACTTCCAAAAAAAATGTCCGCATAAATTAAAGCTTATAAACTACAGAACCTGCAGCAAAAGAAACTCAAATTTCCAGAATACATTTTCACAAAACTTAACATCCACAAGAAACAGTAAGTTTGATTCTAATTCTGAACCACAAGACACGTGACATTCCTCATACTTCCGCGAAAATATGTCTGCATTAATATAAGTTTAAAAACTAATGAAAAAGCAGCAAAAGAAAATTTGCAGAAGAAATTTTCACAAAACTTAAACAT
The DNA here is from genome assembly GCA_024520975.1 of Erythroxylum areolatum. NCBI lineage: Eukaryota > Viridiplantae > Streptophyta > Magnoliopsida > Malpighiales > Erythroxylaceae > Erythroxylum > Erythroxylum areolatum. The sequence continues at coordinate 19,702,057 of JANIJH010000004.1, forward strand.
CCACAGGAAACATTAAGTTTGGATTCTAATTCTGATTTAGTGGGTAGCATATCTCACTTCTACCACAAAGCTGCATCGAAATACGTGTTTGGTTTCTTTATTTTCTGGATGGGCTTCTGAACAGGGGGAAAAAAAAAGAACACAACCTGCATCAAGTTCATATTAATATTATAATGTCCATCCGGATAAAGTTTCTACTCTTCTTAGAGATCTAAAGATTTTATCAAATTCAATTATTTTCATAAATTAATTTTTATAGAAAATAAAAGAGGATGAATATCATCTTACAGAATTTATTTGAACTTTCTGCAGGAAGTAAAGTAACTTCTTTTCACAAGCTATAAGTCCAAAGCACGGTACTTTTGTCATTGGAAATAAAACATAAATGCTACTAACAAAAAATTTAACATTTAACAGAGATTAAATGAAATTAATGAATACTGAACAGAAGCTCCACAAATCCATAAACATTCACAAAATGCTGCATTTGAGAAGTAATGTCATCTATTTGCATGAGCATTGAAAAACCTAGTAAGAACTGCATTAAAAATCTTCCTGAAAAGATTCCAAGTACCAAGAGGAAGGTCAATAATTGCAGCTGACTTAATCCCAAATCCATGCTTCTTGCAACGCTCAATTAAAGCTTTCATAAGTGCATCAAGATCTGATTGTATACGATCAGCACGAACCTGTGTAGTCCAATCAAATATTGTCACAATATAATCTCCAAACACTTACTACAGCTGACGTTTAGCACAAACCTGAAGAATACCATCAGCACTACCACCTTGTTCCACATTGACTATTGCCTGATGCAACTCAATCTTCCTCTCCTAAATATTATTGAAGCAACATCATTGTGCTTGAAAACTATCTCAAAAAGAAAAACATACAAGTAGTAGATTTCCTCTTTGACAACCAATGGTAAGCACTTAAAAATACAAAAGGCCATTCACATAAAATTGTGCACGTTTATGAGATAAGTTGAAGCAAAAGAACTATAAGAGAAATAAAAGAGAGGATTGAGAATTGAATTGACATCAAAGATAAAGGCTGAATTTCAGATTGTATTAGGACTCCTTAGTAGATAGGAAGTAGTAGTATTATGTTATCCTAATTTAGATATGATATCCTAGTTGTTTAGGACTTATAGAATTTCTATTACAATAGGATTTAAATTTGAAATCCTTTTTCCTACTAGAATAAGGATTCTAAGAATTCTATATATATGTACTCAGTCTTTCATAAATAATAAGCAATATGGAAATTTTCTACAAACTTGAGTTTTCAACTAGAAGGTGTGATGCTTTCTTCTAAGAGATATTCTTAGACCCTAGGAGTGATTCTTAGTTTCTTAATATCCATTCTTTGTGCTCTTCACTAAACTCCAGCAACCCTAACCCAAATTCCAGCCCTCTTAAACCTACATTCTAGCCATCTCAAACCTATATTCCAGCCACATTAAACCTGAAATCTTATAACTAAATTTCTAGCAATCAAACCTTAAAATTACAGCCATACAAAATCTGAAAATTCTACATCCTTAGACTGAACAGTAGCAATGAAAGATTTCTTTAACTGGTAACACATGTCAAAAGATTGAAAAGTCTGATTTGTAAAGATGAAGCTAGTTGGACACGCTAAAATTTGGTAAAGATCGGCAGAGGATAGACTTCAAAAAACAGGCCAGCCACCAGTTATTGATTGGGAAGAGATGAAGCTAAAGTTATAGAAAAATACTTACCATTTCAATATCAAGAAGATCTTCAAGATCAACTCACAGTCCTTAGACAAGGTATTATGTCCATAACTAAATACATGGAAATATTTGATGAACTTTCTATCTAATATGAAGGAATGGAGTCGAAACGACAATTATTTCTCACTAAAAAAGGGCTTAAGGGTAGAAATTTGCAAGGAGTTGATAATGCAATGGATTCACAACCTTGAAGATACATATCATTTGGCCTTAAGGGCGGAACAATACTTATGACAAGTAACTAAAAAGTTTCAAAGTCAAGCTAGGGAGTTAGGCATGAAGAAAACTACAACGGTGCAAAACTTCAAACCAGCTCCCAATACATCAAAATCTACACCACAAAACAACTACAAAACTTCTCAAGGAGCCTGAATCTAAAGGCAAAGTCATAGCGGAGATTAGGACAAAAGGAGGCCATAATGACAAGAAGTGCTTTCAATACAATGGGAGGGGTCACTTTGCTTATGAATGTCCTCCTAAAGCTTTGCGTATGATGGGAGAAGAAGAGGAGGAAGAATCTGATGAGTACATATGTGAGAACGAAGCTGGAAAGGAGTTAGAAGGAGACTCTAGTGATGAACTAGCTACTCCTACAAATCTTAATGTAGTGAGACACGTAACTACAACCCCTAAAGTGGAAGAACAAGAAGAATGGCTTCGTATTGCTATTTTCTTTACTCAAGTTAGATGCAAATATAAGGCATGCAAGCTTATCATTGATGGAGAAAGCAGTATGAATGTTGTATCACAGAACATGGTGAAGCGCTTGAATTTACTCACGGAGAAACATCCAAATCCCTACAAAGTTGCTTGGGTAGATGATAGTACTATACCAGTTGCTCGAAGGTGCTTAGTGTCTTCCAAACTAGGAATATATGAGGACTCTATTTGATGTGATGTCATTCCTATGAAAGTATCTCACATTTTACTTGAGTGACCGTGGCTTTATGATCAAGATGTTCAACACTATAGAAAAGCTAACACCTATCATTTTAAATTTCATGGAAAGAAGATAATTTTGAAGCCTATTGAAGTAGACAAGGTAGAAAAACAAAGAGGAAGTAGCAAGACAGCTATAAATGCCAAGAAAAAGCCTCTTAATATCCTTAAGAAGAGAGAATTTGAAGCTGTTAGCAAGGAAAAAGGGATTGTATTTGCAATGGTAGTAAGGGAAGTAACGGAAACAACACCTGAAACACTCTTAACTTTACCAAAAGAAGTGGGAGAATTGTTAGCTGATTTTTCAGACCTTACACCGAATGATTTACCAAGTGAATTGCCTCCTATACAAGATATTCAGTGTGCTATTGACTTGGTTCTTGGGTCTACCCTACCAAATCTTCTAGCCTATCACATGAATCCTATTGAGAATGAAGAGTTGAAGAGACAAGTAGAGGAGTTACTAAAAAAATGATTTATTCAAGAAAGTCTTAGTCCACGTGCAGTTCCAACAATTTTGACTCCTAAAAAGGATGAAGTTGGAGAATGTGTATTAATTATCGGGCGATCAATAAGATCACAATAAGATATAAATTTCTAATACCTCGCCTTGATGGCATGTTAGATATGTTTACTAAAGCTACTATCTTTACCAAGATAGACTTACGAAGTGGGTACCATCAAATTAGAATCAGACCTAGAGATAAATGGAAAACAACTTTCAAGAATAAAGAGGGACTTTAAGAATGGTTGGTGAAGTCATTTGGACTCTCTAATGCACCTAGCACTTTTATGAGAGTGATGAATCGAATGTTTAGACCATTTATGGGCAAATTTTGGTGGTATATTATGATGATATATTAATATATAGCAAGACTAAAGAAGATCACCTATTACATCTACAACATGTCTTTAGAGTTTTGGAGTTTTGAGGCAAGAATAGCTTTATATCAACTTAAAGAAGTGTTCTTTCATGCAATCAAGTGTCATACTTTTGGGTTTCATTATATCCTAACGTGGAGTGGAGATGGAACTCGAGAACAATAGGGCCATTCTTGATTGGCCTATTCCAAAGGATGTGCACAAGACAAGGAGTTTTCATGGCCTAGCAACATTCTATAGGCCATTTATTCATAATTTCAGCACCATAATGGCACCTATTACTAATTTTATGAAGGACAATTTACTTGGTCAAAGGCAGCAACTAAAGCATTTGAAGAAATCAAGAAAAAAAATGACTAAATCTCCTATTTTACAACTTCTAGATTTTTCTGAGGTATTTGAAGTTGCTTGTGATACATCTCATGTAGGAATTGGAAGCATACTCAGCAAAGAGGGACACCAAATTGCTTACTTCAGTAAGAAGTTAAGTGAAGAGAAGCAACAATATTCGACTTATGACAAGGAATTTTATGCAGTCGTACGTTCTATTTACACTTGGCATCATTATCTCTCATACAAGGAGTTTATTCTATATTCAGATTGTGAAACTCTTAGAACTCTTCTTATTATCGTATATACTTTGATGAAAATACAAGCATAAATAGTTGATACAGCTCTATAATAGGAAACAAAACCAATAACAATAAAATAACTTCCTATTTATCACTATACAGCTGTATAAAACTCAACACTCCCGCTCAAGCTAGAGCATATATATCATATGCACCAAGCTTGTTTTCAGCAACCTAATGGCAAACAAAAGGGAAACTCGAGGGAATCAGCTCACCGGTGGACGCTAAGTTTGTTGGCACCGGCAGTGACAAGTCACACTCACCGGAGAGAGATATGTTGGGCAACTTGTGGCGACTTTTTCCCGCAACGAAATCAGTCGAGGGTTACGAGAAACGACTGGTCAGCATTATCTGATCAAATGAGTGGTGGTGGTGAGATAAGACACGCATCGGAGAGGGAGATCAGAAAAACAAACACTGAAGCAACAAGCGGCGCGTGACGGCACATGGAGCAGCTATCAACAGTGCGATTCTGGGGTTTTGTTGGCAAGTGAGAGATGAACAGATTGGTGATGTTAGATCTTTGATCTAACACCAGATTAACGATGTCTAAACCTCGACAGAGATTGATCGAAAAATCCTAAAACTCTAGCTCTGATACCATGTGAAACTCAAAGGAATTTATTATTCATATATAATATACGTTGAAAATACATGTGTATATAATTGATGTCTAACCCTAGAAAAGGAAATACAATCAATAGTAGTATAACACCTTCCTATTTTATCGCTATACAGCTATATACAACTCAACAGCTCCAATGTAGGATAGTACACAAACAAGCAATGCTAGAAGCAATAATAGTCCTTACTTGAATCCCACGTAATGTAGCCTCTTCTATTGTTAGTTTAGATGCCACTTCTGAAACTTGCTTGTATTTCTCTTCATATTTTTTACCCAGCAATTCTGCCTATTGTGCATATATGAAACATTGAAAGAGATAAGAATCAAATCTTGAGAACAAAAGCAAACATTTCAACAACTTAAATCATACCTCTCGTTTATCTGCCAATGCTCTTTCTGTAATTTCATTCAGCCTAGTATCACATCTGCTCTTGTAAAGAACCTGATTTGTGGAAAAGAAGGATAGAAGAAGTTAGAAAGTGAGATTTACACTTATTATCAACACAAAAAAAAAGTTTAACCACAACATATGATACAAGACATACGTGGTAAAGAGAATAGACTTGGCACTAATATTTAAAATACGTAAGTTATTAGAATGGCCTTGTTACAAATAAAATCTAGAAACTCAACTCAACGTACCCCAGTGCACAAGGCTCCCCGCTTTGTGAGAGTCAGGGGAGGGTTATCAATGTACACAACCTTCCCTTTGTATTTTTACAAATACAATCTAAACTATTACAAAAATAAAAATTAATTCCTAAGTCTAACAACTTTACTAGTCACCCAAATTACTATACCACTAGTCAACTTTGTCCCAACCCAAACTTTTCAAGTGTTTAATCACTTCTATTTTTAAGCCGTAAAGTATTTGATTCAAGAAACTGATAATGGACATTATAAATGAGATGGTACATATATGTGATACACTACTCACAAGATCCTGCATCATAGTGCGGTAAAAAGCAAGTTTCTCTCTTGAGTCCAAGATCACCTTCTCTAGCTCATCAGCCTACAATGAAGCACTTTATGTCAAAATTTGCTTCATAATAAAATGCGATTTTGTTCTAGGATAATAAGCACATGTTTCCCACAATTAAAAAGTAAAACGGGAGAAGGAAAGGGAATGTTTCCAAATGATGAAACCAGGGTGATACATATTCAACCATGCTTAACATTCCCAGGGCAAAAGATATGTCATTCATAAATAGAACAAATATTTTTCTAAAAGTTAGTAACATAAATGTATACTTTGGACATTTGTTTTTTCTTATAAGTTTTTTCAATTAAGTCCTACAAGTTTGATTAGTTCTAGAGCAGACTTACATGTATTTGACAATAATTATGGTGGAAGTATGAAATGAAAACCACTCAATGACAAGGTATGAGTTGCTCTAAATTTGTGCTCTACATTTTGTTTAATCATTGATAAAACACTTATGCAAAAGTTACTCAAGAATAAAAATATGTGCATGTGATTTGTATATGATGACAGATTCAAATGCTCCAAGATGCATTGCATAGAACATATATTGTTGCCATATTAAAAGAAAAAGAATTTGAGCATGTATTGAATGAGACAAACATCAAATAAAAACAAAAAATTTAATCCTCTAGTACAAGAAGTCCCCAAATTCATGCAGTTGATTGATCTAATACAAAATATCAAAAGTTCCAATATCATAAATAAAACCAAGCTAAGACATGCAATTCTGTCATTTGTGTTAAGTATAAATTGTTGCTTCAAGTAAAATCATGATACCAAATCAAAGGATGGGAAAAGTGATGCCTTTTTTTCTGAGGCTATATGATCTTGAGGCAATGAATTTCCTAAATTCTGCTTGCTAATATCACGTTGATTAAGAAAGGAGTCCTCCAATATAGGAGCTGTCGAGTCCTGTTGATTGGATAAATTTCCACCATCAGACTGAGCATCAATTACAAGAACTGGTGGCCTCACAACAGTTGTCAAAGGCATCGTCTGAGCTCCCGTCCCTGGCTGCTGTCCAAAACCTAACAACAAATAGGAAAGCAGACAAGTTGAGGTGCCAAAACTGCATCATAAGAGAACCAAAATGCCTTTACCGGTAATTAGAATATGTACCAGGATTGGGACTCCAAGCAGCATTTCCATAACCAACTTTTGGTTGACCTGTCATGGAGAGGAGTGTCTCGTCAAACATAACATTCCTTGGTAGGGTTGGGGGAAGAGTACGTCCCTCCCTGTACCGCTCCATCAAATACAGAGCAAAGCAAAACTCCCTCAAAGAGAGCATACTATCATTATCTTGATCAGATAAGTCCCACACTTGCTTTAAAATCTCTGGAGAAGGACAATAAAAATATGGTATAAGCAATTACATGAGAAAATGGAAGCTCTATATAGATTATGAGCAAGAACACTAAATCTAGTACACATTGGCACCAGCATATTATGAATAAAATAATTCAGAAAGAAAGTTAGATTGAGGACTGCTAACTCTTGATAGAATAGTTTCTATATTAGATATTTATTCATTGATCCCTATAATGCACAACCACACACTCACAAAGAGAAGGTTGGAAAAAAAGAGAGAGCCATTACCTCTTGGAAGCCTCCAACTCAAAAATAGATTCCGAGCCTGCTCACCAGTGATTCTACCATCTCTGTCAGTATCAACTTCCATGAACACTTTATTATATTTTTGAATGTCTAATGTTTTCATGCTTGGCCAGGAAAGCTGAGAGGTATCAGATGAAGTTCCAACTCCAGCCAATGCTGCAGCTGATGCAAGCAAGGAAGAATTTTGAGCTGAAGCTTGTTGTCCTGAGGTTGGCAATGATTGGGCCCTCTGTAGGTGACCACCTAGAGGTTGCATTGCAAATGTACTCTGCAATGAATCAAAAGAACTGGACACAACCGGAGGATGGAAACCAGTAGAAGCAGGAACTGTTGTTGATGTGGCTGGTGTGGTGGTAGTTAAAAATTTTGAAATGGAAGGTTCTTGTTTTTTTGTAGAGGGTGTTGCAGAAAAAGTATCTCCGTCAAAAAGCCCTCCCTTTGTTGATTCATTACCAGAAGTTACTAATTCCCTCGAATTGTTAATGAGTGGCTTGGAAGATACTAAAGGTGGAATTTGCATAGCGGGACTAATCCCCACGGTGGCAGTCAGAGCTCCACTAGTTTTCCCAGCAAGCCAGCCAGTAGCGATACCAGCCACACTAGTCATTGATTGAGGTGCTTGAGTAGCAGAGGCAGTAGGCCTGACCTGAGCCTGACCCATTATTGAAAAATGACTATCCGTTCCAGCTGGAGCAGGATGAGTCTGTCTGCTAGTTTGATTTGGCTGAGAAGGAAAGAATTGCTGATTCATACTCGCATTCGGAACTTCAGGTCCTCCAAACCCAAGATTCTGGGACCCTCTTGGAGCACCTGCTGCACCCATTTGCGTAGCAGAGGCAGAAGAAAGCTTAGAACTTGCTTGTTGTTGAAGATTGATTTGAGGAGCAGGGATTTTGGCGGCTGCAGGACCATACAAAGCAGCCTTAACAATATCAGGAGTCAATTGTCGCTTACTTTGGGCAACAGTTACAAGCCTCAGAGCATTATAAAATTCAGCCCGACCAAGAAACCCGCTATGGCTCTGATCAGCATACGTCCAAATCTAAAAATAGATTATATACACAAAGATAGAGGGCATTATGATCATCATGATCTTCAATTTAATAAAATTATTTTAAAAAAATAAGTCAGACATCAGGAGAAGAAAGCGAGAATGAGAGAATGAGAGAGAGAGACCTGCGCAAGGACTTGCTTGGAGAGATTAGATCCTTGAAAGAAAGAGACAGCTTCAGCACCACTAATTCTACCATCTCCATCCAAATCTGCTACCTTGAAGTACGCGTCGAATTGATCCATGTTCATCCCAACCACAACAGATCTGTCTTCAAACCCTTCCTTCGCTTCAACAAATTTGCAAACGACAAATCAACTGCAAGCCGCAAATCAGAAGAATGCGTGAAAAGCTCGAAGACGGTCAGCTCAAATTGTGTTGGGATAATTATCGGCAATTGGGAGATTTTGGAGCTTCGATTAATTACTTAATGATAACATCGACTTAGAGGAACAAAATGATAAATGTAACACGAATCTTATTATCATAAACTTTAAGATAGAAGATAATGCAAGAATTTACCTATTTTACCATTTATTTTCGTCCGAACAAACTTCTCGATAATTTGAGCAAGCTTCTCGAAGTTCGAATAAATAAAACTTATAATCGTCTTTCACTAAAGAAGTTTCAAACGATTTCGATAAGGTGTTCTTGCGGCTTTCTTTAAAATGAACTTTTAATAAGTGACCTTTTTTTTTTCAGCCCAGCCTACTTAATTAGATTTTATTTTATTATTTTTATATCAAATTAATTTTTAATTTTTAACCTTAATTCAAAATTTAGTAATAAAAAATATTTAAATAAGAATCAAAATTTCTTTTCCTTACATAAATATAAAGTATTGCATTTTGTAATAGAGAAAAATGATAAAGGATAAGAGAATAAAACTTGTATAGGTCGACCTTTAAAGCAAATTTGATATAACTAAAAGATACACAACGCGCAAATGCTAAATAATATAATGCTCACTTAATTTAATTGTAACATTATTTATTATAACATATTATATTATTATATAATTTTAAAGTATAAATAAATGCTGGATAATATAAAAATTAGTAATAAATTTATAATGATTTAAGTTTCAGAATGTATATTTACTTTCAATTTAACTTTGTGCCGTCGACATAAACTTAATAATTGATTTATAAATAAAGTATATTATAATAAAGTAGTTAAGTTATTATATTCTAAAAATAATTAATAATATCGAAGTTAAGGACTTTAATATAAATTTTAAATTTTGTGATAAGGTTATTAATATTAAAATTTTGAAATATATAATAAGAAAAGAATTACAATGGAATAAAAAAGTATAAAAAAATTTAAAATGAGGTGGTAAAATTACTGAGTAAAAGTTTGGAATGGAAAAAAAAAACGAAATAAAATAATTTGGTGCATATTTATTAACTCGGTAGACTTAACAAAATAATAATATATCTGAGATAGTTACGAGTGTGACTTAAAACTTTTTAAATAAAGTAGTCACAATTTTTAAATAAAGAAGTCACACATGAAAAATGTTATCTTAATTAAAATAAAAATAAGAAACCAAAATTTATTGGTGAGTCAAAAATTTTAAATAAATCAGTCTGAATAAAAAAAGTTAAAATAAGAGAAAAAATTTATTGGATGGGATTTATAAAGTCATAGCCGTGACCGAGTTAACCTAACTGTGAAAACGCTTGCACCCTATAGTCATTCAATCATCTTCTTCTTTTCTCCAGTAAAAATCGGATCATCCCAATCAGCACGAGACTTGAGATCTCAAGTTGGATCACTGCCGTTCTATTTTCGTTTTCGGTATTGTCGTCTGTTATTATTGTCATCTTCCCCTGTGTCAATCGTATCCGTTAGAAGTTATTTATCATTCTAGATAATCTTTTACATCTTTAAACATATTTCGCAAAATTTGGTAAAATGTATTAATTTAATATCTTATTTTGATATGGGCCGATGCTTTGGTCTTCATATATGTTGTTTTTATACTTTAAACTGTTTTAATAGATTTCTTAAGTGTGCCGTCAGATTGTTTTGATTTTTTTTCTTGGTTTTTATACCTAGTTAGGAATTATATTAGGTTAAGAATTTCTTTTTAAATTTTGTTGTTAATTTTGTTAATATATTTTGCTGAATGAGTGAAAAAGGAATAAAAATAAGAATGATAAAAATTGCATGTTCTTTGAAATTTTATTTGTGCTGCGGAAAAAACTAAAAGGATGGGCAAAGAGATGATGGTTTTGAAAATCAAAAACTTTGATTTTAGAAATAATAAATTTTAGTTTTCATTGAATTGTTAGATTCATTATTAAATAATTCAAGTATCACATTATAAAACATTTTTATATAGTATACTATTGATAATATCAAAGATTATTTAATCTTTTCATGATTTATTAAAGGATGTATATTTAAACTGAATGTTTGTTCATAAAACATTTTTGCAGGAATTTATGTTTGCTTATTATGAAAATATTTTGATTTTTTATTGTTATTTAGATTATGCCTTGTGTGAGATTAGGAGCATCTTCATCGTCTAAAGCTGGAGACGATGTCGCTGGTTTAGGTAATCCTTGCCTAGAATTTAGCAGTGATGAGAGCCAATCAAGGTATATAACTTTAAGAAATCGCCCGATTATGCTAAATAGATTTATAGATCATAGAGCTATAACTGAGTTAAGAATTGGAGATCAAGTTAATGAATTATTGCATAATATAGGATGGGACAAATTTGTAAAATTTAGAAAAAAATTCTAGAGAAAAAAATTCATACTTTGAATTAACTCTAGAATTTTTGTCAACTTTACATTTGGTTTATAATGAAGATGGCGTTGTGATTAATTTGATAGTTAGATTAACAAATAAGATACATGCTCTTGCTCTAAATGATTTGAATAATATGTTTGGATTTTCACAGTGATTTATATGACTATGATGATGAATTTATTCCTAAAGAATTTTGGAATGAAATAAATTACAAATTCAACAAATGTTTTTTTCTCTAAGTAGGTCTAAATCGTCTGCTATTATGGAGCCTAGCTTACGTTATCTTCATAAATTTTTAACTTATACGATATTTAGTAGAGGAGATAGCCAAGGTGCAATTTCTAAAGGTGAATTGTTTGTGTTGTGGTGCATGGTGCATAGTAAACATTTTAATGTTGGCATGTGGTTAAGTGTGCATATGATAGATGTAGCTAAAGGTAATGCTGGGAAAACAGTTTTTGGGGCATTTGTTACCCAAATTGCAGAGTATTTTGGTTTATTGACTAAAAGAACAAGTATGCAATTAGTTTCGGAAATTCTAGTTTAGAATTGCAGTATTTGGTGTCCATGAAGAATGCAAGGCAGGAAGGCGAGTCAAGTAGTAAGCAAAGTCGGGTTGAAGCAGGTAAAGGGAGAAGGGGAAGACCCTTTATCAAACAAAGGTACGTAGTCTAGTATTGCACCTACTTCTATAGAATATCAATCACTGACCAATCAACTTTATAATTTTTGCATGGCGAATGAATGAGAGATTGAAGAAGATTGAGGCAAATATTGCGGATGTAAAGGATTTGCTAGAGAACTTTAATCCTCGATCGAGAAGACGTCTACCTTCATCTTAGTATTGTATTTCTATCTTTTTCTTTTTATTAATTTGATTGTTCGTTATCAAAATTTTTTTATTTTATTGTTTATCTGAATTAATGTTGACTACACATTAGGTTTCTTATTTAGTTTCCTATTTTGTGGACTATGAGTGTGGTAGATATTATGTTTAATTTTTTGTTTAATAGTTAAAGATGTTTGGTTATTGGGTGAACTTAATCAAGGTTATAAATGTATAATATAAGTGAATAAATATATTTGCATGCATGAGTTGATTGACTTGGATTTTAATTGAAAGGGTATTAACTTGCTATGATAGATGAATGAGACTTTCCTTTGGTAAGAGTTTTAGACCAATAAAAAGTATTCCTTGCTTAGAGTATTCTTTCATGTTTAAATAAATCTAGAACTTGCTTGCGAATATCAGTCAAGATTACATAATTTAATAAAAACATTAAAATGATTAAGGCATTTAAGATTTAACCTGAGAGCTTAAAAAACCACCATGATATTATCCTTAGTGAACCGCTTTGAACTTGCATGGATCCTTTTTTTTTGGGTTAAAACCTAAAACATAAACTTTGTCCTTTATTATTTATCTGTTTTTTATTACACCCATCATAAGGGCTAGTTGAGCATTTAACAGGTACATATGTTGTTCTATATTAGAAAAAAAAAAGTAAATGATATCGACTGAAGAAGAAAGAAAAAAAGAAAAAAACAAGAAAAGGATATATGTTGTATATTGAGAAAAAAGAAATCATATCAACTAAGGAAGAAAGAGAAAAAGAAAAAGAGGTGGGGTGGGGGTGCAGGAAGAAGAAAAGGAGAAAATGACATGAAAAAGAAAGGAAAAAGGAAAGAGAAAAAGAAAAATGAAGATTGGAAAGGTAAAGGAGATTGGTTGTGTTATGTCTTAAGTTGAAAATAAAAATTTTGCGTTTTATATTTTATCAGTTTGTATCATTTTAAATGCTCAATTAATCCTTTGGTTATAAGCTAAATTTTATCTTTTCCCTACCTTTACCTAGGCCTCGTTACAACCAAAATGAAGACCTTCGGATTAATGTTTGTGTTAGATGTATAGTAGTGAAGATTGGATTAGCCAACAAGCTTATGGTTGATGTTTAACATGAAATGGAAAATGAGTGAATATTTTTTTACCTTTGAGTGCTTGAAAGAAGGGAAAATGGAGTAAGTGTCTATCACACCTGTTAATGGTCTTTAAGTTGATGTACTTGTCAATTATAGTTATGCATGCGAAGAATAGGTTATTCACGAATTATTATGAGTTTAAAAATCTTAGGTTTTGTTCGTCTAAATGATCTCTTAACATCTTTAATTATTAAATAAGAAAATAAAGTGTTGTTATTTTTTTAAAATGTTTGCATTTTTATGGTTCAGTGTTTTTAATGATGTCATTTTTTTCTTTTGTTAATTTCACCTTATTGTTGATAGCTGAATATATTAAGTCTCTTTAACAATGTTCTTGCAAAGAAAAAAGGAGGAGCAAAAATTTTAAGAAAAGAGACAAGACAAAAATCGAGGACCAAGGACTGTTAAGAAGTTGAATGATGTATGTTGTAAATTTAACTGTTGATAAAAAGGATGGGGCGAAGAAGAAGAAGATAGCCAAACAGAAGGATATAGAGTCACTTTATTATATAATTGTGGGTTTTGATGTTTATGTAGTATTTCATGTTTGTGTCATAAAGGTTTTAGTTGAATTTTATATTTAATTGATTGTCTAATAAGTCACATCCTGTGATGATGTTAATTTACCATACGTAATTGCATTGTTAAAGTTTAATTTATGAGTAGAAAGGTTTGATTATTGAATAGTTTAACTTTATTATATGATTGTAGATTGTGATTTTTATGTAGCACTTAATGTTTTTGTCGATAAGGTTTTAGTTGAATTTTATGTATGAGAATTTATGGTTGATTTAATTCTAAATTAATTTAAAATAATCACAGTCAATGATTAACAATCATTAGATAAATAAAAGTTCATTACACATGATTAAAAATAAAAAATCAATATATTGATTAATTAATATGATTAAGCCAATCAGGTATAAATTCATAGACGTGAATTAATTGTCATTGTGTTGAATTTTTTTAGTTTCTCAATAAAAAAGATTTAAAGTTTAGTTAATTAATTAATTTTGAGATAATAAATGAAAAGTAAAATATAATAAATTCACTGATGTATTAAATTAAACTTAATAATGAATAATACATCAATTGATTGATTTACTAAAATTTAATTAATAGATTAAGCAGTTAGATGTATTAAAATAAAATTAATTTATTAAGTAGTTGATGCTAATATTTACTAAATATTTAACCCATTATTAATTATGATATACTAATATTTAGTATTTATATACGTACTCAATATATATAAGCCTGTAACTTTGTTTTAAATAAATAAATAATTATTTAAAATATTATTCATTTGTTGATTAATATAACATTAGCATTTACTACTTAATTAATTAATTATATTTTAATGTATCAATTATTTAATTATACATTATTTATGATTAATTATAGTTGAATAAAGTTAATAGTGGATCATTATATAATAGATAATTTATATTTTATTAAATCAGCTAATTAATAATTTCTTAATTATCATTAATTTTAGCAAAAATATTTAATTTGTTTATTAACTAATTGTGTCATAATTAATTAGTTATATTTAAATATGTGTCAAGTGTGTTGTAATTAATTAAAGAATGAAATTATGTTATAATTAATCAACAAAGTAATGATGTGCAAATTAATTTAATAAAGGATGTTATAATAAGAAACTGGCACGGTTGTGACTTGTTAACTCACAAACGTGTATGAGGATTACGCCTCTGACTACCAAGTCACGGGCATGACTGTTTCACATTTGAAAAGGTACATATATATTGAATATTAGTATATAATAGTTTATAAAAATTAAGAGTTAATAATGCAGTCAACGCTAACCTGCATATTAAAAATTAATACTAACTATTAAATATATTTATTAAAATTTAATTTATCAATTAATTAATAATGTATGTCACGACCCGGGATCACATCAGGCCCATGACAACCACCACATAACCAGGCTAAGGATACTCATAATATCCTTAATCCGATTATGCAAGGCTAATTGAATATCTATTTTTTATAACTTGGGCAGTACAACGGTTGTGTCTTTAAAATCCCAAAACCTACAACATTTTTAAACACATTTCCATACTCACATCCAACCATAACTTCAGGACCTTAAAGCCCACTCAAGGCAATCTTAACAACAATATCAAAAGATTTATATATAATGTCATTTATAAAACACAAAGCAATCAAAAGTTATCTTACAAAATCGTAAAGCATATCATCATGAACAAAGTTGATGAGCCACTAGACAACAAAAATACAAAATAAGAAACTATTCATATGTGGTAATACCTCAAAAATGTCAAAAGTTCACTTAGAGCTTCAAACTTAATAAATTAACCTGTATGGTTGGAAAGTGGAAGGGGGTGAGTACACTAGGTACTCAGTGAGCAGAAAAACATATAACACAAATATAATTCGATTCATACCAAGATTATGTAGATAACCTATGAAGTGAATATATATCACATAGAAAGCACATAGGCCTAGCCTATGGCTCAACGTATACTAGTTAGGTACCACATAGGCCTAGCTTATTAATAATCCATTCGATGAACATAGGTTCTAGTTCCAGTACACAAAAATAGAAAAAACATCACATTTATGAATCAAATCTTATCAGAAAACAAACATTAGAATAAACCAAAACTATTATGTGTGCCACCATTAGTCGGCCAAACTAATGTGCACACTCATTGATCCTCAATTTTAGCTCGACTTTCATCTGTGATGAGTTCAGACTACACTCGACAAGAGCGTCATGACCCTAGGTGATGACCTTGTTAGTTTGTAGACCCTAGGTGCGGAATCACCTACAAGTCCTATAGAAAAGTGTCGATATGTAGACTCAACTTTTATGTACCAGCATCAAGGGTATGGGAGTCGCTTAATTAGTTATACCTAGCACACAATTGGCCAATCGTCTCCTCACCAATCACCAAAAATCATATTAAAAAATTAAGTGCAAAAATTAAGTAAAGCGTCATGTTTTTATTTATCGATCCAATCGATAAAATGAAACCATACCATGGCTCTAAGCCAAAGGAGAACAAATACATGTAGAATACATGACTCGGTTATACATTTGTAAATTCCAAAACACTATTTTATGCAATAAAAGTCATCTTTTAAAATCCAAATACAAAGTTGTTCAAAAATGTAGTTTTAGAAAAATAAGATGTTTTCCATTGCATTTTATTTGCAAGTTTGTTAAAAGTAATATCATTTCTTAAAATACGAAGTTAAACCATCAGAAAGCATTGTCCTTTGCACTTCAAACACAAGTTTGTTGAAAACAATATAATTTTCAAAATATGTAATAAAATATCGGTTTCAAAAAAACAATGTTGAAACATTATTTCATACAATAAAAATTATCTTTTGTGCTCTGAATGCATAGTTATTCAAAACAATGATGTTTATTAAATACCTAAACATATTTGTATCCATTTGAAATTCAATTTTACCATACGTTGCTTAGGTTCAAAATTCACATACTACTCATCATACTTGTCTTAGGATGTTCTAATCCTATTTGAGAAATATGATTTCCCCAAATCACCTCAAAAGAAGGTATACACTCTCTTACCTTCAACAATCTTCGATACGAGCTCTTTGATTCACAGCTCCCGAGCCTTTATATATAAAAATACATACAATGAAATTACTACTTGAACGTAAATTTCATATTTATACACCCTCACATAGGTGTATAAAACACAATATCACTCTCTATAAGCTCTAGAATCTGACCATTAAACTTCTCACAGGTTTACTTCCTTACTAATCACATTAGCTTTTCTTTCGCATTTTTTAAAGCATTTAATGCCTTTAATCCCATACTTACTCATTTTCAAAACATAATTAGGCACATCTTTATCCAAGCATATCAAGCCTTTACTTGTCAATCTAAGCAATAATTCAAGTTCACTATAAGTAAACATAAAAGTGTTTTCCAATGCATACCATTATAAAGCCTTAAATCCAAAATTAAGTTCACTTAGGCATTTTATCAAACATCTAATGTGCATGATTTTCAATTCACATTTCCAAGACTTTATCATAATAATTCACGTTTCTATCATGTCATATAGTAACACTTCCAATCAATGACACATTCCACCACTACATTCAAACCAATTTCCTTCATTTAAGCTACATTTTAGCAATTGTACAACTCATTACATTAATCCACCTCTTCACCATCATTTCGACTCAATCCTTAACCAACATACATCTTCGCCATTGTTCATCATTAATTCACATCATACATGTATAATTAACACCATAGAATTCATTTAGACTATCAATTTCAAAAGATATTCAAAAATTCTCAAACTTTCACAAAAAGGGGGCAATTTCGATTTTGACTTAAAGAACCCTCTCCATGATACATTTCATTCATCTAAACCATGTTTCATGCATATTCAAGCATGGAGAACAACATATCTTAACACCAAACTCAAAAT
>JANIJH010000004.1:19759916-19773598 GCA_024520975.1 Erythroxylum areolatum
GCCTCATTTGTGACAATTGGATGCGACTTCAACAAACAAATGCTTCACTGCAAAACCACGAACAATTGGTCAAAATAAAACAAAATATGAATTTGCAGTTGAATGTAAAAGAAAGAGAAGTAAAAAAAAGCAAGTGATTAAGATAAACAACGAGGTTAGTTTAGAGACATGCAACACATTTCTTATATAAAAGAGTTTACTTACCATAGATGATTGTATTTAGAATAAGACTCTGGAGGAAAACACAAACAAGTTTGAGTAGTCTGTTTTATACGTGCCTGTCCTAGAAAAACAAAATTAATAGTTAGAATTCTAAAAATAATGCAAAAATCATTTATTTGCATACGTAATGAACAACAAAGTATAGAAATGGAGTTATAAGCCCTACTATTGTCAAGTCTTTCAAAAGTTTAAGTATGCGTTGAATCAGAAAGAAGATAATGAACAGAAAAACATCGATAATATTCTGAGATCCGTGTTTCCGAATGTTTATTGGAATAGTGGAAGTTTAATACACGGAGAAAGAGAAAAAGGGTTTGGTAAGTGCTTGAGAAAAAAGGTTTGGAGGGTGCATTAAATGTAGAAGTTTCTACATATGTGTGTTAATTAAATGAAAATAAATTAACGTCATGTATAACATTTAATAGAAGAGTTATTAATTAGTAGAGGAAAAGATACAGGAGCATTTAAAATGTGCAAATTTCTAGAAATAAATGGTAATTAAATAGACAAGATTGATATCAGTTGATGGAAGAATTCTTAATTGGTGAAGCAAAACAGAGGAGACATCAATTCAATTTTAATTTTAATTTAATTTAATTGATTTTAATCTGAAATTAATCAGGTACAAATAATATCTAATATATACTCTTATTCCTCATTTATCAAAATTTAGAAACAATTATCACATCTTCATAAATCTATTAATTTATTATATTTTAATTAATTGATAATTTTTTGTTGCACCATATTATATGTCAATTAACCAAACAGTTATAAATAAATTAAGTAAAGATAATATATAAATAAATTATGTTATATGTTATATTTTAATTATAATTGCTTGGTATAGACTTTGAGAAATTATTTAATACATCAATTATTTATAAATAAATTATGTTATATGTTATGTTTTAATTATAATTGATTGGCATAGACTTTGACTAATTATTTAATACATCAATTAACATAGTTTCAGTAATTATTTAATACATCAATTAAATAATTATATATTTAATTGATGTATAATTATAACTGAATAAACTAAAAAGTTAATGAATAATAATTAATTTAAACATAGATACTAAATACTAACATCTAATACTAAATGAATTAATTATATTTTAATACATCAATTAATGAATTACATATTAATTATTATTAATTATAATCAAATAAACTTGATAGTCAATAAAAATTAATTTATAAATAAAGATTAATAAATAATGTTTCTCATATGTGCTAAATATATAATAATTAATCAATCAACAAATTATGTTATAATAATTAACTAATTAATAATATTTTAATTAATTAGTCAATTATTAAATAAAAATTTCATTTATATGTAACTTGTAAATATAAATATTAATATGTAGTAATTTATCATATTTAACACATTAATTCATTAATTATATATCAATTATTATTAATCATAACTGAATAAACTATACATTTAATGATTAATAATTAAATTATAAATAAATTATAGTTTATTAAAAAATTTATATGTGTTAAATAAAAAATATTAGAACATTATATAGATGTTAATTAAGAAAACCAAAATAAATGCACGGTTGTGACTTATAAAGTCACAATAGTGCACGTGAGTAATGCCTGTGACTATTAAGTCACAGGCATGATCTGGTTTTGTTTGAAATAGAGTTTGACTAATAATTTAAAACAAATAACTTGTAAATATAAATAATTATTTCGTATATAATAATTAATAATAATTAACAACTAATAATGCAAGGTCACGACCAACATATATACTAAATATTAATATGTACTAATTAATAAATTAATTATATTATCAAGCATCAATTAATTAATTATATATTAATTATTAATTATAACTGAATAAACTATTGTATAAATAAATTATGTTATGTGTTATATTTTAATTGTCATTAATTGTTTAATATAGAGTTTCAGCAATTATTTAATACATCAATTAATTAATTATATATTAATTATTATTAATTATAACTGATATATTTATTAGCAATTATTATATTATATTAAATATTAATTATAACTAAATAAACTAATTTATAAATAAATCGTGTTATATGTTATATTTTAATTATAATTCCTTTGCTTATATAACACAATAATGAACTAAATTAACAATTAAATCATAATTAAATTATATAATGAAAGAATTAATAATAAAATTCCTATTAATTAATTAAAGATAATGAAAAAAGCCTAAAAAAATAAAAAATAAAAAATATGCAGAGATAATAAAAATGCATGCATGGAGTGGTTAATGGAATGTTGAGTGAAAAATGAAAATGAAAAATAAGAAGTCACGCCTACGACTACAACATAGAAACAGACAGAAGAAAAGAAATTAAAGTAGCCATCGGATAAAATGGACGGAGGGAAATATAATAAGGTTGGAATAGAATATTTGAACCAGAGGATTTGATGTGTCAAACTATATCTATATCAGTTGAAGCGAATTTGAACATGAGTGAGTAATAATTATTGCTGAAAAGGAAATGAAAAACCTCATGTTCCTTATCATTGTTAAATCAAAACTAGCTACAACAACTAAGGAAATCTCATGTGAATCAAGAACATGTGTCATCCCCTAAGCTCATGTGAATGAAGACCATGTGTCACAGAAGCATCCCCTAGGCTCATTCTACTATTCCAGTCAAATTGAGAACATAAATGTTTCTAATCCTGGTCTGGTATCCAGATTCAACGAAAACCTTTTTGGACTAATAAATGAAGTTATGACAGAAACAGGAACAACCTTCAAGATGATAGTGTACAATAGTTCAGTTTTCACAATCAATCTTCACTGTCTAGAGGTGAGGACCCATCTAAACTATCATAAGGCCTTTTCTTGTAACTTTTATTATTGAAAATGAAAAGAAATCCATTCAAATGAAAACAACCACAAATTACATTCCCAGGCTATGTGGATGCATCTTTCTTATTTTCTTTATTAGGATGAATAGTTTTCGTAATAGCTTCCACCTCTTCCTGTTAGACTATTTAATGTCCCATGTGACTTATAGATTTGAGTCTGATGAAAAGCAATCATGATAATGGTAATTGGGTATTATATGATGGAACTCAAATGGGTCAAAGACCCTTTCCCTATCTCTTTCATACTTGAAACATCATGATGGTTGGTGAACGAACATGATTCTTGGTAATTGAGTATATAATTTTTAGAAACAAAAACTTATATATGTAATCTCAATTATTCTGAACCATTGAAGAATTACATTACAGAAAGAAAGGAAGAGAGGGAATAAATTGATATCAAGAACATCAACAACTTACAAAACATAATAGATACAGGTATGCCAAACTTAATCGATCCATTAATTGTTTTAAAATTGGTATCAGAGCTAGGTTGAAGCATTATTTTTTTTCTAGCATCATGAATGATTCGTATGTTTTGAATGGTTATGGATAGTAGAGAGAATAAAAAATCATCAAAATCGTCATGAATGATCTTGTATGTTTTGTATGGATATGGATAGTAGAGAGAATTGAAAATCCTCAAAACCGTAAAGTTTTTGTTTTGAAGACCATCCTCTGTGATTATAATGTTTGTCCATATTTGTAATAGCATACCTTTATTAGATACAGTGCCAGGAAAGAAATACAGAACATAAACATGATACAAACTTTCGGTTTGTATGGAATGGAAAAGTGATTTTCGGTTGTTAATAGAATCAAAGTTTTTAAGGTTTTGCAAATCCATCCTCACTGCTTAACTGAAACATAATATCCATGGATGGACTGAAACAACATGTAGAGGGACGGTCTAGAGTGAGGAAATCCATGGGTTTATTTCATTGGTTATTACCGTGATTGTCTTAAACAAATATTGAGTATGCGTTTCTGTGGTATGATAAAAAAAAGTTTGGAACAATGGCGTTAGGATGTTTTGTAGTATGGAGAAAAATCCATGCAAGAAAGAAACGTTAGAATATTTAAAAAAACCAGACACTGTGTCATTCTGCAGCACTTGCTCGACGATGCTTCGGCAGACGTAGATGTTGGCGCATGCAATGCACGCGCCAGACGCTGCCTCTATGTATGCAGACGCTGGCACATACAGCGGACTTCCAGGCCCAAAAATCAGCTTTTGAACTGTTTTTTTGGTCTTTGGGCCATTAAAGGATAATATTGGGTTAGTAAATAATTATGGACTTTAACCTTAAGGAAAAAAGCAATTTTATGATGGAACATAAGGAATTATTTAATTCATAATTACTTTATTTTCTATGCATAATATAATTTTGTAAATTAGTGCCATATTATATGTTTTATTTGGTACTTTGAATATTTCATATTATGCAATGTTTGCAATTAAATTTTCCTATTATATGTTGAATGTAATACATGACATTATGGAAATTTAGAATAGTTAGTCACCAAAGTGACCAAACTAATTAAATTAAAATTTGTCATGTATGATAATTATCCAATTAAATGTTTATTTCATCGAAAGCTTGTTAGTCACCAAAGTGGCCTAGCTTGAAAAATATTAAGCATTTAATTTTGATTTGTTCAATTGTTCATATGATACGATGCTAAAATGATATAAAGGTTGAAGTAAACAATTGAGATTATTAATTATAACGCTAGGAGGTTACCTAAAGGTGGACCATTGCTTATAATTAATGACATTAAAGGGAGTTTATCAAAATATTTGGTTAATATGAATGTATGTCCAAAGATAACATTCATGTTGATTAGAATATGATTGATTATCCATTATAGTAAACTATATATATGCATCAAAATAGGTTACTACTATGTATTTAAATTTCACCCAAAGGAGAATTTAAATGCATAATCAAAGTGTATTAGTTAGTTTGAATCCATTTAGGTTTAATCAAAGCATTAATGCATGGGCTATATATTGTATGTGCAGCATCTACTAATTTATTCACTTTAGGAAATGGGCTTATCAAGTTCAATGGTCTGAACTATGCTTATTGGTTCGAAAAAATCCAGTTCCAACTGGGTGTAATGGATTTGGAGTTGACCATAGTTTCAGATGTAAGGCTTGTAGCCATAATTGAGACTAGTTCTATAGCTGACAAGTCTTATTATGAGGCTTGGGAATGGTCTAACAGGCTGAGCTTGAATTTGATGCGAATGATGATAGCAGAAAATGTAAAGTCGTCAATGCCAAAAACGGACGATGCAAAGGAGTTCATGTTGAAGCTTAAAGAATACTCCCAATCTGATATTGCTGATAAGTCCATTGTAGGGACTTTAGTGAGTGAGCTGATGACCAAAAAGTTTAATTGGTCACCCCATTAATGATCATATAACTCATATGTCAAACCTAGCTGCAAAGTTGAAATCCATGGGTATAGAGTGAGTGAGTCCTTTCTGGTATAGTTCATTATTAACTCCCTTCTTCTAGAGTTTGGCCAGTTTCAGGTGAATTATAAAACCATTAAGGAAAAATGGAACCTTCAAGAAATAAAGGCCATATTAGTTCAGGAGAAAGGGAGATTAAAGAAAATAAAGGAACACTCCGTTCATCTCACGTTTCATCAAGGAGCTAATAGCAACAAAAATAAGCCAGGAAATAAAGGCAAAGATAACGACAAAGCTCTCAGCAAAGTTAATGAGGGTCGAATCCATAAGGATAAAAGGTGTCACTTCTACAAGTAGCCTGGTCACTTCAAGAAAGATTGTCCTAAACGAAAGGCTTGGTTTGAAAAGAAAGGTACATAATATGTTTCAGTATGTTTTGAATCAAATCTTATTGAAGTGCCTAAAAATATCTGGTGTTTAGATTCTGGTGCAACTACTCAAGTGTCACATGTGAAACAAGGATTCCTTTCAATCCAGCCCATAAATGGAACTAAAAAATTCTTGTATACGGGGAACAGAATGAAGGCACGGATAGAGGGCATTGGGACGTACAAATTGATCTTGGACACTAGATGTTCCCTAGATCTAGAAAAGTGTCTTTATGTTCTCGAATGTGCTAGGAATTTAGTTTCTATTGCAAATTTAGATGGTGTAGGATTTCAAGTTAAGATTGAAAATGGTGTTTTTTCATTGTATAAACATAAGTACTATTACGGTTTTGGTACTTTAATTGATTGTTTATATCATTTCAATCTTGATGTTGATTTTGCTGAATCTTTGTTTCATGTTGAGCATATTATAGGAAGTAAAAATAGTGCACAAAATGAATGTTCTGCTTTTTTGTGGCATAAAACATTACGTTATATATCCAAGGAAAGGGTACACAGGCTAGTTAAAGATGACATGTTACCTCTATTAGATTTTGTTGACTAAGATATATGTGTGGATTGCATTAAAGACAAGCAAACCAAATATATATCAAAGCATCCAGCTACAAGAAGTAGCACATTACTAGAATTAATACACACTGACATTTGTGGTCTTTTCGACGTTCCTTCTTAGGGCGACGAAAAATATTTCAATACCTTTATTGATGACTTCTTACGATATGGATATATTTATATGGTATATGAGAAGTCTCAGTTTATGGACATCCTAGAGGTATTCATTAATGAGATAGAAAGGCAGTTAGATAGAAAAGTAAAGATAGTGAGGTCTAATAAAGGTGGTGAATATTATGGAAAATTTGATGAAAGTGGACAATGTTTAGGTTCATTTGCAAAGCTTCTTACCAGTCGAGGCATATGTGCGCAATACACAATGCTTGGTACACTACAACAAAATAGTGTAGCTGAAAGGTAAAATCGTACTTTTTTTGAAATGGTTAGGAGCATGTTAAGTAATAGCACTATACCTTTATCATTGTGGATGCATGCATTAAAGACCGCTACATATATGCTAAATAGGATTCCTAGTAAGGAAGTTCCTAAGACACCTTATGAACTGTGGACAGGAAGGAAACCTAGTTTACGAAACCTTCACATTTGGGGTTATCCGGTAGAAGTAAGGCTATATAATCCACATCAAAAGAAGCTTGATGCAAGAACCGTTAGTGGTTATTTCATCGGTTATCCTGAAAAGTCAAAGGGGTATAGATTTTATTGTCCTAACCATAGTACGAGAATAGTTGAGTCTAGTAATACTCGGTTCATTGAGAATGGTCAAATCACTAGGAGTGGAGAACCACAAAAGGTGGAAATTCATGAGAATCAAGTAGAAACTACTCCATGACAAGTAGACACTACCACATCAGACGTGATTCCACTAGTTGTTATTCCTCTTGTTGCATCACAGATACGCAACATATCGGAACAACAAATTAATGTTCCAATTCCAATAATTGAACATATTAATGACAAACCAGCTAATGGTGATCAAGTAACAAATGATCAAGTAATGTCACAAGACATAACATTAAGAAGGTCTGTAAGGCAATGAAGACCAGCTATTTCAAGTGATTATGAAATTTACTCACTTGAACATAATGTGACTTGAGCATTGATAAAGATCCAAGCTCGTTCAAACAAGCTATAGAATGTAACAATTCTAAAAAATGATTCAATGCTATGAAAGAAGAGTTGAAATCAATGGATGATAACAACGTCTAGGAATTAGTTAAGTTGCCAGAAGGTGCAAAAAAAGTGGGTTGTAAATGGGTCTTTAAGACCAAACATTACTCACAAGGCAACATTAAAATTCATAAAGCTAGACTTGTTACCAAAGGTTACACTCAAAAGGATGGTATTGACTATAAAGAGACCTTCTCTCTAGTTTCAAAGAAGGACATCTTAAGAATTGTTATGGCACTGGTTGCTCATTATGATTTAGAGCTTCACCAAATGGATGTAAAGTTCATCTTTCTAAATGGTGACTTGGAAGAAGAAGTATATATGGATCAAACAGAAGGTTTCCTGACCACAAGAAAGGAACGATTAGTGTGTAAATTAAAGAAGTCAATATATGGACTGAAGCAAGCTTCTCGACAATGTTATCTTAAGTTTAATGATATCATTATGTCTTATGGTTTTGTAGAAAACACCATTAATCTATGTATCTATATGAAGGTTAGTGGGAGCAAGTTCATTATATTAGTCTTATATGTTGACGATATCCTTCTAGCTACGAATAATATTGTTTTGTTACATTATGTAAAGAATTTTCTTTCTAACAATTTCAAAATGAAAGATATGGGTGAGGCATCCTATGTGATAGGAATAGAAATATTCTAGGATAGATCACAAGGATTGTTAGGATTGTCTCAAAAAGGTTATATCGAGAAAGTATTAGAAAGATTTCAAATAGAAAAATGCTCCGCAGGGATAGTTCCAATTCAGAAAGGGAACAAATTTAGTCTAATGCAATGTCCATGAAATGATTTGGAATGTAAGGATATGGAGTCTATTCCTTATGTGTCAATAGTAAGGAGCTTAATGTATGTTCAAACATGCACTAGGCTAGATATCAGTTTTGCGGTTAGAATGCTAGGATGATATCAAAGCAATCCTAGAATGGACCACTGGAAAGCTGTGAAGAAATTCTGTAGATACTTACAAGACACCAAGGACTGTATGCTCATATATAGGAAATCAACCCATCTCGAAGTGATAGGTTATTCGGATTCAGACTATGCCGATTGTGTAGACTCATGAAAATCTACATTCAGTTATATGTTCCTATTAGTTGGAGGAGTAGTTTCGTGGAAAAGTGGAAAGTAGTCTATCATTGCTACTTCCACTATGGAGGTGGAATTTGTGGCGTGCTTTGAGGCCACAGTTTATGAATTATGGTTGCGTAACTTTATCTTAGTTCTTGGTCTTTCCGACAATATTACTAGACAGTTAACAATTTATTGTGATAATTCCACAACCGTATACTTCTCTAAGAATGAAAAATATTCAAAGGTGCGAAACACATATATTTGAAGTATTTGTCTATAAAAGAAGAAGTGCAAAAACATAAAGTGCCAATTGAGCATATTGGTACCGATCTCATGATAGCGGATCCATTAACGAAAAACTTACCGCCTAAATCATTTATTGGTCATGTTGAACAGATGAGCCTTATAGATAAGTCATTGTTAGCATAATATTCTGACATGTATATATACATATCATTGTCTTGCTCGAATTGTTATGACACTTGTGTATTCAATTACAATCATATGTTTTTGCTTACTTACTGGTTATCTATATTATGTTGTATACAATAATTATTATTTGTGAGATAACAATTACCGAATTACCCACTTAAAGTTTATTGAGATGAGTTGATTCTGTGATACATGGAAGAAATCATATTATATAACTTGTGACTGCCATGATGCCATCAGCTTAATTTAATTAAGGATGAGTTGATCAATTCCATGTATTGTGTGCACTTAAAGTTTTATTGTTGGATCACTAAGTTGTAACATGGGCCAAGTGGGAGATTGTTAGACTATTTAATGTCCCATGTGACTTATAGATTTGAGTCCCATGAAAAGCACCCACGATAATGGTTATTAGGTATTAAATGTTGGAACTTAAATGGGTCAAAGACTCTTTCCCTCTCTCTTTCATACCTGAAACATCATGATGGTTGGTGAACCAACATGATAGTTAGTGATTGAGTATGTAAGTTTTAGAAACAAAAACTTATGTATGTAATCTCAGATATTCTGTACCATTGAAGAATCACATTATAGAAAGAAAGGAAGAGAGAGAATAAATTTATATCAAGAACATCAACATCTTATAAAACATAATGGATATAGGTACGCCAAACTTAATTGATCCATTAATTGTTTTACACTTCCTTCACTCGTTCAAACACATTTGACGCTTTTACCTCATCTGTAGAGGTGTTCTCATCAATGTCATCGCTTGTCCCATGAGTTTCTTTGTGATGGCGAGAGGATTTGTCAGGATGCACCATTGCTTCAATCTCTTCCTTGGCTCTTTCAATCAAGTTTAGCCCTTTCACACCTTTTTCTTTTCATCTAAAGCACAATAAAGCAAACCAAGTCAATTTGCATCCGAATGGTAACTAGTTTTCCTCAGAAACAATTGCCAAAGATGTCCACTTTCCTTCAACCAAGTTCTCTTTTTAAGACACACATCCTAATTATAACATTAATTCATCCCCTAGGACATATGTTTGAACATAAACAAAACACATATAGTACACCACAAAAAAATAGAAATGGGATTTTCAAGCAACCTTCTGTTGTTAAAAAAATCTAAAAACTTTACTAAAGAAACACAATCAATATTCCACAAAAGCATCTAACAATGCTTGCATAAATGAAATATCATTCCTTTACAAGAATCCATCAATTAATGGTGCTTTCCAACACATTCAAAGATCAAAGCAGCAGCCCAAAGCAACACTCATAAGCTTCAAATGATAAACTATTACATACAGATTAATATACCTATTAGAGACCTTGATGGGTTTGGATTCGACTCTGCCATCATGCTTCTCCCGCTAAAATTCCATTTCACCAGTTCGAACCTGATGTAGGATTTAAGAAATGAAAAACTATAATCTTCCTGTCCTTTGTTGAGTAAAGACAAATCTTGGTCGTCAATGTAAGAGTTGCTGACGTCATGATAACCTGGACCTATTAATGAAATAGGGCTCCAGTTCTTCTTATCCAATATGGACAAGGATGTGTTAGGCCTAGTCAGTTTTTGCATTCTTACGCTAGTTCTTATGTAAAACACTTGATTCAATAAATTGGCCTACATTGAGAAACAAGACCACAAAACCTTTTCATATCAAGAAATTAGTTTTTAAAAAATGTATTTTTTTCATTAAAATTTATTAGAATTTAACTTTTTAAAACTTTTTAAAATAATCATAATATGTATATATGCTTAGACCAAACTCAGGCCTTTTTTCCAAGCCTACCTCAAAACCCCTCATTTCTTGCATGAACCTTGCAACGTTTTTCTTGGGGTTATTCTGGCCATTGATTGGAGATGGAAGCTCTAATACACATCAAAATTATGCAATAAATGTGATGCACACAAATTAATAATTACACAATTATAAGCATTTATTTATCACAAATGTGTATACGGATTATGTACAATGCATGCTCAATGACAATCCCAGGTATCGTTCTATTATTCTCGTCACGTAAACATTCATAATTCTAATCGCATATAAGTATCATTTATACTTATGGTTTATACCTCAATAAAACCATTAGAATCCCCATCCTAACTCATTTGGATGTCTAGATAAGAGATTACAGGCAAAAGAAGGAAGGATGCATTTTTTGAGTTGTTTAACTCAATTAAAATAAGTTACGGCCATGGAACATCAATCCATGGCCATGCAGTCTAATTTAAATTTCTCACAGTCACACAACCAAATGCATGCCCATGCACAAGCAAGTCACGTCTATGCAAACTTAACGCACAGCCGTGCACACCCAAAACCAATTTCTAGATTTTCTAAAAACACTCTTTCGGGTCTACTATTCATGATCAATCAAAAAATGAAACTAAAGTGATTTGGTAATACTCTCTCCTTAAAAATAGTTCTCCTATCTCTTATGTTTCTAATGACACCTAAATCATTCAATTTGGTTTAGAAATCTGAAAGTTATACCCTAACCATTTCGGGCTATTCATAAACTAAAACAGCATTCGTAATCAACTTTAATTCAAAATCTAGAATTCTAGAGAGAGAATTAAAATTTGATTTCTTCAGACAATTTGTATTCCTATGTCTCTAGTTTACTCCAAATTAAAAATCATTCCATTCAGATAACTACAGAACAAGATATCTTCAACATACCGAAGTAAGTTTAATGAAAATACTCCAGTTATCATTTTCTAGAACTTCTCATCATTTTCGTCCCACATTGATCACTTAGTCTCTCCCAAATGATTTCATATGGCTATAATTTTTGGTGGAGGTGTAGAACAACATGTTTCGAATCTAATGGTTTAAGTACCATGTCATTTGGAGGTTGGAAAAATAAGATATGGCCAAAAGATCAAAAGATGTTCTGATTTTTCACCAGTCAAAGAAGTCGCTTTTGCTCGCCTTCACGATTGCGAGTTTCCAAATGTTGAAGGAAAGTCTTCCTTCTTTCTCTTCCAAAAACGTGATTATGCTTGATTCTTCTTCTCCTTCCGAGCCTCTATGATTTCTCCTTCTTTCTTTTCTTAAATTCTTACTTTTCTTTCTAACCAACTTCTTCAACTCGTCTCAACCGGCATTTCCAACTCTCATTTAACTCAAATCATTCATAAACAAATCCAAATTCTAGATTTAAAACACAAACATTAAAACAGAAAATCCATTCATACATATCATCTTCACATTTTCTACATTTTCTTCATTTCTTCCTCAAACTTTCATTTTAAATCATTCATTCTCATCTTAGAACATCATCTTACAAATATTCTTCCACTCTAAATTCATTTTTTTGTTCATCTCTAAAATGCTCAAAACTCACGTATATGTATATATATATATACATAGTGAAAACAGAGTCCTCGCTTCTGTTTTCTTCAAAAAGCTTCTGCACCTAGTTAAACACGTTTCCTATGTTCTTTCAACTCCAAAAATGATTTCTACACTAACTTATAACATAATGATCATCAAAACTGAAAAAAAAATCAACAAATCCACATTTTCATCTTTTATTCACAGTGAACATGAAAAATGCCCATTTATCTCTTATTCATGACATGCCAATAAGTCACCATTTTTGTTTCATAAAATCACAACTCTAAAGGATTTACACAATACTTACTTGGTATTGCTCCAAAATCTGTAAAAGCTCAAGAAGCCCTAAACTTCAAGTAACTCACATACATCATTATGAAGTTTGGCAAGTTTCGATTTTTCTTGAGGAAAATGAAAGAAAACCAAAGTTGGGAGTAGCAAAAGGGTAGATGAGAAAAAGGTTTTTCTTTGGTGAAGATTTGATGAAAAACTTTGTGTAAAAGATGCAACTTTGAAGAAGAAAGCTACGAGAGAGATGAAGACAATAACAATAACTTGTCTTTCAAAGTTAAGATAACTTAACTTTAGACTTGGACACTTGTCATATTCCTAAGGTCTTAGCTAGTTTTCCCAACTAACTAGCTCTTATTGAACTAGTTCCATATCTCCCATCTTTTCATTCCAGTTATCACCAAAATTTCCCAATAACATATTCTCACAAATTCTAAAGTCATCTTCAAATTTTCAAAGTCTTTTTCAAAATTCTCCAATATCATTTAGTTTCTTATTTCTATTGTCCATTCACCAATTTACTCGCCAAACAGCATTTTTCCTAGTATAATAATATTCAACCTTCTCAGAAATTATTCCTAAAATTAACAACTACACTCACCAATTAAATTTTCAAAACACATAAACCATAATTTTCAATAATATCACATCGCAATTCAATTATACCTGGCAATTGTCAATGAATGCATATATAGTCATTTTTGTTGGACCCTAAACTTTCGGTGGAAATTAGAAATATTTAAATACAAATTCAATGAGTGTTTTGTATATGAATTGTGTTATAGATGCCT
>JANIJH010000004.1:19786764-19791764 GCA_024520975.1 Erythroxylum areolatum
AATCTTCACTAGGATCTTCTTTTGCACGTTGCTTATCTTCTCTAGATCATGGTAGATCATTATTGACTTGTTTTCTTAATATTTTATCTCCTTGACATTTGTAGATAGAACTTTGAACATTGTCTATCACTTGCATCCTTGAAAATTATCCCTTGAAATTGCATTGGACCTTTAATTAAAATCCTGAAATAATTTCTTAACCAATTTCATATATATTTTATAATTATCAAAACATAAAGGGATTTTTATTTGTCAACCACCATTGGTCCAACAGCTTTCTGTTAATTATTGGCATAGACAAGTAACTAAGTTGATTATAACTTAGTAAAAAGGTAGAAGGTCGTTGTTCCTTTCTCAATACTGAGAAGGTGAACTTTCTCTATTATTAATCTCTTGTACCTTAATTTCTAGATGCTGGTCATTGTTAAGCTCCATTTCTATGCAACCTTGCTTTTCTCTTTGTATTTCCCTATATAAAGCTCATGCCTCCTTCTTAAACAATGTATTATCTATACCATAAACTGTCATTACTTTTTCATAAATTTGAAGTAGCCTTGCTGTAAGTAGTTTAAAGACCAAGATTCATGATCAGTAGTAAGTTCAGAACTTGTGAACAATTGCAGGTCAAAACCTTGCAAGCTTGAGAGAAGAACTAAAGAGTCAAAGAATGCAAGTGAGAAACCTTAAAAAAAGGTCACTTTGGTCCAAAAGTTTGGGAGAGGTAATTTTAATGTACTAACTTTATCTTCATTTTATATTGAATCACATTTATAGTATATAATTGATATACCTTTGGTATTTCAACTGGTAGAGTGGCAGCACACATCATTGCCTTTATTCAAACTAGCAGGAAGCTTTTAAAAAAATTAGCTAAGTAAAATGGGGCTTTTAGGGGTTGTGATCTATAGTTGGATAAGTGACCTTTCTAATTAACTTGATTTTGAGTACACAAGTCCTACTGTACATACTCTTATGGCCTTGCAATAATATGGTTTATCGACTTTTAAGGATTTTTTAAAAGATAATCTTGATGCTTTCAGGTTGCAAGATCAAGTTCAATATATATATATATATATATATATATATATATATATATATGCACTGTATCCCATAAAACAATAGTTTTCACATATATATATACACAGTATCACATAAATTAATAACATGATTTCATATATATATATATATGTGTGTGTGTGTCCGTGTGCGCGTGTGTGTGAATATATATATATATATATAGTATCGCATAAAACAATAGTTTTCATATATATATATAAACAATAGTTTTCATAAGGGAATTATAAACAGTATCACATAAAATTAATAAAATGATTTCATACGTATATATATATATATATATTAAAAAGGTTTTTGTATATAAGGTTGAATCACATAAAACAATAGTTTCTTTTCCTTGTATAGTTAATATATAAATCAAGATATATATAAAAAAGAGAAAGAAAAGAGAGTTAGACAGCCACCATATAACTTGAAAGAGTGTAACTTGTAATAGACAATTAAAATTTCTTGTTGATATGGATAGGTCAATTATATTTTATTTTGTCTTGTATGGTTCGATTCATTTTGTATCATATTGATATTAATTTTCAGTCTCTAATTTATAGTTACATAATACTTATATTTTAATCTTTAATTTAATTTAGTATTTGGGTTTAATTGATCATGCGATCAAAGTTGATTATTTAATATTTACAAATTTATTTTTTTCTTTTTCTAATATTATTTAATTATTTAATAGTTCTTTGGTTAAATAAAAAGATATTACAATAAAATTTTATATAATTTTTTGAAAAATATTCACAAATTAACATGTATCGATGATAAAAATTATTTATATAATTATTTTGTTGGAATAGTCTAATTGTAACCAATTAAAGTAACTTAATAGTGAAACCAATTGCAAATTGATTAACAAGTATATAACATTTTCTCATCTTGTATGATTAGATGACATCATCTCAAAAAAGAAACAAAGGAGAAAGTCAAGGAGTGAATGATATAGGTAGGGTTCGTTGGCGAAAAGAAATACTTCTTCTCTTTTGTGACCTTTGTAAACAATATATTCAAAAGAGTAAGGGAAAACATGGTGGAGTTATTTGTCAAAAGATATCATGGAAGAAGGTGGAGGAAGAGTTTCACAAAGCGACCAACTTACAATGGGATAAAACTAAACTTAAAAATAAGTTTGGTTGGATAAAAAGTGGATGGAGTCTTTGGAAACAATTGAAAGGGAAAGAAACGGGATTATGATGGGACTATGACAAAGGAACAATTGCTGCTAGTGAGGTGTGGTGGATTTTGAAGATTAAGGTTAACACATTTTAAGTTATTTTCCTTTACTTTAATGCTAAATAAATAGTTAAATATAAGTTAATTATTTTTGTGTAGAAGAATAACAATTTTAAAACATTTAAAGAGGAAAGGCTTGAACCTGAGCCTGGATGTAAGTTGGATCAACTTTTTGGATATTTGGCCCGAGGAGAAATTACATTTTGTCCTGTGGCTGACCCTCCATATGAATAACGAGAAGTTGAGAAAGTATATGTTCCTTCTCCAACTGATAGCCATAATGTTCATGTTGGGCCTTGGGTCTCAGTACTTATTACAAGGCGACAATTTGAGACGATTAGGTAAAGATCATGTGAGAGGGAGACTGAAAGCTTCAAATTGTAATGAGAATAACAGTGTTAGCACTGGCAGACTTCGTTATGGTGAAACTAGGGAATACTACCAAGGACCTTTCAGGAAAAGTTCACCACGACCAAAGTTTGGCTTTGCCGCGATGAAGTTTTAAGATCAAGCAAAAGTACCTCTCAAGAAAGGTTTGTTGTGGCCAAAGTCATTCCTTCGCTGCGACGAAACCTTTGAAAGAGCTAACACTCCAGCACTAATTTGTACGTACAATTTCCAAAAACCATTAACAACTCAACGAAAAGATAGATATGAACTTGTACAAAAGAAACTTCTTCAACTCTTAATCTCATAACTAAAACAAAATGGAGTTTGAATATAGCTCTAATTACATATCAATATCCACATCAATAGCTTAATACAAAATACAAATGAATGCTTTTGTTTGATCTGCTTATAAAGCTACTCAATAATAAAGTCAAACTAACTTAGTTACAAAAGATAGCTATCTTGGAGTTTGCCAAAGCCTTGCAAGGATCAATAACCTTCTTGTTCTGCATCTGAGAAGTAAAAAATAATGGGTTGAGTTTCAAAGATCAGTGGCTAATATATTTATAGCCATGGGTAACGAGCACGCAATCAAGCATATCTATATATATCTATATCTCACTTTAATCTAACAATTAAATCATCAACAATTCTAGCTCAAAGACTCATAATTAAGGATGTTATCACATAAGACATATCATGTATATTTAACCATCAAAACATAACACTCAATTGTGTATCATACTCAACAGATCAAAATGAAATGCACAAACATAATGGCTTGAAATTCTTATAGATTGAAATGGAGAAACAGAAATTTACACCATAAACTAAATGAGTCCGTTTCTTATAAGCTCATATGCCACAAGCGGGCAGTCAGGAGAAGGATTTAAGTTAATGTGCACATGATGAACAAAATGGTATCTCTCTTGCCCATATACAAGCAAAATTTTATGCTCAATTCATTTCATCACATGTTCATACTTTCATGCTTTTTATGCTTTTTCCTCTTTTGATTATACAAAATGTTGTAACAAATTTCAAGATATAACATGATAATACATCTTAGAGCATTCTCCAACAATCGTAACGATTCAAATCAAACAATTTAACACACATACATAAGTAAGGAAAACTAGCCCATCTTCCACAATAACTATAAACATATTACCCACCTAATTTGCTTGTAAATCCAAACTCAGGTTTGCCTTTCCTCTTGCTCTTGTATAGGATTTTCTTGGTTTCCTAAAACAAACCAATTTGCATTCA
Organism: Erythroxylum areolatum; assembly: GCA_024520975.1. NCBI lineage: Eukaryota > Viridiplantae > Streptophyta > Magnoliopsida > Malpighiales > Erythroxylaceae > Erythroxylum > Erythroxylum areolatum. Next base: position 19,790,734 of record JANIJH010000004.1, read on the forward strand.
AACCAATATTCCAATAAAAATCCATAAAACTTCAATAATCCAAAAATATAAAATAAATAAAAATTGAGCTTAGACTTAATTTACCCATAGTCTATCTAGGCTAGAAAAACTAAGACCTAGTTTAAAAATCTATGAAATCAAATTGGGTTTCTTGGTTCTTTTCTTTCTCCCTTTATTTCCAACACAAAACTCATTTCTCTAATTCTTTTTCTACCTAAGCAAGATGAAAAGATGATGGAGATTACCTAAAACAAGTTGATTCCTCTTCCTTTTTCTTCCTTTTCCTTCTCCATGTTTTTTTCTTCCTTCTTTCTTAGCTTCCATGTTTTCTCTCTTCTTTCTTTCTTTCTTCTTTCCACGTTTTTCCCTTTTTTCTCTCTTATTCAAGACCACTTTTTGTTTTGTCTTTCCAAAATTTCCCTTCCACATTTAATGTAATGCCTGCTTACTCCTTTAGACTATTATGCCCATTATCCACTAGCTTAATTCTAACATTTCTATTCAAAAATTCGAATTTCTATTCATGCTTGCTAAATTAATGGAACAAATTCTAAAATAAATAAATAAATTTGGGGTCCAACAGTTCATCATCAATAGTCGGGCTATCATGATCATGAGAATATAGATGAGACTAGTGATCTAAACAATTATCAAGTGACTGGTGACTAGGAAAAGGTGTGGAGAGAAACCACTTCGACCTTTGCATCTACTCCTGTTGCTACCCCTCAAGCATCATATGATGAAGGAAAAGAGAGAAGAAGATGTAAAAGGGTTTTGGAGAATGAAAGTTCACAAAGTAATAAGAGTGAACTAATTCCACTAAAAAGGTAGGAAGATTAGTAGCAGTGTATAAGAGACTTGACAATATGATGCAATTGATTCAAGAGAGACAAAGTGCAACAATGGAGATGAGTACTTCTATTACAAAAATTTTGAACATGATGAATATTGGTTTATCACAAAGTATTAGTACAGGTGCGTCACATCATGATGTTACGAATGCTTTGGAAAAACTATGTACTCTGCCTAGT
>JANIJH010000004.1:19796764-19798665 GCA_024520975.1 Erythroxylum areolatum
TCGTGGAAAGACAAAACAGAAAGTTTCTCTTATTAAGGCACTGTCCACAATCGTGGGAAAAACCTATGCAGCTTCCACGACTGTGGGATGGGTGAACAGATAGCTCTCCATCCATTTCCTTCATTCTTTTTTCAGCTTCTAACACCATTGTAATAGTCCATTGATTAAACCTCCATTTTAACTTAAAACTATTTCATTTCCTTGTCAACTTCATCTTCAATTCCAACTCAAAATCATTCAATTGGCAATTTATAAATTATAGTCTTTCAAGCATCAAAAATCAAAATAGAAACTATCATTCACTTTGACACATGTAGTCCTAGTTTTTCCCATTTCAAGAACGCTACACTAACACCTTTCTTTAGCATAACTTCACCTTCATTATACTTCAAAATCCCAACCTAAAATTATCCCTAAAACAACCTATAATTTAGGGTTTCCATACATCAAGAACAAAACCAATTCATTCATCACATTTCAAGCACATCTCTTCATCAACCCTACATGCAATTCATCTCAATTCAATCACCATAAATGTTATGCTAACATATATCATGATAGATCAACAAATCACTTACTTGTACAACTCAAAACCTCCTCAATCGTCAAGCTATCCCTCCAAATATGCAAGGATAAGGTATACTCCAAGAACAAGGTGGGAACATAAGGGTTTCAATTGTAAGGTGAAGGTTATGAAATTTTGACAAAAACTCAAGGGTTAGGGAGATTATGTGAGTGTATCATTGGCAAGAGAAAGAAGGAGAAAAAATAAGACCAAAACATGGAAGAAGGTGGTCTTGCAAGTGTGAGAGATATAGGTGCAAGTGAGTGGTGAAGAGGTGGGACACATGTCATGCCACTTGTCAAATGAAGGCCATATAATGTGTCTTCCTCTTACATTACCAATTGTCATTCCATAACTAGTCTATTTGTCTCATAATCAGTAGGACATTTTTTGCCCAATTAAACCACCATTTGTTACTCAATTATTCAAGTCATGTGTCACTCTTTTATAGGCCTAGTCAACCTAAATTTCCTTGTATCAATTTATCTTGCCATTTAACATTTTTCCTAGACTAGATGCACATAACACTTCATCAACTACTCAATTGTAACACTAAATTCCCAATTCACAAATTTTAATCCATCCAAAATAAAATTCAAGACATAATCAATACACAATCACATCATAATAATTTAAAATCTTTCGTACCCTAGGATATGTCAAATAAGTGCATATACTATTTTTACAATGTCTCTAAATCATGATTCATATATATATGCGAATATGATGTAAGCAAATGAAATACACTTCATGTATTTTGGTATGACTCAATAGTCTAATACTCTAATCCTCAGTAAGTTTTAGAAACATGCTATTACACTATCAATGTCAAGGTACTTCAATAAACCGTATAACAAGCATGTCTCTTAAAAATAGTTGAGCAAATTCCATAAGTTAGAGGATCAACTAATATGTGTTAAGTTAAAATATGCTCTAATGTGATGTCACCATTCTATATAAGTTGTTTAATGGTCAAATCTTGACCTATAAATAATTGTACCCTATGATATACTTATTATTGTTATTGAACAAGACAGTAGATATTATAATATAACTAGATATGTTTAAGAACTAAATTAATCACATATAGTTAAAAAATCAAGTTTCTTAACCAAACTATCTGTAAAGCAATCTCATAGCATGCAACAAACTTTGCATGCATAGTAGAAGAAGTTATAAGTATCTGCTTGACATTTTTTCATAAAATGGCACCGTATACGAACATAAGAATGTAACATAATGTGAACTTTATATTATCTATGTTGGATCGGAAAAAGAAAACATGCTTTGTTTGGAAAAACGGTAGATTTCAAAACTTTTAAGAAATCATTACTTG
>JANIJH010000004.1:19882255-19893309 GCA_024520975.1 Erythroxylum areolatum
GTACAATTATCCCATAGACTTTATCATATACATCTAAACATGTACAAGATAAAGAATGCCTTTAAATAATTTGTCACGTAATTCAACCAACGTGATGGGCTGTAGAGCATAAACCAACAAGTCCAATGATAAAATCAAGGCCTAAGTCCTCCCATAGAGTTGCACATACTGGTAGCGGTTGTAATAAGCCCCTTAGTTTTTTTAGTTTATTACTTTGCCTATTGGCAAATAATAGATTGCCAATCAAAGTCCTTGACATCTTGATGAATTGAATCATAATAAAAATCCTCTTGAAGACGACTTAATATTTTGGCAACCCCCGTATGGCCTCCTATAAGAGAAGCATGATACTCTTGCAAAATAACATGTTTAAGCTTACAATTGGGGCTCAACCAAATTTTGTTCTTATAAAGAATTAGACCATTCTGATACTAGTAATGCTCACGTAAATGCAATTAAAGTTGGATAAAGTGAACAAGGCATTGTGAATCTTGATCTTCTGAAAGTTTAACCTGCAATTGATTTAAGATTAAATGGTGGGGGATGGAAAGACTATAGTACATCGCATCATCACGAATAAGCGAGAGTCTATTTGCTACCTTATTTTTAGTACCTTTTTTATATTGTATTTCAAAATCATAGCCAATAAGTTTAACCAGGTAAGATTGTTGTTCTGGTGTGTGAATGGCTTGACACATTAATTCCTTTAAGTTATGATGATCAATAAGGATGACGAAATGGTGACTAAGAAAGTAGTGCCACCATTTTTTAACTGTGGTGGTGATGGCATCCAGCTCACGAATATATGTCGGAGCACAAGATAACTTGGGACAAAATTGCTTACTGAAAAAAGTAAATGGATGATTGTTTTGCACGAGGACCGCACCTAATCCAGACATGGAAGCATCAGTTTTGATCACAAATGGTTGACTTAAATCTGGAAGAGTGAGAATTGGAGCTTGATTCATAGCTAGTTTTAGATTCTAAAAAAGGCATTGAGTAGTATCTGACTAATAAAATTTGTCTTTTTTAAAGAGTTGTGTCAATGGGACAACCAACATTATGTAACCTTTGAAAAATCATTGATAAAAGTAGGTGAGGCCTAAAAATCCTCAAAGAACCTTTATGGAACGATGGACTAGCCAATCGAGCATGGATTGGATCTTTGAAGGATCTCGTTCAACACCCTTACCTTAAAAAATATGCCCCAAGTAATTCACTTTATGTTGCGCAAATAGTCATTTGGAGAGTTTTAAATAAAATGAGCCTAACAATAAGGTTTAAAATTGGTTGGGGTAAGTTTTAATCTTATAAACCCTTAATATTCTGTATGCGCATGGTTCGTAACGTAGTATTAAAGGTGTTGATCTCACGAAGAAGAAGAGTAATCTAATCCTAAAATCTAAAGCTAGAAAAATATAAAACTAAAAATAAAAGATGCAATAGAAATTAATTCCGAGAATTGAGTTCAACTAATCAAATCAGAAATTAAACACAAAAGTATTAACAAGTGAGCAATATGTAATCACAATAGAAATCAACCTAAGAAATTTACCAATTTATGAGAAAGGAGATTTTATTTATCATTAATGCTAACCTAGCCGATTATGTATCAATGGAGTGTCGGTTCTAGACTATCCTAATGTTGATTACTCTCTCTCGAGTTATAACCATTAAACCCTAAATTATAACCCCTAATCAGATTATGAAATTTGCAATATCTCATTTCACAAATTATCCAAAACCCTAATTAGATATGAAGCACTCTAATAAACTATTGAAACATCTGATGGGATCTCTCTCTGTATAATTACCAATATGATGTGTCACAGTTTCTATTAAATTGCCTAACTCTCATTAATCCAATTTAATCGTTTGTCATTTGGTTCACCCTTTTAGTTTATTACCGAATTTCATCAAATCACGACATTCATCTAATAAGAACAATTGACTAAATTATCATTAAATCAAAATAAAATCCCAAAGGAGAGTTTAGAACATCATCAATACTCCAAATCTTATCATCATACTATCCATCTCAATTATATACATAAATAAAATTCAAACGAAAAGGAAATAGCGACTTAAAATAGACGACATAACGTAGCGACATCAGGAAACCTTCTGATTTGGGAAGCACGTTGAGTAAGCTTCGTCTTTCTCTTCCTTTTTCTTCTTTCTCTCTCTCGATATTCTCTCGTTAGGGTTTCAAGTGTGGCTGATGCTTTAAATAGTCTTTTATGTTTTAGGTAACTGTAGGGTCTTTTTGGGGTCTGAAAGCTCCAAAAAGTCCCTCAAAATGTGAAGTTTGTAAGTGACTACATGTCTACTCAATGAATGCCATGATCGTGGTCCTGAAGGACATAATCATGGCCCATACCTGAACCTTCTGTCATGATCATGGATAGGCCATAATTATGGGCCATTGTTTTAGCCCAAATGTCTTCCAAAACTCCTCCATTCTTCGAATTGACCCTGAAACACTATCAAACACATCAAGGTACCTTAAAAATATAATATTAAAGCTCAAAAGCTTGTACTAACCTATAAAAAACTTAAAACACAAATAATTGACAAACTAACACAATTCTATCCTAAACACATACTAAATGATCTAATTAATGGCTAAATAAATATCAAATTATGCCCTAAAATATGATGCAATTTACACTTATCAACATTCCCACACTTAAATGTTTGTTTGACCTTAAGCAAACAAAATAAAAAATAACACAAAAACACAAAGCACACAATGCAATAATGAGGCAATGACTTAAACTTCAAGAAACAAATTTAACTCTAAACATAATCATTCAAGTAGTTCCAAATTATTAATATTCAAAATCCACGTCTAGGAACTCTAGACTAAATACTCGAAAAGTTTTTGATGCAATTTGACTTGCCAATGCATTGAAACTAATTTGCATTGGATCACTAGAATGGTTCAACAAAGGATCAGGTTATTGCTCAGATGACTGGTGAGTTGAAAGATTAGGTGAAAGAGGAATTGAATCATCATCATTGACGATTAAAACAAATAAACGAGATTTACATTTGTGACCTGGACTAAACTTCTCATTGTAGTTGCAGGACAATCCCTTTTCATGTCGAATCAACATATGTTTTGGAGTTAATCTCTTAAAAGTAGGCTTAGTGTTGGACGCCAAATGTTTCTTAGAAGTTAGAATTGGAAATAAGAAATTTTGGTGATTAGTCATGATTAAAGAACAAATGAATGAAAATTCTTGAACCAAGAAATGATAGACAAGAGTAAAGTAGCGAATGAGAAATGTGGATAGATTCATATTTTTCCTTGGTGCTTTTAGTGGATAAGAGATTTCAAAATGGGAAGAATTAAGGAGAAATTTAGAAGTAGAATGAAAGCAAAAATGAAGTTGAATATGTGTAGTAAGTTGATGAAGAATATGTATATATGTGTATGTTCTGCTATTGGTATTCATGATTAATCATGGATTATAAATTTCTTTATATGTGATATTGATTTGAAATGAAATTGAGAATGAGGAGTAAATGAAGTAGAAAAGGTGATCTTAGTATGATTTGTGTTAAGGAGAGATTGTGAAACAAAATGGATGGTTGATCTGGAAAATGTTTATGGAGTATGCTTCAGTTTTTTAGCCATAACTTTTTCTCTAGTTATCCAAAAAATATGATTCTTAATTTGGATTAAACTAGAAATATATGAAAACATTTCTTATGAAGGTATTGAATTTCAATTATATCTTTAAGAGTCTCAAAATTTGTCATGAAGTGAGAACTGAGTGTAGTACATTGGTGGATGAATGTAAAGTTCATCTTCAGACTTTAGGGGAACATTGGGGTTGATCTAGATAGATTTTGACAAAGTTGCCTTCTTGAGAGTTGTAGCTATTTCTGTTATATTTCTAATGGTATATAGTACGAAAATTTTGGACATTGGAGTTGAAATTCATACCTAAAACATCTTCTGTGTTATTGTTCATAAACTTCTTCTGGGTTACTGTTCATATTACATCTTCTATTCCATTTTTGATCCTTCAAAAGATGGAATTTGTCTTTTAGGTCTTCATAAAAGTTGTAGCTATTGAAGTTCTATTTCAAACCATCTAAATAACACCTAAATCAGATATCTATATAGGAAGTTATGATAATTGCAAGCTTCTTATGTGTTGCTGTTCATAAACTTCTTTTGGGTTACTGTTCACCTTACATCTTCTGTTCCATTTTTGATCCTTCAGAAGATGGAATTTGTCTTTGAGGTCTTCATAGAAGTTGTAGCTCTTGAAGTTCTATTTCAAAACATCTAAATAACACCTAAATCAGATATCTTTAGAGGAAGTTATGATAGTTACAAGATTTTTCTATGTTACTGTTCATAAACTTCTTTTGGGTTGCTGTTCATGTTACATCTTCTATTCTATTTTTGATCCTTAAAAAAATGGAATTTGTCTTTGAGATCTTCATAAAAGTTGTAGCCCATGAATTCCTCTTTCAAACCATCAAAAGAAAACCTAAATCAGATATCTGTAGAAGAAGTTATGATAATTGGAAGCTTCTTCTGTGTTATGGTTCATAAACTTCTTCTGGGTTATTGTTCATAATACATCTTCTGTTCCATTTATGATCCTTCAAAAGATGGAATTTGTCTTTGAGGTCTTCATGAAAGTTGTAGCTCTTAAAGTCCTATTTCAAAACATCTAAAGAAAACCTAAATCATATATCTGTAGAGGAATTTATGATAATTGCAAGCTTCTTTTGGGTTACTATTCATAAACTTCTTCTGGGTTACTGTTCATATTACATCTTCTGTTCCTATTTTGATCCCTCAAAAGATGGAATTTATCTTTTAGGTCTTCATAAAAGTTGTAGATATTGAAGTCCTATTTCAAACCATCTAAAGAAAACCTAAATCCTAAATCTCTAAAGAAAGTTATACCAATTGTCCCACGATAGGTTCAATTTGATTGAGGATAAAACCAGATTGGATTCTTTTGGCCATAACTTCTTCTCTAGACACTCAAATGACTTGATTCTTGCACCATTGGACTTGTAATACATTGCTATACATCTTAACCAAAAATATTATCCATCTAAATTGAAGTGAGAGAGATTGAGTGAAAAATGTGGGACGGGTACAGTGTGTGTGTTTTTAAATACTATAAACTAGTGTTATTCCACTGAACATAGTTCAGTATTTTGATGATTTCTAGATTGGTAGAGCTTCAAATGAGATGATTCCTAATTTTTGGTGAAATAGAGACATGGAGATACAATTAGTATGAAGAAATTAGAATCTAATTCAGTTTTTGAAGATGTTTAAATTTCGGATAGAAGTTGTACATAGTATGCTGATTTGGACAAGAGCAGTCCAAAAAATGTTTGAAGTATATCTTTCGAATCACTGATCCAAATGGATTGATTTTGGTGTCATTGGAAACTTAAGACAAGGGAGAAAACTTTCCTAGAAGAAAGAGTTATGTTAGAATATTCAAGGGTACTTTTGGCAAGACACTTAAGATTAAAAGAACATAAGCCTATAATGAAGGATAAAATGGACTTTTTGAACTCATTAAGGGCATAAAAGGAAGATGAAATTATGGTTTTGCTTTTAAGGAAGAAACAAGAACAAAATTTAGAGGAGAAGAGAATAAAGAAATGAGAAAGAAAGAGAAAGAGAGTTTGATTGTTGGAGAGAAAAGAAGAGAGTTGAGCTAGGGTTTCAATTGTGTTAACCTTCAAACGAGATTTTGGAGTTGTTCAAGAAAGGAAAAAGGAAGAGGAATGGAAGAGCTTCCTTTTTAGCTAAAGATCCCTTCATTTGGTGAAGAATGAAGGTAAGATCATTTTAAATTTTTTGGATTTTTGGAAGGATGTTAGTTCATGGAGTTTAGAAAAGACTTAGGTTTAAGTATTCTAGAACCAATTTTAGTGATTGTGCTTTGAGGAATTTTCAATTGAAAATCCTATTGAGTGGGGTTTTTGTTATTGTATAAAGGGATCAAAAGAGGCAAGAGGAACAAGATAAGAGGCTTTATGAGCAAGTCCATAACCAAGGAAATCGAGGTAGGTACATGTTTATAATAGAGTAAATAAGCCACTAATGATTTCTTTAAATCAAAGAAGTTTTCTGATTTTCATTAGCATCATAAATGCTACATTGTTGCTCATGAATGATTTTGAAATATGCTATATGTTTATTACATGGTTTAAGTGATATCTTTTGTGAAAGATGCATTTTTATGAAATCATGTTTTCAAAAATGGTTTTCAAGATATATATCAAGTATTTGAAAAAGTAATTTTACAAGAAGTGCCATTTTGGGCATCAAGCTTACAAAATTTTGAAATATATGTATTATGTGGGTTTGTGGTAGTCCCTCAAGAACCGTCGCATGCACATTGACCCAAGTATAGGCTTCTCCCGCCTCCCCGCTAGTGGCATGGGGCTCCTTTAAGGACTCCCTCAAGAATTTACGACTACACAGGACCATTACATTGAAAATGTGTAGCTCCTCAAGTTTTGGACTTACCCAAACCATTTGATATGCTTATGTGCTCATGTTAGGTTAATAAGTTTGATGCATTCATGTTTTACAACTTGTGAATTTTGGCTGAAAGCCTAAGAAACATGTGATTTAAGAACCATATGAAATTTTTTATGGCAAGTGAATGTTTTCAAAAGTTTTTGCTTATCTTTTTATTATAAACTGTTACCCACGAGCTTTCAAGCTCACCCCCTTCTTGTCCCCACCTCTAGGTGATGAGGAAGAGATGGAGTGAAAGAGAGTCAAGGCATCACTCCAAATTTGCGTATTTTGTATTTTTGTGTTTTCAGATTATGTTGTAAGGTGGCTTGAAAGGCCATTATAGCTTTGTAAAATCCTTTTGTTTTGAGGGTATTGAAATTTAAATGATGAAAATTATTTATATGTAATGTATTAAAGAGTATGACGTAGTAAAGATACACTCAAGTCTTATGATATTTGCAAGAGGTTGGGTTTCAGAAACGAAGCCCAACACTTAGAAGAAAATGAATTTGAGGATGACGTGGGTTTAGGTGGTTGAAGTTTCAGCGAAGGAATAGGAGGAGGAAAAAATGAGGGAGATGTGCCAAAGGAAGGTCGAGTTTGAACTGCAGATTTAACATCAAATATTTTTTCTTCTTAAAGTTTGGCAAGAGCTACAACTTGAGTCAAGGTAAGTGGTTGTAAAGCCTACACCTCTTGCTTGATTTCGGAAGTAAGATCAGAAATAAAATAGCTGCGTTAAAAAGATGGCTGAAGGCCTACAATTCGATTGGCCAAACCTATGAACTTAGCAAGATAGTCTTTCATAAATCCCTTCTGATTTAACTTAAATAAAGCCCCATGTGGATCATCGTAAAAGAAGGGAGTAAATCACATTTCAAGAGACTACAAAAAAAATCCTAAGTGGTGATTTAGCCATTGCGATACATCCATTGATACCAACTAAAAGTTGGCCCATCCATGTAAAACGAAATCACTTAAAAGCGCTCTAGCTCTGGTTTAGCATTATAATAAAAAATGGGGTGATTTTGAAATCCACCCTATAGCATTTGAACCATCAAAATTGTAACATCCTGTTACCTATGTTAAGGCAAAAATAGTGAATTATGAGAAATTAATGAGAAACTAGAAAATGCATATCATGCTTTTGCACGTTTTTGTACATACATGAAAATTTTGATTACTGCACATGAATATGATTGTACATGCATTCATTGACATGTTTTTGGGTTTAATTGAGTTATAAATTCGATTAAGACATGAATTGTGAATTATTTATGGTGAAAATTTATTTGGGCGTATTATGATTATTTCAGAATTTTTGTTGAATTTTAGGAAATCTTTAAAAATGTAGGATATTTCGGACTAAGAAATATAGCTAGTCAAATTGTGACAATTGACTCACGTGAATAGTTACATGTGAAAGACATTCAATGCTTACACGTATTTTGATGTTTTGAGTAAGAAAAGTTTACTATAGCTATTGTTCTTTACTGTGAAGAAATACTCAACAATGAATAGCAAATTGTTATGCTTTCGGTATACTTGATTCCCTCTTATTGCTGGATCAAGTAAGTGATTTTGATGACGATTCACTGTTGTTGATTCTGCAAATGAATTTATCATGAGTTGTTAGAGAAGTGTAGTTTCAGTGGTTAATGAATGAGATGATAAATGAAAGATTTGTGAAATAGAAATTGTCCAGAAAAGTATGAAATAGGCTCTGTTGTTATACTGAAATGGATATGCAAAAGTTGGAAAGTTGATGTAAAAATATGTTCTCTGTTTGGTTTAGAGAAATCCGAATATGTGTTTTCATTATTCATGCGTGAAATTGTGAAATATTTTTAGAGATGGTTTTACATGAATTTAAATGAGTTAAATGACAAGAAATGAAGTTTTGGTGAGGTTTTAAAATAGAGTTGCTTAAATGATAAATTTATGATGAAATGAACGAGTAGAAAAAATGGGAAAATGCATAAAATGAATGTAGAAAGAGAAACAACTTGTAGAAACTAGAAATTGTATGTATGAGAATTGGATTTTTGATTTGTTTTGTGCTGATGAGCTAAAATTTAGTTAGAAGAATTGGTTGGAGTGTTATTTGTGTTGATTGAAGAAGCTTTAAGTAAGAATCAAAATCTAGAAAATACAGTACAGAGAGAGAGAGAATTTGTGAAGTTTTAGATTTGTGAATTTTGATGTGAAACTTGAATTTGATTTGTTTAGAAATTGTATAGAAGTTAGAAATCCATACTGGATTTGTTAGAAGTGAGTAATCTGGGAAAGAATGGAAATAAATGGAAGAAAAAGAGGAAGCTGTTTGGTGTAGGAAGTAGGTCATGAGTCTTAATCATGTTGAATCGCTAAAGAAGATCACTAGTCGTGATCGTGCTTCTGCACAATCGCGACCTGCTAGTAAAATTGCACGTTCACGACTTCCAACTTTTTTGAAACAGTTTGTTTCTAAACATTCTTCTGTATTTTTCTTATAACTTCTTCACCCGATGTCTAAATGACTTGATTATTGAACCATTAGATTCAAACCTCATTGTTCTTCATCTCCACCAAACATTATGGCCATCTAAAATGGATTGATTGTTGAATTTAAGATGAACCTGTTGAGGTTTGCTGGAATATGATAACTAGTATTATTTCACTGAACATGCTTCGATATTTTGAGTATATTTTAATTAGTAGGTATCCAAATGGAACGATTCTTAATTTAAATTGAACTAAAAACAAATTGTCTGAAGAGATCAAATTTTAATTTTATCTCTAAGAATTATAAAATTTGACTCAAAGTAAATGTAGAGTAGTGTTATGGTGTTAAGAACAGTCCAAAGTAAATTGAGTATAACATTTTAAATACTGAACCGAATTGAATGATCTTTGTATCATTAGAAAGTTAAGAAAATGGGGAACAATTTTCTAGAAGAAATTATTTCCTAATTGTGTGATTTACATTATCAGAATGACATTGCAAGTTGACCCGAATGCATGTTGTTAGAAAAATTTGAAAGGGGTCATTTGATATGCATGGGCGTGATTTAAGATCTCATATCCATATTTGGACATGTACGGGCATGAGTTAAGTTCTCACACCTGTGACTGAATTAATTTGGACTACACAGCTGTGATTTTCCTTGGTTATTACGCATGGATGTGAGAGATGTGGACCCCTGTGACTTAGCTCTTGAACTGTAAATTGTTTTTAAGGGCTTTGTGAAAGATTTGATGATACGAATAACAATAAGATATCTAGGATTGTCATTGAACATACATTGTGCGTAATTTTGATATACATAAATGTGTATAAGGAAATAATTATACATTTGCGCAAAAGTGCGATATTTGTAAAAGTGTTTTGTATGATATAGAGGAGCACATTGGATGCTAGTTAGACATTGCTGGACCATCCAGGCAATAGCATATTAGAGCATATTATGAGTCAACCTAGATGATTTTCCTAGGATTGATTGCATTTGTTTAATTTCCTAACATTAAATGCTTAAAGTCCGAGTAGTTTAATATTTGGGAATGTATTGGAAGTGTTCTATGTGTACCTGAATTTTGAATGATATTTGAATTCTCAACAAAAGTTGAATATCGGACTTAGGTCTGAAGACTATAAGATTCTGACTGTGAATCATATGTGACTGTTGTACATGGCTTATTCTGTATTTGATGAATTTCATAAAATGCATGCTTAGATAAAGACGTTGTGACCGAAGTACCCAGTATGAAAGCGTTTTCACGTAGAGTTTTACTCCTTGATTTGTGATTCTATATGTAGAGCTATGCTCCATGATTCAATTCTGACTGAGTCCAATGGGTCAGTAGTTGTATATGTATGTGATAGGCACTCGGTCATAACATTGATAATGAATCCAGAGTCTCATGTGCATTTATATTGGTGAATATCTGTTGTGATTTGCAATGATTACATTCCATGTTAATGTGAGTATAAGGAATTTACATGTTCTGAATGAATATTAGTGAAATATGTGATTTGTGTATGTGACCTTGGTGAAATCATCAATGATGGTTCACTCATTAAGTTCGCAAAACTCATAAAAAATTGGAACTTGACTTTTCAGATACGAAACAGGAGACCTAGTTTCTTAATCTAGGCTAAAGGAACATTTTGGACTGGTTATGTCTTAGAGGTATATCAGCTGACATTGGAAGAGTTGTAATTTGTAATTTGTAGTTTTTGTCTAGAACTTGTATAAAGTTTGTAAAAATAGTGAAAGTGTGAGAATTTGGAGAATTAAGAAAGTCTGACATTTTGAGGATGAATAGTAGCAAAATATGGCAATTTGGATGTGAAATCTTTGTGAATTTTTCAGGTTTGATTTAGGCAGAATTTGATAAAATAATCTTCATGAAAGTTGTAGCTTCTGTTGATAGGTTTCTATCGCTATAAAGTATGACATTTTTCAATATCGGGATTGAAAGTTATGATCATTCGAATTTAAGTATATTTTGCTTTGTGTTTTGAAAATGCTCATTAGGGTAAGTTTGT
>JANIJH010000004.1:19900285-19926460 GCA_024520975.1 Erythroxylum areolatum
TTTTGTTCCAAGTCTTTCGCATTGAATCATTTAGAAGTTTGCTTGAGTTTATTTTGATGAGTTTTGGGATGGGTTGACTTAATAAAATGAGAGAAAGATTCAGGTTTGTTCACGGTGGGCCGAAGGAGACGTTCGGCCTCGTCGCGGCGAAGCCGCATGTTGGGTTCACTGCAGCGAGTGCTGCTTTACTGGCCGCGGTGAGAATCCTTTTGCTCACCGCGGCGAGGGCTTAATTGCCCGCCGCGACGTAGCCAGCTTGAGAGGGCTCGCCGCGGCGAGACATCACACGTCGCGGTGAGGCCCCCTTGTGCTTCCGAGGGATTTTTCCTTCTTCTTTTAATTTATATGTTTCACCTCACGCATCAAGCACCGCACTTCTATGACCGATGTTGAGCTCCGGAAACGGGGTCCAACAGTTTGACTGGTGGGGACACACCATCATTGTGGGATAATGGCTAATGAGGGTTTATTGAAATAACCATATAGGATAATATGCTCACGTTTTATTACTCCGAATGTTGGGATCTGGAAACGGGGTCTAACATGCCCGAGCATGAGTTAAGTTCACACACCCATGATTGAATTAATTTGGACTACATGGTTGTGACTTTGTTTGGTTATTACACACGAATTTGCAAGATGTGCATGCCTGTGACTTAGCTCATGAACTGTAAATTGTTTTTGAGGGATTTTTGAATGATTTAGTGATACGAATTACAATAAGATACTTGAGATTGTCATTGAACTTGCATTGTGAATAATTTCAATATACATAGATGTGCATAAGGAAAAAATTATACATTTACGCAAAAGTGTGATATTTTTAAATGTGTTTTGTATGATATAGAGGAGCACATTGGATGCTAGTCAAACATTACTGGACCATCTAGACAATAGCATATTGGGGAGTACTGTGAGTAAACCTAGATGATTTTCCTAGGATTAATTGTATTTGTTTAATTTCCAAATATTAAATGCTTGTGATTTGTTTATGAATTCTAGGCTTAAAGTTTGAGGAGTTTAATATTTGGGAATGTATTGGAAGTGTTCTATATCTATTTGAATTCTGAATGATATTTGAATTCTCAATGAAAGTTGAATGTCGAACTTAGGTCCAATGACTATGAGATTTTGACTGCGCATCATATATGACTATTGTATATGGCTTATTCTGTATTTGATGCATTTCATAAAATGTATGCTTAGATAAAGACGTTATGACCAGAGTAGCCAGTATGAAAGCACTTGCATGTAGAGTTTTGCTCTGTGATTTTTAATTCTACACGTAGAACTATGCTCTGTGATTATATTTTGACTGAGCCCAGTGGGCCAATATTTGTATATGTATGTGATAGTTACTCGGTCACAACATTAATAACAAATCTAGAGTTTCATATGCATTTGTATTGGTAAATATATGTTCTGATTCGCAATGATTTCATGTTATGCCATGTTAATGTAAGTATTTGGAATTTACATGTTCTGAATGAATATTTGTGAAATGTGTGATTTGTGTATGTGACCTGGGTGAAATCATCAATGATGGTTCTCTCATTGAGTTTCCAAAACTCATTAAAAATTGCAACGTGGCTTTTCAGGTACGAGATAGGAGATTTAGTTTCTTAATCTGGACTAGAGGAACATTTTGGACTAGTTATGGCTCAGAGGTTTGTTAGCTGACATCGAAAGAGTTGTAATTTGTATTTTTTAGTTTTTGTTTAGAGCTTGTATAAATTTTGTAAAATATAGTGTAAGCTTTCGTGAATTAATGCCATAAAAGGTTTTAATTTTTCGTGACTTATAATTAAGTTAGTTGATGTCAAGTGTAAGTTGGATTTGTTTTTGCTCTAACATTCCATATCATAGGATATGTACTTGAATGTCCTTGGATGTTTGGGTATATACTTTATGGTAGTGGGATGTAACATTTTTCATATTAGAGCATGGTTCAGCATCTTTAGGGACACAATATGATCAATAGTGAGAGATTCAAATAGTGATCATAACTTTTGTTTCTTATAGGTCACCCTCTATAGGAGATCAAATTGGAGAGTTAGCTGACATAGAGTCTGTAGGAGCCAATGTAGGGTCTCCTATACTTGAGTTTGCTAAAATGCCTCTAGATTTCCTGTAAGGTGAGAAAGAAGATATGATAAATTGATAAAGCAGGGGGCTGTGGACTTCCATGGAAGTACAGACCCGGCTGAGTTAGAAGGGTGGTTAGAGAGAACGGAAAGAGTGGTTGACCAGATGGACTGTAAGATAGATGAAAGATTTGATTATGCGATCTCATTACTACAAGGTCCTGCACACTAGTGATGGAAGACTATACTAGATAGTACCACCAGACCTTGTAGTTTGACCTGAGAAGATTTTATGAGGGTATTCAAAGAGAACTATATACCTAAGATTCACATGGATCGGAAGATGAAAGAATTCTTAGATCTAAAACAAGGCAGGCATATTGTGGTAGAGTACGAGATAAGATTCAATGAGTTAATGGGATATGCACCTGCATTGATCCCAAAGGAGGAAGATAAATGTAGATGGTTTGAAGATGGTTTGAACATGGAAATCAGAACGAGGCTAGTCATTTCTAATTTGGGCAGTTTTATAGAACTATGAATAGCCTCAATCAAAATTGAACAGTTGTTAAAGGATGGTTAGGTAGAGTATAGACAGGAGGTCAGAGGCAAGAGGGAGGATGAATCTCAGGATGACTCTAGCAGAAGCTCCAAAAAGTGCTAGAGCAGATCGTCTCGATTCCAGTCTAGATCGAGACAATCTGGATTCCGATGAAGGGTAGATTTGTTCAATCTAGGAGAGGTAGAGGACAAATGTCCTCTAACCAGTCACAACAGCTACCTGAGTGTGAGCATTGTGGTAAACAGCATGGTGGTGAATGTTTGAGGTTCACGGCAGCTTGTTTCCGTTGTGGTTCTGTAGACTATATGATCAGAGATTATCCTGAGATGTTATGACCACAGTCTAGAGTTAAAGAGGAGCAACATTTGAGACAACGGTTCAACAGAGTAGAGCTGGCAGAGCCATATAGAGAGGCAAAGGTAGAGACAGAAACTAATTAGTAGGTCCTAGTGTTAAGATTAAGGTAAGTAGTAATTATTCGCAGTCTTAGGTCAGGGTTTATGTCATTACTAAACAGGAGGCACAAAACTCTCCAGATGTAGTAGGTATTGGGCACCCCACCCTCATGGGTAACATGCTCGACGTCCTGAGTGACATCTGAATGTGTCTCCCACAATGGTGGCGAGCCCCCAGCAGGACAAAACATCAAAACAACTGACTTTTCCTATTTCCGAATAGATATTGGGAAACCTCAACTGGAATTTTAATTTGACTTGTTTAGAACATTTGTGGCTCTATGTCTCTAGTTTATTTAGAGACAAGAATCATCTCATTTGGAGATCCCATAACAAAGTTATGGCTGAAAGAATCAAACAGGGTTTTGACCTCAATCATATTACACCTGTCTTGGGGCAATTAGCATAACTGTGATTAGGGATATCAGATTAAGATCATCTTAGGACATTTTTATATAAGACTTCGAGATCTACAACTTTCATGAAGACCTCGAGATAGATTCTATCATTTGGAGGCTCAAAAATGGAGTAGATGATATGATCAGACAAATAGTGTACAGAAGAAGAAGTTTAGGTCACATAAGCAGAAAACAAATGAAGCAGAAAGTAGACGAATCAGAGTCAACTTAAGATGAAACAAAGTCAACTTATGACGATGCAACTCTTAAGACGAAGCGAAATCAACTTAAGACGAAGCAAAGTCAACTTAAGACGATGCAACTCTTAAGAAGAAGTGGAGTAAATTTAAGATGAAGCAAAGTCAACTTAAGACGATGCAACTCTTAAGATGAAGCAGAGTCAACTTAAGATGAAGCAGATTCAACTTAAGACGATACAACTCTTAAGACGAAGTGGAGTCAACTTAAGATGAAGTAAAGTCAACTTAAGACGATGCAATTCTTAAGACGAAGCGGAGTTAACTTAAGACGATGCAACTATTAAGACGAAGCGGAGTCATCTTAAGATAAAGCAAAGTCAACTTAAGACGATGTAACTCTTAAGACGAAGCGAAGTTAACTTAAGACGAAGCAAAGTCAACTTAAGACGATTCAACTCTTGAGACGAATGATGTCATCAGAGACGATACAATTTTATAGACGATATAACGTCATCTCAGACGATAGTACATCATCACAGACAATATGTCTTTACAGACGATACCACTCTATACTCCTAAGCATCTCCCTTTCTAAGGAACATAACTTTTGACCCAAATGTCCAAAAATTCTAAACCATCTACAGTTGGAAAGTTAAAAGAAAGATCTACAATGTTTTAGAAGACACATTTGGCTAAATTAGCCTAGATTAATCCAAATCTTCCCCTGACATTCGAACACGAACTTTTCCCTTATGAAAACTTAAAAATTAAATGCATAAACTTGAGAGAGAGTTATGAGCAAAAATGCAATCATATTCCATTTACATCAAAAGATAAGAGTTTTACAAAACATTAGTGGGCATTTCAAGCCGCAAATACATTAATATCTCAAAATTCCAAAATACAAAAGATATATGAATCATGAGTTGCTCAAAATGCAACTAAAGCTTTGCTTTGAAAGATTTGCTTAAAATACAAAATAAACAAAGATCGGAGTGATGCCTTGACCTTTGACTACTCGATATCTTGCTCATCACCTGAATATGGTGGAGGAGAATGGGGATGAGCTTAAAACCTGTGTGTAATAAGTTTATAATTAGTAGCAAGCAAAACTATTTATAAAGTCATTTTTAATGCAGAAATTCATGTTTATGCAAAATGTGTATGCATAACTGTTATCCACTTATCATGAACACATAGCATATCAAAACGGTTTGGGTAGATCCATAAACATGACACACTACACATTTTCACATAATGGTATTATGTAGCTGTAAACTTGAGGGAGTTCATAAAGGAGCTCTGTGCCACTAACGGGCAGGTGAGAGAAGCCTATAACTTGGTCAACGTGCACGTGACGATTTTTGAGGGACTACCACAAACCCATATAGCACATATTTCATAACTTCTAAACTTGTTGCCCAAAATGATACTTTTTGAAAACTTGCTTTTCATGAGCACGAAATATTTCATATGCATTTCCAAAACTTGATTTAGTAAACTTGCTATTCTTTCAAAAATCATTTCCATCATTTAATTCATCAACAGTTAACACAATTCATAGACAGTCATGTAGCACCTTCTTACAACATTTTAAAAAAGCAATAAATGCACATGAATAAAGTAGTTGAAAAATCATTTATTGTCATTTCTTAAAAGAAATTTTAATGGCTTATTACTTAATTATAAAAGTGAAACCCACATTGAATTTCCTTGCTTATAAATTACTCAAATATGCCTCTCCTTTTGCTCCTCTTGTCTCCCTTGATTTTCTTGAATCTTCACCACTTAATGAGTTTTTTAGATTAAAAGAAGGCTCTAATCTTCCTCTTTCTTTTTCATCTTCCTCTTTCTTTTTCCCTTCTTGCTCAACTTCAAAATCACTCTCTAAGACTAAGAAAAGATCAAAACCTAGCATAACTCTCTTCTTTCTCTTCTTTTTCTCTTTTTTCATGCTTCTCTTCTCTCTTTTCTTCAATCACATTTTTGGCTTCTTCCAACTCAATCCCACCCTTAATCTTCTCCTTTTATACCCTTAATGATTTCACAATGTCCATTTTGCCCTTCATTTAAAAGCCTTATGGTTTCTAAAGTTATGAGACTTGCCAAATTTGCCCTTACACACTCTTACTACTTTAATACTTCAATTCCCTTAACCTATGTTGTATTATCTTACCCACATTAGCAAGCTAATTAATTCCAACATAGATTAATCTAGCGAGACCCCAAAATTAGTTTAATCATGGTCATTTATAAAAAAATTTAGGAGACAGCATTTCTCCCCCTCTTAAAAGAATTTTGTCCTCAAAATTTTTTACCTGAGTCATTGAAGAGGTGTGGATACTTTTCCCTCGTGGCTTCCAAGGGCTACCATGTGGCCTCTTCTACAAAATAGTTTCTCCACAAGACTTTTATTAATTGAGCTGTCTTGTTCCTGATGACCTTTTCCTTAGTATCCAAGATCTCCACTGGAATCTGCTCATAACTCAAATCATCTCTTAGTATTCTGGTGGCAATGTCAAACTATAGGCTAACAATACAATCCTCTCAAGAATCTCATAAGGACCAACATATCTTGGACTGAACTTGCCCTTCTTGCCAAACCTCATGACTCCTTTCCAAGGAGACGTCTTAAGAAATACCTTCTCACTGACTTCTTACTCCATCTCCTTTCGATATGCATCAGCATAACTTTTCATTCTATCCTACGCTGCTTTAAGTCTTTGCTTAACTATCTTGACCTTGTCAACCGTCATCTGAATCAACTCTGGTCCTATTAGTTTTCTTTCTCCTTCTTCATCCCAACATATAGGACTTCTACATCTCCTTCCATATAGTGCTTCATAAGGAGCCATTTGAATGCTCGAATGGTATAAAGTATTGTAAGCAAATTTGACCAGTGGCAAATGTTCATCCCAAGCTCTTTTGAAATCCATCACACATGATAAGCATTCACCCAAGTGTCCGAATGGTCCTCTCAGATTGACCATCTTTCTGGGGGTGAAAAGTTGTGCTAAAATTCAACTTGGTTCTTAGAGTCTCTTGTAAGCTTCCCTAGAATCTCAAAGTAAACCGGGGATCTCTGTCAAAAACTATAGAATCCAGAATCCTATGCAGTCTCACAATCTCGTCAATATACTTCTTTGCTAGTACATGCAGAGAATC
Organism: Erythroxylum areolatum; assembly: GCA_024520975.1. Taxonomy (NCBI): domain Eukaryota; kingdom Viridiplantae; phylum Streptophyta; class Magnoliopsida; order Malpighiales; family Erythroxylaceae; genus Erythroxylum; species Erythroxylum areolatum. The sequence goes on from JANIJH010000004.1 coordinate 19,907,150, forward strand.
AATCTGTTTAATTGCTAAAAAATAGGCTGACTTCGTCAACCGATAAACAATAACCAATATGGCATCATGCTTCCTACTGGTCTTGGGCAAACCCTTCAGAAAATCCATGGTTACCCGTTGCCATTTCGACTCTGGAATAGACAATGGCCTTAATTTGCATAAAGGTGCCTAATGTTCTGCCTTGACTTATTGACACACTAGACACTTAATTGCATACTCTTTTACATCCCTTTTCATGCCTTTCCACTAGAAATGCCCTCTCAATTCTCTATACGTCTTGGTGCTACCTGGGTGCATGGCATAAGGCACATTGTGTGCCTTATCCAATATTTCATCCTTTACTTCCTTGACATTCGGAATACAAAGTCTGTTTGCTACAACCATAAGTTCATCATCCCTCACAATGACTTCAAATTTCCTTCCATTTTGAATTTCTTTTTGGAGCTTACTCAATTCTGCATCCTGTACTTGTAACTCCCTAACCTTCTCTTTGAGTATCGATCTCACTCTGAAATTAGCAAGAATGCAATTTGGTTCCTCCTTTTTCAAACTTATCCTAAGGTTAGCTATTTCTTCCAATAACGGTAGATAAACTGTTTAAACATAAGCTATTGAGGATTTCCTGCTCAAAGCATTCACCACTACATTTGCCTTTCCTAGACGGTATTCAATTAATATAACATAATCCTTTAGCAACTCTAAACACCTTATTTGTCTCAAATTCAATTCCTTTTGACTCAACAAATACTTAAGAATTTTATGATCCGTAAAAATCTTCGTTTCAACTCCATATAGATAATGTCTCTAAATTTTCAAGGCAAAATCACAGCTGCTAATTCCAAATCGTAGGTCAGATAGTTCAACTCATAAGGCTTTAGTTGCCGTGAAGCATAAGCTATTACCCTGTCTCCTTGAATCAATACACAACCCAGACCCTTTCTTAAGGCATCACTGTACACGGTATAACCCTCATCTCCAGTAGGCAAAATCAAAATTGGAGCACTTGTCAATCTGCACTTAAGCTCCTCAAAGCTTTTCTGACATTCCTCACTCTAGATAAATTTCTAATTCTTCCTTATTAACTTAGTCATCGGAGTCGTTATCATAGAAAATCCTTTAATGAATCTCCTATAATATCCTACCAAAACCAGAAAACTCCCACCTTTGTCACTGTCTTAGGTGCATGCCAATTCACTATAGCTTTAACCTTCCTTGGATTAACATGTACCCCATCTTTCGAAATCACACACCCAAGGAATATCACTTTGTGAAGCCAAAACTCACATTTGCTAAATTTGGCATAAATTTCCCTCTCCTTTAATGTCTGCAACACAATCCTGAGATGCTCCTCATGTTCCCCTTCACTCGTGGAATACACCAGCATGTCATCGATAAACACTATGAAAAACTAATCTAGATATTCCTTGAAGACCCTATTCATAAGATCCATAAAAGCAACAGGAGCATTGGTCAGTCCAAAAGGCATAACTAGAAACTTGTAATGCCCATATCGTGTTCTGAAGGCTATCTCGTTTACATCAGACTGGCTAATTCTGAGCTGATGATAGCCTGACCTGAAATCAATCTTGGAGAAGACCCTTGCTCCCTATAGTTGGTCAAATAGGTCATCAATCCGGGGTAGAGGATACTTGTTCTTAATAGTCACCTTGTTGTATCCGATAATCAATGTACATGTGCCATGTTCCATCCTTTTTCTTAACAAACAAAATTGGTGCTCCCCAGGGTGACGAACTCGATCTTATATACCCTTTCTTTAACAGTCCTTCCAACTGTTCCTTAAGCTTCTTTAGCTCCGCAGGAGCCATTCTATAGGGTAGTACAGAAATGGGTGTGGTTCCGAGAATCAAGTTGATGGCAAACTCAATTTCCCTTACTGACGGCAAACCAAGTAATTCTTCTAGGAACACATCTGGAAACTCCCTCACAATCGAAAAATCCTCTAACTTCTCTTCATTCACATTAGTATCCACAACATATGCCAAAAAGGCTTCACTCCCCTTTTGCATCATCCTGTTAGCCATCAAAGCCGAAATAATTCTTAGTGATGGTGTTTTCCTGTCCCCTCTGAAAATCACCCTCTCACCATTGCCCAGATCAAATTCCTCCTCCTTAAGGCCACAATCCAGCTTCACTTGATACTTTTCCATAACATCCATTCCCAGTATGACATCTAACCCCTTTAGATCTAGGGGTAATAAGTCCACTATAAGTTGAGCACCCTCGATGAAAAGCTCACAATCCCTATACACTTGATTTATAATCACTTTCCTCCCCAGAGGAGTACTAACAATTAAAGGACTACCCAAAGGCCTCAAATCAACATCATGTAATGTCATGTTTGCAGAAATAAATGAATGCGTAGAGCCAGAATCAATCAACACATATACTGTAGAATTGAATAAGTGAGCCATACTTGTGACAACATCAGGTGTGTCTGCGGCTTCCTCTCTATTCATAGAAAAAACCCTGGCTGGCACCTGACCTTTTGGTCTTCCTGAAGGATTAGCCTTCTTTATAGCTCTAGAATTGCCCACCTTAGTGACTAGCCTGTTCCCCACTATTTCTGCTCTCCTAGGGGCTTGCAACTGCGACCCCTCTTGTTTTGTTGATTAGGGACAATCCCTGATCATATGTCCCTTCTCTCCGCATCGGAAGCATGCTCCAAGTAACTTAAAGCACTCTCCTTTGTGAAGCTTCTAATAATGCCTTACATTAAGGGTTTGTGTATCTGCTCCTCCCCGTCCTTCCAATGCCTCTCACACTTGAGGCTTGCCCTGTGACTGCCCTTACCTGCTTGTTCTTGGTAGGGCCATTGCTTACCACTTCACTCTGAGTATGGTAACTCCTTGTACTCCTCTCAGGCATTAGAGCACTCATTCCCTTCTTAGAAGACTGCTCCCTATTCTTCCTCTTCCTGCTCACTTCATTCTTTATATTTTTCAGTTTCTCAGCCTGGAGTGCAGCATCCACCAATTACTGGTAATCACAGAAGTTATGGATCAGGACTTTCTCCTTGGTCCCTAAATGAATTCCTCCCTTGAACTTGTGACACTTATCCTCCTCATTGGCAACAATGTTAGCCGCATATCGTGACAGCTGGGTGAACTTTAGCTCACACTCACTTATATTCATATCCCTCTATGTGAGGTTTAAGAACTCCCTAGCCTTCTCTTGGATATAGAACCTCACATTCATGTCCCTCTATCTGAGGTTTAGGAACTCCCTAGCCTTCTCTTGGATATAGATCCTCGAGAAGTGCTTCCTCCTGAAAGCTTCCAAAAAGTCTCTCCATGACAGCACCGAAGGTATATCCTGACTGTGGGGCACTAATTCCCACCAATAAGGTGCTTCCCCTTGCCGCAAGCTAACTACATAATCCAGCTTCTCCTCATTAGAGCACCTCATCTGAATCACAACCCTCTCGGTCCTCTTCAACCAGGCTTTAGCCTCTTCCAGATTTATAGTTCCACTAAAATCTACCGTCCCATACTTATGGAGCTTATTATACTGCCCACTCCTCTCCATCGGAGCTGGCACCGACACTTGTGACCCTTGGCCCATGGCATATGTGAAAGCCTGAGCAAAGGCTTGAAAGAAACGTGGATCCATGGGATTTCCTTGAGACATAGGAGGAGGCGGTGGAGGCACCTTATATTCCACACCAGGTGCCTTAGGATCTGGAGTAGAACGTGTCCCCTCATCCTGTGGGACATAGGATTCATCCGTGCTCCCTTGGTGAGAGAGAGATCTTGAGTTCTATTTTGACGTGGCATAGTCACTCCTTCAATTTAAAACATTTAAAAATCTTTAGTTTATGCAAAATAATTTTCAAATAACGTAAAACGATTTAAAACAATGCAATTTGTTCATTTAAAATAATGCATGTTCATTTCATGTCTTAGACTACCCACTTCATGCCTAGGATACTCCTAAACCTAGTCACTCTAATACCATAAGTGCTAGGCACCCCACCCTCACGGGTCACATGCCTGACGTCCTGAGTGACATCTAAACGCGTCTCCCACAAGGGTGGTGAGCCCCCACCAGGACAAAACAACTCACTTTTCCTATTTCCGAACAGATATTGGGAAACCTCAACTGGAATTTTAATTTGACTTTTTCATAACATTTGTGGCTCTATGTCTCTAGTTTATTTAGAGACAAGAATCTTCTCCTTTGGAGATCCCATAACAAAGTTATAGCTGAAAGAATCAAAAAGAGTTTTGACCTCAATCATATTACACCTGTCTTGGGGTAATTAGCATAACTGTGATTAGGGATATCAGATTAATATCATCTTAGAATGTTTTGATAGAAGACTTCGAGATCTATAACTTTCATGAAGACCTCGACGACAAATTCTATCATCTGAAGGGTAAAAAATGGAGCAGATGATATGATTAAACGAATAGTGTATAGAAGAAGTTTAGGTCACATAAGTAGAAAGCAGACGAAGCAAAAAGCAGACGAAGCAAAAAGTAGACGAAGCAGAAAGCAGACGAAGCAGAAAGTAGATGAAGTAGAAAGCAGACGAAGTAGAAAGCAGAAGAATTAGAGTCAATTTAAGATGAAACAAAGTCAACTTAAGACGATGCAACTCTTAAGATGAAGCGGAGTCAACTTAAGATGAAGCAAAGTCAACTAAAGATGATGCAACTCTTAAGATGAAGCGGAGTCAACTTAAGACAAAACAAAGTCAACTTAAGACGATGCAATTCTTAAGATGAAGCGGAGTCAACTTAAGATGAAGCAAAGTCAACTTAAGACAATACAACTCTTAAGACAAATGCGTCATCACAGACGATACAATTTTATAGACCATATGATGTCATCATAGACGATACGTCTTTATAAACGATACCACTTTATACTCCTAAGTATCTTAGCTTATAAGCACCATAACTTTAGACCCAGATGTCCAAAAATTCTATACTATATGCCGTTATAAAGTTAAAAGAAAGATCTACAACTTTCTAGAAGGCATATTTGCCTAAATCGGCCTAGATTAATCCAAATCTTCCCCTAACATCCAAACATGAACTTTTCCCTTATGAAAACTTAAAAATGAAATGCACAAACTTGAGAGAGAGTCATGAGCAAAAATGCAATCATATTCTATTTGCATTAAAAGATAGGAGTTTTACAAAGCATTAGTGGGCATTTCAAGCCGTAAATACATTAACATCAAAAGATACAAGCATTAGTGCCACTAGCAGGTAGGTAGGAGAGGCCTATAACTTGGTCAACATGCATGTGACGATTCTTGAGGGACTACCACAAACCCACAAAACACATATTTCATAACTTCTAAACTTGTTGCCCAAAATGGCACTTTTTGAAAACTTGGTTTTCATGAGCACAAATTATTTCGTATGCATTTCCAAAACTTGATTTAGTAAACTTGCAATTCTTTCAAAAATCATTTCCATCATTTAATTCATCAACAATTAACACAATTCATATACAATCATATAACACCTTCTTACAACATTAAAAAAATGCACATGAATAAAGTAGTTGAAAAATCATTTATTATCATTTCTTGAAAGAAAATTTAATAGTTTATTACTTAATTGTAAAAGTGAAACACCCACTTTGAATTTCTTTGCTTATAACTTGCTTAAATGTGCCTCTCCTCTTGCCTCCCTTGATTTTCTTGAATCTTCAACACTTAATGAGTTTTTTGGATCAAAAGAAGGCCCTAATCTTTCTCTTTCCTTTTCCCTTCTTGCTCAACTTCAAAATTACTCTTTAAGACTAAGAAAAATCAAAACCTACATAACTCTCTTCTTTCTCTTCTTTTTCTCTTTTTTCATGCTTCTCTCTTCTCTCTTTTCTTCAATCATGTTTTTGGCTTCTTACAACTCAAGCCCACCCTTCATCTTCTCCTCTTATACCCTTAATGATTGCACAATGTCCATTTTCCCCTTCATTTAAAAGTCATATGGTTTCTAAACTTATGAGACTTGCCAAATTTGCCCTTACACACTCTTACTACTTTAATACTTCAATTCCCTTAACCTATGTCGTGTTATCTTACCCACATTAGCAAGCCAATTAAGTCCAACATATATTAATCTAGTGAGACCCCAAAATTAGTTTAATTATGGTTATTTATAAAAAAAATTCAGGGACCAACAGCAGGTGTGTTGAATGTTTTTAATTTTGAGGTATTTTCGTTGGTAGATCCAAGATCTACACATTCATTCATCACACTGCATCTAGAATCTATATTACATTATAAGAGAGAAATATTGAATACTGGTTTAGTGGTAAGTACTCCAGTGGGTAGTGTAACAATGATTGGTGAGGTACGTAAAAGGTGCCTAGTTTGGATTGATCAGGTAGAGTTAGAAGTTGATTTGATTATGTTGCAATTGAGAGAAATAGACCTCATCTTAGGCATGGATTGTCTCACTGCTCATAGGGTAGTGATGAATTATTATAATAAGGAAGTAGTTCTTAAATCCCCTAATTAGTCGAGAGTGATGTTTCGAGGAGTTAGTCAAGCAGTGCCAGCCTGACTAATTTCGTTCATGAGTGCTTTAAGATTGATCCGAGGTGGATGTGAGGCTTATCTGGCCCACATAGTTGATACTGGGATGAACAAACCATTCAAGATATTCCTATTGTTAGGGAATTTCTGGATGTGTTTCTTGTTGAACTATTAGGATTACCCTAAAAAAGGGAGACAGAGTTTACTATTGATCTTATTCTAGGTACCACTCCTATATCAATTCCTCCATATAGGATGGCATCTGTGGAACTGAAGGAACTGAAGATCCAGTTATAGGAGTTGTTAGATAAGGGATTTATTCCACCCATTGTGTCACCTTAGGGAGCTCTAGTATTGTTTGTGAAGAAAAAGGATAGAACTCTTAGATTGTGTATTGATTATCGACAGTTGAATCAGGTAACAGTTAAGAATAAGCATCCATTATTAAGGATTGATGATTTGTTTGATCAATTATAGGAGGCTCAGGTGTTCACAAAGCTAGACTTGAGATTAGGATATTATCAGTTGAAAATAGCTGAAGTTGATGTACCAAAGAGTGCATTTAGAACAAGATATGGGCACTTCGAGTTTTTAGTAATGCCGTTTGGATTGACTAATGTCCCGATATCTTTTATGGTCTTAATGAATAAGGTATTTCAACCTTATTTAGATCATTTTGTAATTGTCTTTATTGATGATATTTTGGTGTCCGTGTAGACAAGATCATTATGAACATCTGAGATTGGTTCTCCAGATAATGAGGGAGAAGCAATTATATGTGTAATTTAGTAAGTGCAAATTTTGACTTGATCAGGTAGTATTTCTAAGTCACATCATGTCTAGACAGGGCATTCAGGTTGACCCAAAGAAAGTAGAAGCAGGGATAAAGTGGGAGGCTTTGAGGAATGTGTCAGAGATTAAGAGTTTCCTTGGATTAGTTGGTTATTACAGAAGGTTTGTCGAGGGATTTTCACTAATCTCATCCCCTTTGACAAAACTTCTGAGAAATAATGCGCTTTTCAATTGGAATGAGGAGTGTTAGAGGAGTATTGAGGAGCTAAAGGCGTCAGTTAATTACAACACCGATGTTAGCTATTCCATCTAGCTCTGGAGGTTATGTTTGTGAACAGTGATGTGTCACACCAAGGTTTAGGTTGTGTACTGATGTAGCATGGCAAAGTAATAGCATATGCATCGAGACAGTTGAGGTCTTATTAGTTTAATTATCCAGCTCATAATTTGGAACTTCTTGCAGTAGTATTTGCTTTGAAGATTTGAAGACACTATCTGTATGGAGAAATCTTTCAAGTATTCACCAATCATAAGAGTTTAAAATATCTGTTGAGCCAAAAAGAGTTAAATATGAGAAAGAGGTGATGGATTGAATTGTTGAAAGATTACAATTGCACAATTGAGTATCATCTTGGTAAAGCTAATCTGGTAGCTGATGCGTTAAGCTAGAAGTCCAATAATAATATGGCACAAGTACAGTTATCAAGGTTGCCAAACCTATTTCATTTGAGAGCACTGAATGTTGAATTGAATGTCGAGCAGAATGAAACATTGATAGCTACATTAAAGTTGAGATTGATATTGCTTGACAGAATCAAAGAGGTTTAGAACAGAGATCTAGACTTTGTAAAAGTTAATTGAGAACTTGAAAGTGAAGCTAGATTCTGAATTTGAAGTTAGAGATGATACATTATGGTTAAAGCAAAGATTATTTGTACCCTATGTTGATAATTTGAGGAAAGAGATTTTAGAGGAAGCTCATATAACAACTTATGCTATGCATCCTAGTACTACCAAGATGTACATGCTAAAACAACATTACTGGTGGACGGGAATGGAAAACCAAGTAGCGGAGTTGGCTTCTAAATGTATAACTTTCCAGCAGGTTAAGGTTGAGCACAAGGTACCCGTTTGCAAAATTATATTCATTACCTATCTAGAATGGAAATGGGAGTGAATCATTATAGATTTTGTTATGGGTATGCCGAGGAATTTGAGGCAACATGATGTCATTTGTGTTATTATGGATATACTGACCAAATGGACTCATTTCTTGCCTGTGAGAGAAAATTATTCATTAGATCAGTTAGCTCAGCGATACGTGAATGAAGTTGTGAGATTAGATAAGGTTTTAGTGTCTATTATATCTGATAGGGATCCTAGATTTACCTCGAGATTTTAGGGTAGCTAGTGTCTATTATATCTAATAGGGATCCTAGATTTACCTTAAGATTTTGGGGTAGCTTACAGATAGCTTTGGGTACAAAGCTGAATTTCAGCACAACATTTCATCCTCAGACAGATGGTTAAAGTGAGAGGACGATCAAGACTGTTGAGGATATGCTCAGAGCTTGTGTTCTAGAGTTTCAAGGAGCAAGGGATCAATATGTAGCTTTGATTGAATTTGCCTATAATAATCAGTATGACAGCAGTATCAGTATGGCTCCATATGAGGCGTTGTACGGTAGAAAGTGTCGTTTGCATTTATATTGGGATGAAGAGGGTCTAAGGATTGTTAAAGGCCCAGAATTGATTTAGGACATAGTTGATAAAGTAAAATTGATCTCTAGCATAATTAAAATAGCACAAGATAGATAAAAAAGCTATATGGATCAACATAGGAGAGATATGGAGTATCAGGTAGGAGATAAAGTATTTTTTAGAGTATCACCTTAGCGCGGTGTACTGAGGTTCGACAAGAAGGGTAAGCTAAGTCTAAGGTACATTATTCCTTATGAGATAATCGAAAGAATTGGACCATTGGCTTATAAGTCAGTCTTACCTTTTGAAATGGCTCAGATATATAATGTGTTTCATATGAGTATGCTTAGGCGATATTAGTCGGATTCAACTCATGTGACACCGACTAAGGAGATTTATTAGCCCCCAAATTTTTTTCTTGATAAATGAGCATGATTAGGTTAATTTTGGGATCTTGCTAGATTAGTGTATTTTGGAATTAATTAGCATGTTAATGTTAACGAGATTATTTTACATAGGTGAATTAGATTAAAGTTAAAGTGATGAGTTATATAAGGGGTATTTTGGGGAGATCACTTAAGTAAGAAGGCTTTAAGGCTTTGAAGGAGGGGCAAAATGGGAAGAGGAATTTATTGGCTTGCATTTTAGAAGCCAAAAATGTTGTTGAGGATAAAAAGAAGAGAGAGCACAAAAATAAGAAAGAAGGGAGAGAAAGTGTTGTGGGTTAGAGAGAAAAGAAAGGTTTGAGCTAGGTTTTGATTTTTCTCAATCTTCAAGAGGGATTTTAAGGGTGAGCAAGAAGGGAAAAATACAGAGGAAGATAAGAGCTTTCTTTGGAACCAAGCATTTCTTCATTTGGAGAAGATTTGAGGTAAGAGTATTTTAAGGCTTTGGATTGTTGGAAGGGTTTTGGTTTCAAAAGCTTAGTAGATGCATGGGTTTAAGGGTTCTCAGCTCAATTTATACATTAGCTTCTTTGGGTTCTCATTTGGAATTTCTATTGATTTGGGAATTGTACTTATGTTAAAAAGAGAATCAAGAAGGACAAGAGGAGCAAGAGGAGAGGCCTTTTTGAACAAGTTCATAATTAAGGAAATCAAGGTGGGTACATGTTTATAATAGAGTAAATAAGCCACTACTATTTTCTTTAAATCAAAGAAAGTTTGATGTTTCCAATTGCATCATAAGTGCTGGATTCATTATCCATGAATGATTTATAAATTTGCTACGTGTTTGCTACATGGGTTGTGTGATGATTTATAAAGTGATTTTCTTTTGAAAAGATCAAATGTACATGAAATCATGTTTTTGAGAAATGGTTTTTAAAGTATTACAAGCATGTGAAAAGCAAGTTTTTAAGAGAATGTGTCATTTTAGGCATCAAGCTTACAAGATTTTGAAATTTATGTGTTATGTAGGTTTGTGGTAGTCCCTCAAGAACCGTCATGTGCACGATGACCCAAGTATAGGTTTCTCCCGCCTGCCCGCTAGTGGCACGGAGTTCCTTCAAGGACTCCCTTAAGTTTATGACTACACAGGACCATTACATGGGAATGTGTAGTGCCTCATGATTTGGACTTACCCAAACCATTTTGATGTGCCTATGTGTTTATGATTTGCGAACAAGTTGAAAAATGCATAAATTGTGTTGTTTATGAATTTGATTACTTGACAAGACAAGAATTTTGAAAAACATGTGTTTTATAGACTCAATGAAAGTTTTCTATGGCAAGTAAAACGGTTTCAAAAGTTTTTGCTTATCTTTTTATTATAAACTATTACCCACGAGCTTTCAAGAGCACCCCCTTCCTATCCCCACCTCCAGGTGATGAGCAAGAGATGGAGTGAAAGAGAGTCAAGGCATCACTCCAAATTTGCTTATTTTGTATTTTGCGTTTTCGGATTATGTTGTAAGGTGGCTTGAAAGGTCATTATAGCTTTGTAAAACCCTTTTATTTTGAGAGGGTATTGAAATGTAATTGATGAAAATTATTTGTATGTAATGTATTAAAGAGTATGATGAAGTAAAGATATGCTAAAGTCTTATGATATTTGTAAGAGGTTAGGTTCCGACAACGGTGCCTAACAAGATTGAAGTCTCTAGTAATCTAAGTTGTGTTGAAGAACTAGTTAAGATAATTGGCTATCAGAATAAGCAATTGAGGAACTGAGTGATCCCATTGCTGAAAGTCCTTTGGAAGAATCATTCGAGTGAGGAAGACAAAGGAGCACATGAGAAATCAGTACCCCTACCTATTTGACCATTCAGGTAAGAATTTCGAGGAAGAAATTTTTATTAGGAGGGAAGAATTGTAACGTCCTATTACCCATGTTAAGGTGAGAATAGTGAATTATGAGAAATTAATGAGAAACTAGAAAATGTCTATCATGCTTTGCACATTTTTGTACATATATGAGAATTTGGATTATTGCATGTGTATATGATTATACATGCATTCATTGACATTTTCAGGTTTAATTGAGTTATAAATGTGATTAAAATGTAAATTGTGAATTATTTGTGGTGAAAATTTATTTGGAGTGTATTATGATTATTTCAAAATTTAGGTGAATTTTAGGAAAATTTAGGAAATTTGGAGTATTTTGGACTAAGATATATAGCCAGTCAAATTGTGACAATTGGCTCACGTGAATAGTAACACATGAAAGACATGCAAAGCATACACGTATTATGATGTTTTGAGTAAGGAAAATTTATTGTAGCTATTGTTCTTCACTGTAAAGAAACACTCAGTACCGAATAGCAAATTGTTATGTTTTCTGTACACTTGATTCCCTCTTATTGCTGGAACTAATTGTTGGATCAAGTAAGTGATTTTGATGATGATTCACTGTTGTTGATTCTGCATATGAATTTATCATGAGCTGTTAAAGAAGTGCAGTGCCAGTGGTTAATGAATGAGATGATAAATAAAGGAATTGTCCAAAAAAGTATGAATAGGCTCTATTATTATACTAAAATGGATATGCAAAAGTGATGGAAAAGTTGATGTAAAAATATATACTCTATTTTGGTTTACAAAAATTCGAATATGGTGATTTCATTGTTCATGCGTGAAATTGTGAAGTATTTTTGGAGACAGATTTACATGAATTTAAATTAGTTAAATGATATGAAACAAAGTTTTACTGAGGTTATGAAATAGAGTTGCTTATTGATAAATTTATGATGAAATGAATGAGTAGAAATAAATGGAAAAATGCATCAGAGGAATGTAGAAAGAGAAACAAATTGCAGAAACTAGAAATTGTATATATAGGAATCAGATTTTTTATTTATTTTGTGCTGATGAGTTAAAATTTAGTTAGAAGAATTGGTTGGAGTGTTATTTGTGTTGATTGAAGAAGTAAGAATCAAAAGCTGGAAAATATAGTAGAGAGAGAGAGAGACTTTGTGAAGTTTTGGATTTGTGATTTTTGATGTGTAAACTTGAATTTGATTTGTTTAGAAATTGTACAGAAGTTAGAAATGTATCTGGATATGTTAGAAATGAGTAATCTGGGAAAGAATGGAAATAAATGGAAGAAAAAGGGGAAGTTGTTCAGTGTAGGAAGTAGGTCGCGAGTCGTGATCGTGCTGAAACTGAAGAAGATTGCAAGTTGAGATGTGCTTCTGCATGATCTCGAACTGCTAGTAAAACTCACGATCGTGCATCTTTTTTCGAAACAGCTTGTTTCTGAACATCCTTTGGTATTTTTTTTATAACGTCTTCACTCGATGTCTAAATGACTTGATTCTTGAAGCATTAGATTCAATACACATTTTTATTCATCTCCACCAAAAATTATAGCCATATGAAATGGATTGGTTGTTGAATTTAAGATGAACTTGTTGAGGATTACTGGAATATGATAAGTGGTATTATTTCACTAAACATGCTTTGATATTTTGAGTATATTTTAATCATTAGGTATCCAAATGGAATGATTCTTAATTTAAATTGAATTAGAGATATATGGATACAAATGGTCTGAAGAGATTGAATTTTAATTCTATCTCTAAGAATTATAAAATTGGACTTGAAATAAATACAGAGTAGTGTTATGGTTTTAAGGACAGTCCAAAGTAAATTGAGTATAACTTTGGACATAATGAATCAAATTGAATGATCTTTCTATCGTTAGAAAGTTAAGAAATTTAGAACAATTTTCTAGAAGAAAGTATTGCCTAATTGTGTCATTTACATTATCATAAAGATGTCGCAAGTTGACCTGCAAGCATGTTGTTAGAAAAATATGAAAGGGATCATTTGATATGCAAGGGCATGAGTTAAGATCTTACACCCGTGATATTTGGACGTGCATGGGTGTAATTTAAGTTCTCACACCCATGACTGAATTAATTTGGACTACAAGACCATGACTTTTCTTGGTTATTACGCACAGAAGTGTGAGATGTGCATGCCTCTGACTTAGCTCATAAACTGTAAATTATTTTTTAGGGCTTTGTGAATGATTTGGTGATACGAATTACAATAAGATATCCGAGATTGTCACTGAATATGCATTGTGCATAATTTCGATATACATAGATGTGCATAAGGAAATAATTATACATTTTTGCAAAAGTGGGATATTTTTAAATGTGTTTTGTGTGATATAGAGGAGCACATTAGACGCCAGTCAGACATTGCCGGACCATCAAGGCAATAGCATAGTGAAGCGTACTGTAAGTCAATCTATAAGTTTTTCCTAGGATTGATTATATTTTTTTAATTTCCAAATGTTAAATGTTTGTGATTTTTTTATGAATTTCAGACTTAAAGTCTGAGGAGTTTAATATTTGGGAATGTATTGGAAGTGTTCTATGTGTATCTGAATTTTGAATGATATTTGAATTCTCAACAAAAGTTGAATGTCGGACTTAGGTCCGATGACTATGAGATTCTGACTGTGCATCATATGTGACTGTTGTACATGGCTTATTCTATATGTGATGAATTTCATAAAATGAATGATCAGATAAAAAAGTTATGACCGGAGTAGCCAGTATAAAAGTGCTTACACGTAGAGCTTTACTTCATGATTTTTAATTCTGCACGTAAAGCTATGCTTCGTGATTCTGTTTTCACTGAGCCTAATGAGCCAATATTTGTATATGTATGTGATAGGCACTTGGTCACAACATTAATAATGAATATGGAGTTTCATGTGCATTTGTATTGGTAATTATCTGTTCTGATTCCCAATGATTACATGTTATGCCATGTCAATGTGAGTATTTGGAATTTACACGTTTTGAATGAATATTTGTGAAATATATGATTTACGTATATGACCTTGGTGAAATCAGCAATGATGGTTTGCTCAATCAGTTCGCAAAACTCATCAAAAATTGCCACGTGGTTTTTAGGTTTGAGATAGGAGACCTAGTTTCTTAATCTAGACTAGAGGAACATTTTGGACTAGTTATGGCTCAAAGGTTTTTCAGCTGACATTAGAAGAGTTGTAATTTGTATTTTTAAGTTTTTATCTAGAACTTGTATAAAGTTTGTAAAATATAGTGTAAGCATTCATGAATGAATGCAATGAAATGTTTTAATTTTTCATGACTTATAATTAAGTTAGTTGATGCCATTTGTAAGTTGGGTTTGTTTTTGCTCTAATTTTCCATTATCATAGGATATGTACTTGAATGTCCTTAGATGTTTGGGTATGTACTTGTTGGATCGGAAAAAGAAAGCATGTCATATTTGGAGAAATAGTAGATTTTAAAACTTTTTAGAAATCTAAATTGCAGTGGAAGTTATATATCCAAATCATCATACCAATCATGATATGGTATAAGGATAATAATAAAAGATCCTTTGGTGGGAAAGGAGAAGAAAACTTTGGAGGAGATTTTTCTTAGAAAAAAGAAGCCAAAAATTGAGACACTTCTCATGTAAATTTCGGCACTCTGATGCAACATAGGAGAGAGATTGATAAAAAGTGCAAGAACCCTTTCTTACGCCCTCACAATTTTCGATTAACCTTAGAGGAAAGAAGAGCTTTTCATCAAATGCATCACTTCTTTCTTTCATCAATCATAAAGAAGCCAATAAATGAGACTCTTCTCATTTATCTTTTAGATGGCTATATGAAAAGACTATTAACCTAAATAAGACCTATCAATTCCAGTTTTTGATGATGAAAGAAGGAAGATGGTCTATCCAATGTATCTCTTTCTTCTTTAATCCATTGAATGCTAATAGGTTGCATGCTATCATTAAAAGATAACCATTAAACCATTTAATGGTATGTTCATAACTTTATTTAATGATGATAAGCATGATAAATACCATCTTTATTTAGCAATTCAATGCTAAATGTGCAGCTGCACATTAAGCCATTAAAATCAAACATACACTTCATTTCTTTAAGAATTTTGTTTTAATATAATTAATCTAATTAATTAAATTAAACCAATATCTAGACCATTTCTAAATGTTCATTTGGGCTTCTAATTAATCATTAATTAGTGCAAATCCAACATTCAATAATGGGCTTTAAAACCTCTATTTATATTCTTACTTTTCTTGGTAACTTTCCTTGAAGCCAAGTGGAGAATCTGATTGGACTTAGATAATTCAAGCTCTAATAAGCCCAAAATTAATTTAATCTCATTAAAATTAATTCTAGCTTATTAACTAAATATCATTTCACTAAAGACAATTAGTTGAACTCTTGAATTATTTAATATTATAAGAACACATATTTCAAATAAGATGTCCAATTGCAAATCCTATTATGAATCTTATTACAGCTATCAGCACAATAAAGGATAAAATTATCGTTTTGCCCTTATATTGGTTTTTCTTTCTAGATCTCCCATTTTACTCTATATGATGATTAACACACAGGATCTCATCTTGGTGTTAAAACTTGATGGGTAGCTAGTCCATCAAACTACTAGCACCAGTTTAATCACTAATCTCCATAAAACATCTATAAGTGATGATATCACTATAAACTTTTTATTTGAGTGAATGTTCCCTGATACATGTTTCAATTAATAATTCCAACATATAGACACTGGATTGATACTTTGTAAAAATCCATTCTGATCATATCAAGAATTATAATGAAACATATATGAGTTCACCACTCATCAAGATTATGGTCTATAATAAGGAAATGCTTAAATGTATGTTTTAATATTTAAAGTTGCGACCTACTTTATTCTATAAAAAACATGTGATTTCAGATTCATTTAATAGTTCCATTATCAATAGTCAACTACTATCATGATATGAAACTCATCATTCCCTCAGAGTAAACTCCTTTACTTACATGGAGATAAATCGCAACACTACAGTTTAAACCATAATCAAGCGACCAAATTGAATATTCAACTATGAATCAATTAATTTAGATTCTAATCATATACACACTTTCTATACATCTCTATGTATATGTATATTATTTATAAAAGAATCTTGGTACCTTATGACTAGTTATATAATGTTTATACATATAAAACCAAACTCTTTTGTTTTATTGATAACAAATATTTTCATTACAAAACTGTAACTGGAAGAAAATTAAGTTACATGTAAATGTACTTGCTTTCCAGGGCACTATAGTTATATAACTCTAACAATATCCCACTTTCCCTAAAGCAAGTATGACATATCCCTCATTCCTATCCTTTCTAGGTGACCCTTAAAGCTCTTTTGAGACAATGTCTTTGTGAACGGATTAGTAAGGTTTTGCTCTGTGAGAGTCTTTACCGCATTCACCTCTCCACGTTGTATTATCTCCCTTATGAGATGATATTTTTGCTTAATATGTTTGGTAGCTTTGTGATTTTGAGGTTCTTTAGAATTAACCCCTACCCCACTATTATCATAATAAAGTGTAATGGCCTTTTTTGTCTCAGGAACCACCTCTAAATTGTTTAAGAACTTGCGAAGCCAGACTGCTTCTTTTGTTGCTTCATAAGTAGCAACATACTCAGCCTTCATAGTTGAATAAAAAACATAAGATTGTTAGATCCTTCTCCAGACTATGGCTCCACCTCCCAAAACAAATATAGAACTAGAAGTTGACTTCCTTGAATCAACATCTGATTGAAAATTAGAATCTATATATCCCATTGGAATAAGATTACTTCCAGAGTAAACAAGCATTAAGTTCTTTGTTCTATGAAGATACTTTAGTATACACTTAACTACAGTTCGATGCTCCATTCCTAGATTGGACTAAAATCTATTTACCAATCCCATTACGTAACAGATATCCGGTCTAGTGCAAAGTATTGCGTACATTAAACTTCCAACTATCGAAGCATATGGAATGTTACGCATGCCTTCAACCTCCTCTTGGGTTTTAGGTGCTTGTTCCTTTGAAAGTTTGATTCCATGTCTAATAGGTGTGAAACCTCTCCTAGAATCTTTCATGGAAAACTTATTGAGCATGTTCTCAATGCCGGTTAATTGAGACAAGTCTATCTATTTTCTCTTATGATCCCTTAAAAGTTTGATCCTTAGAATATAGTTAGCCTTTCTCAAATCCTTCATTGAAAATTGTTCATTCAGTAATACCTTAGTTGTAGATAACATTCCCACATCATACCCAATAAGTAGAATGTCATCAACATACAACATTAGAAAAATAACTGTTCCATCTTGTATCCTTTTACAGACATAAGGCTCATCTAGGTTTTGTATGAACCCATAGGTTTTCATAGACTTATCAAACCTAATGTTCCAAGACCTAGAAGCTTGCTTAAGTCCATAAATGGACCTTTGTAACTTACATACCTTATGCTCATTACCAGGCTCAATGAATCCTTCTGGATGGGCCATGTAAATGACCTCCTCAAGATCTCCATTAAGAAACGTGGTCTTGACATCCATTTTACATATTTCATAATCAAAATATGTTGCTATGGCCAAAATAATTATGATAAACTTAAACATGGCAACCGGATCCTCATAGTTTATATCCTTTTTTTAAGTATAGCCCTTAGCTACCAATCTAGCTTTAAAGGTCTCTACCTTTCCATTTGATCCTCTTTTCCTTTGGTAGATCCATTTACACACTATGGTTGTTACATATGGTGGTTGATCTATAAGGATCCAGACTTAATTGGCGTACATGGAATCTATTTCCGATTCTATAGCCTTGGGCCATTTTTCTGCATCAACATCCTTAATTGCCTGTGTATGCATAATAGGATCCATTTCTTCTTGGTCGGAGATGGAAATAAAGCCTTCTCCTTGACCTAGATACCTATCTGGCTGTCTCACAACCCTCCCACTACATCTAGGCACTACTTGATGTTCAGGTTCTTCTTCTAATTCATCTTTTGAATACATTTCTAGTTCTATTATATCCATATCAACTCTTGAATTGGATGAAATGGTTAACTCCTTTAGTACTACTTCACTTTTTCCTTTGTGATTTCTCACAAACTCTTCCTCTAAGAAGGTCACATTTGTCGACACAAATATCTTCTTATCTTGAGGACCGTTAAAATAGTATCCTTGAGTTCTTATAGGATATCATACAAACAAACATATTTTTGAACTTGGTTCCATCTTTGTGGATTCAGGTCTTAGAACATGGGTTGGGTAGCCCTAACTCCTTAAGTACCACAATGAAGGTACTCGACTAGTCTACAACTCCCTAGGAGTTTTGGGCACAGATTTGGATGGAGCAAAGTTCAGAAGATATGTTGTCGTTTGTATGTCATATCCCCAGAATGATTATGGAAGGCTAGCTTGGGACAGCATTGATCTTACCATTTGCAATAGAGTCCTATTTCTCCTCTCAACTATACCATTCTGTTAAGGTGTTCGAGGAGTTGAAAAAATGGAAACAATTCAATTGTCAATTAAATATTGCTAGAAATCTCCAGATAAGTACTCACCACCTCAATCCGATTGAAGTTGTTTTAATGGCTTGCCTAGCTGCTTCTCAGCTTTAGCTTTGAATTCTTTGAACTTTTCAAAAAATTCACTAGTTTTATGCATCAGATACAAATAGCCATGTCTTGAGTAATCATCTTTAAAGGTTATGAAGTATTCATAACCTCCTCTAGTTCATGGGCCCATACACATCAGTATGTGTTAGGTCCAAAGTGAATTCAGATTTGTTTCCTTTAGAAGGAAATAAGGCAATGGTCATCTTTCCTTTAATACAAGATTCACAGGTGGGTAATTGATCTTTATCCAAGCTCGTAAGGATCCCATCCTTTACTAACTTGTCAAGTCTTTTCTGTTGGGACCCGATCCGGGAACCGGATCCCAACCGAAAAACGGAACGGAAAGACGGAAAATCGAAAAGCGAGAAAT
>JANIJH010000004.1:20025617-20038177 GCA_024520975.1 Erythroxylum areolatum
AAATTTACTGATTTCTGATATATTGTGGTTTAATTTTTGTGATGCCATATGGATTTTAGCGAAATTTTCTGGTAGTGCACCTTTATCGTGGGATACGTGTCAGAGCGATCTTCGGGCGTCCTGATGTGTACCCTACAGTGAGGGGGCGCTACATGTCTTTATGGAGCAAGAAGAAGAAAATTGAAAGCAAGAAGAAGACAAGAAAATGAAAAGAACATGAAGAAAATTTTGTCAACATGGCTTACAACCATTCATAAAATTACACAGCCATATAACGTGATACATCATTTACAGTGGTGAATATTTAAAACCAGTTTTCCCATTTATACTATATGTCTCATATATTTAAAAACCTAGCTCTTCAAGATGAAAAGGATATGGTGTGTGTCACAGCTAAAGAAAAGAATGGGTGAGAGTTGGAAAAAAAACATGGGATGGATGTAACAATATATACATCACGTTACCCTTATCCATTTTTTCCTTTAAACATAGATGTCCATGTTATTCCATTTAACCAAGCTTTGTTAGGGGGAAAGAATGTCTTGGTGGAGGTAGCTAGTGACATGTCACGTTACCAAGAACAAGACACTTGTCCCATACGTTTTAAACCAAGCTTTTGAATATACAAAAGAAGTGTTACAACAAAGTGGGCTGGGAGTTGAGTGTAACCAAGAGGGAGTGTGGATAGCTGTCCATTTATCTCGTGAAAGCCTAGCTACCTCATTTTGTTGCTTTAAACGTAGCTATAGAATAAATAAAGAAAGTGAAGTGTCTATTGGGAGTGGGGGACAGAACCGAGAGCGAAAGAAAATTATATATTTTTATCCTCTTCGATTTTACAACATTAGGATAGCTAGGAGAGAGAGTTTTGTGAGCTAGTTTATGTTGTGCTCTTTGGTTTCCAAGATGGTGGGAGGGCTAGAGCAAAAGATGAATAACATGACAGCTATGGAGAAGATGAAGAGTTAGACGTTCCAATGTAGGCTCAGAGGTGACATTGACGCCGAAGAATTTGATTAAGCATATTTTTCATTATTTTTATTATTCTTACTCTCTTTTTGGATTATTATGTTATCTTGTATGTATTGATTGTGTATTAGATGAGAATGATTTTGATGCTTCTATTAAATCATTTTTTAAGCAAACCCATTGCTAGAATTTGAATGTGATACGTAATAGTCAAGTTTAATGTCGTATGTGGCAAGTAATGGTATTAAATCGTTAGGGATAACGTAACCTAAGTTAAATAGTCCGACCTTGTATAATTATTGCTTAGATTGATTTATTTTTCTCGTTCATGTTGATCAAAAAACAATAGCATACTAGATTTGGATGAATGGTAGATTTCAAAAAAAAATTCCAAAACCAAAATGCAATGGAAACATAAAAACCAAATCAACATGTTTTCATTTATACTTGATGTGGTATAAGGAAAATAACTAACATAAGAACAAGACGGAAATTATACGGACTCCTTGCTACAACTTTGACTCCTTGCTTTTGTATCTCTCCTTGTTAATGTATCCTCTCCTCATTATTATATCCTTGACCAATCCGATCTACCACTTGTTCTCCTTAGACAACTTGGTTAACAAGATCTTTTAGTGGGAAAGGAAAAGAAATATTGAAGAGGTTTACCTTTTATGATCAACTAGTTGAAAGAACCAAAATGAGACAATCTCATTACAAGTTTCTGCTAGCTCATGAAAGAGAGGAGAGAGTGAGTCAAAAATGCAACACCTCCTTCTTCTTCTTTTCAAAAATGAAGAAGAAGCCCATAAATGAGAAATTCTCATTTGTTTTAATATGGTTAGATGAAAAGATAAAAAGAATCAAAAATGGAACCTCTCAATTTCGGTTAAAGACGAAAGAAGAGAGTGATGTGCATCTAATACATCACTTCATTCTTTAATCAAAAATAAAGAAGCCAATAAATTAGACACTCTCATTTGTTTAAGATGGCTATATGAAAAGACCAATAAACTAGATGAGACCCTCTCATTTTCAGTTATGAGATGAAAGAAGGGAGAGAGTTCATCAAATGCATCTCTTCCTTCTTTAATCAAATAAATGCTCAAAGATTACATGTCGTCATTAATAGACAACCATTAAACCATTTAATGATAAGATCATGACCCTATTTAATGATGACACCATTAACCATTTAATGATGATGAAGCATGATAAAAACCTCCATTTAACTGAAATTTGCCATCCTTTTATCTTTAATAACTTTGTTTCAATTTAATTAATCAAATTAAACCAAAATCTAACCCAATATTAAATGTTCATTTGCGCTTCTAATAATAATTAATTAATGTAAGCCCAACATTTAATCATAGGCTTTAAAACCCAATTTAATTAATTCTTAATGAAATTGTTCTGGTTTTTGTATTCCAAATCAAATTCGATCACTCCTTTCTTTTCTGTCTCATTTTTCTTTCTAGAAACCTCTATTTATTTTTCTTACTTTCCTTGATAACCTTCCTAAAAGCCAAGTGGGAAATCTAATTGGACTTATATAATTCAAGCTTCAGTAAGCCCAGAATTAACATAATCTCATTAGAATTAATTCCAACTTATTAACCAATTGTCATTCCGTTGAAGAAAATTAGCTGAACTCTTGAATTACTAAATATTACGAGAATACATGTATCTAATTAGATGTCCAATTGTAAACTCTATTATGAACCATATATTAGTCATTTGTACAATAAAGGGTAAAATTACCATTTTGCCCTTATATTGGTTTTTCCTTCTAGATCTCCCATTTTACTCTATATGGTGATTAACACATAAGATCTCATCTTTGTGTTAAGACTTGATGGGTAAATAGTCCATTAAACTACTAGCACCGGTTTAATCACCAATCTCTGTAAAACATCTAGAAGTGATAATATTACTATAAGCTCTTTATTTGAGTGAATGTTCTCTGATACATGTTCAACATGCAGACACTAGATTGATACTCTGTAAAAATCCATTTCGATTACATCAAAAAATTATAATGAAACACATATGAGTTCACCACTCATCAAAATTGTGGTCCATAATAAACAAATGCCAAAGTGTATATTTTAAGATTAAAGAAATGGCATCCTTTATTCTTTAAAAATATACATGATTCCATATTCATTTAATAGTGTCATTATCGATAGTCAACTACTATCATGATATGAAACTCATCATTCCCTCGGAGTAAACTCCTTTACTTACATAGAGATAAATCGCAACACTATAGTCTAAATCATAATCAAGCGACCAACTTGATTATTCAACTGTGAATCAACAATTTAGATTCTAATAATATACATGTTTCCCATACATCTCCATGTATATGTATATTATTTACAAAAGAATCTTGGTACCTTATGACTAGTTATATAATGCTCATACATATAAAACCAAACTCTTTTCTTTCATTAATAATAAATATTTTCATTACAAAACTGTAACTAGAAGAAAATTAAGTTACATGTAAATACAGTTGCTTTCCAGGGCACTATATTTACATAACTCCAACAATACTTTATGGTAGTGGGATGTTACAAAATACGGGACCTTTAATTTCATATGAGGACGTTTATGAGAAGGATCACTGGCTAGGGACTAAAGATGAGGCAGATGACTGTCAGATGGATGTGCTAAAGAAGAGGAGGGAGTAGGAATATGCTCATGGGTTAAGGATGGAGGTTGAGAATAGTGGGTTTCCATTACTTCCACTTTAGCTATTAGCTCATCCAACTTGGAATTCAAGTTGGTGTTTTTGATATTAAGGATGGATTGAGAAGAAACAAGTTTATTTATGACTTCCTCCGAGCAATTGGTCATAGCTTTGGAACAAGTATTTTCATCCATGCTTAAACAATAATGAAATCACGAAAAAATGATAGATATTACTCCCTAAATTTGAAGATAGGGAAAAACCCCAAAAAAAAAGATGGAAATGAAAATTTTCTTCTTTGTCTCATTGCCAATAACTTCTAAGTTTTATGCTTATCAAGGGCCAATAATTTTATGAATGACACCTGTAGTCTAGCCAAATAGAACAAATCTAAAACAAAATGATAGTAGCACAATTTTACTGAAAATAAAATAATGCAACAATAACTCATGCTTGCAAGTGGCGCTCTAATTTCTCTCATAAACTTCATATCATCTTAATTCACAAACTCATTCCAATTTATTGAACATCATTTGATCCTCACTGGATGAGTTGAAGCTTGTTGCTCCAAGCCATATTCAACCAAGGCCTTCACATTGCTATTGATACCTCCATTATTGGATTTTAAATGAGTACCAATTTCTCCACGTGTATCATAACCTTATTATTGGATTTCTCCATTATTGATATGGTGCTACTGGAACTTACCGAGGAAGTGACCTTTAATAAAAAAACTTTGGCTAGTAGAACATAGGTAAAAGATCTTACATAGAGATGTCCTTATCTTTCTCATATGTCTTTTAAACATTTTCTTCGAGTCTTATATCTTATATTTAGTCTAAACATGTTACATCCCTCCTAGTTCTTTAGCCTGCATATTTTCTTATCTAGCATAAACATTTTCTTCTAATGTCTTGTTTGTTTTAATTATTTACTTATCTTGTTTCTTGTTTTATATTTGTTTACTTATTTTATCTTCAATTGTTTATTCGTTACCTTATTCTATATTTATTGTATTAATTATTTTTATATTTGTATTTGTCCATGTTTATTTATTTATTTTCATTTATTATCATCATCATCATCATCATCATCATCATCATCATCTTCATCATGTTTTATGTTTATGTTTATGTTTATGCTAATTTTTATTACTTTATTATTTTAATATGTATCTTTTTATTGATTTTTTTCATGTGGGTCTGTCATAAACAATATCTCTACTGATTAGGGGTAAGGTTACATACTTCTGGACCTCTCTAGATTTTGTTTAGTGAGATTTCTACTAGGATGTTATTATTATTATTGTAATAAATGCTTAATGCATGGCTTTTGTGAGAGATATAAGAATTTTTTAGATCTATCCTAGTGAATATGAATACCAAGGATAAAAAATGATTTACCAAGGTCATTCATGTCAAATTGATTGTCCATAGTTACTTAATCTCAAATAACAAGGTCAAGTTATCATCTACATACAAAAGTAGAAAAATTTGATCTTAATTTTATGTTTCAAGAGATGTTTGATGTGTTTCTAAGTATTGGGAATCAAGAAATTGAAAAACGAAGAAGATGGAGGAAGTTTGAAGGTGTCACAATTGTTCACAATTGAGCAAGATTGTGATAGAGGTTGAATAGCAAGAGCACAATTAGGACTCTAAGGTTATGAACATGATAGAGGCTTTTCTAGGCGCGAGTTTCTTTCCTATTTTTCAGGGTTCGAGGATATTTCTGGGACCAAATAAAGTGGGAAAACCCTACACACATCCCTAGAACCATAAAGCACTATTTAAAAACAAGAAATACAATAAATAGTGTAGCAAACATTGCATCAAAGTGAATCAAAGGTGGATGATCAATAAGACATCAAAAAATTCCAGCATTCTAGTAACATAGTTTTTATTCTTTTCCTTTATTTCTTTCGTTATTCTTAATGTGTAATCTAATTTCTTTGATTTTAAACATTCTATGGAGTTCTAAACTCAGGTTAGGAATCATTATATATTTATTTTATGACTTTATTCATTATTGATTTCAATACATAATCATATGTTTGTGATAATTGTTCATGTATAAACTTGACAACAAATTGAGAAAGTAAGTGAAGTAATCAGTGTTAGGTTGTACAACCAGAGTTGGAAATTTAATAGACCCATAATTATCAAATTAATGATCAATCAAAGAAAGATCTTGGTTGTGAAATTAACTATCAAATAGATTCCTTCATATCCAATTGAATAATATAGGGATAGTTTTGTGAATTGAGAGATTGCAAATCTAGGAAATTTTAATTCAATTAAGGTCAATTGATTAGATCTTGAGAGAGATTAATCAAAACCTTAGAAAATCTAGGACCAAACACATAAATTAAATCAACAAGATTAAAGGAATCAAAATAAGGAAAGAATAGTTTCTAAGTATTAAATCTTGATCAAACCCTAATTTTAATTAGCAACTCACTTTAATGTTATTTGACTATTATTGTTTTGATTTCTATTATTTAAATTTAATTCAAATCAAAATTTGAATTCCTTATAAAAATTAGGTTTAGATTATTAGCAATTGCATAATCCTCATAGGAATGATGACCTCTTATACTACGATTTGTATACTTACGGGTATTGAGAGTTTTATTATATATAAAATTTGCTCAACAAATTGATGGTGTATATGCATTTGTATATATCAAGTGCACTTGTATATATCATGTGTGTGTGAATTTAACAATTGTATAGTTCTTCATTAGGTTGGCATTGTGATGTGTGAATGTATCCATGGCAAGAATTGATTGGGATTAGTTTAACTTTGAACATGGTCATTGTAAAGGCATAGTAACTTATGAATTATATGTTTTAAGTGTCTTTAGGATGAATATGCATGTTAACTAGGATATGACACCTATTCTTTCTCTTTAGGTTGCTAGTATACATTTATAATTATAATCAACTGAATTGGTTAATATTATTTGTACTCTTTCATAAGAATGATTGAATAAAAAGAAATGAGGTAAGCTAAGACATTAAATTAAGAAATTTAAATAAAAATATTTTACTGGCCCTTTCTAAGAAAATTAAGTTAAGAATAGGTTGGTAGTCACTAAGAGTTGTGATATAGTTGAGTAACTGGAGGCATTAACGACAAAATATTTGTCTTTATGTCAAAAGGCTAGAATGATGCTCTAACCAAACTAAATAAAAAATGTAACCTAGTTGAGCAACCGGGGGAACATTTATGACAAGACGTTTTCCTTTGCGTGAAAAGACTAGATATTATTCAAAAAAATATATAAATGGTGTTATAATAAATAAACCCACTGATTTTTTTTAATCGTAAGAATTTTCATGAAAGGTTACTCAATGATAGTTTGCCTTTCTAATTAATCAATAATAATAAATTCATGCTTACAAGTGAATAAGTATATGAATAATGTTGGACCCCATTAATGGAGCCCAACAACCGAAGTCATAAACCTTGAACTTATAAACCTGTAGGGTTATTCCAAAAAACCCTCTCTGGTCGTCATCTCACAAGAGTGGTGGGCCCACACTAGCCAATCACCAAAATCACAAATTGACTTCTTCACAACAATTGTAGCTTCAAGTCTCTAGTTTGCTTTGAAGAAAGAATCATCTCAATCGGAGCTCCATAGTTCAAGATATGCTTAAATCTCCAAAGTGTGTTCATACCGCAATCATGCTCTCTAAACCGACCCCTCACTTTCTCTAATGCAAACTTTTTCAAATCAGTTCCAAAAGATTCAATTTTTATTGAGAGGTAGATACATGTGTTAGGAAGCTATTGATTCAAGAATCGCCTCATTTGATGATCAGATGAGGGAGTTATGGCCAAAAGAAACTGACATGTTTATGTCCTTAATCATTCTGTACCTCTCCTGGAGAAATTATCATAAATTTTTCTACAAATGTATTATTGAGTTCGTTCTTAGACCATTTGAAAGTAAACTTCTAGATCTATAACTTTCATGAAGACCACAAAGTGAGATTTTGCCTCTAAAAGGGGTCAAAAATCACAATTTACTGAAGCTGACCCGTGAATGTCTGTTTAACAGACATCCATGTCCATTTAATGGACATTGTCAGGGTTGGAAGTCCTTTTTAGCTGAGAAGGTCCGTTTAATGGACATAGACTGGCTTAGGAGTCCTTTCTCACCCAAGAAGGTTCGTTTAACGGACCTAAAGTCCGTCTAACCGACATAGGGGTTCCCAAAATCCCTCCAAAGCCTCTCTAATGCTTTGTACATCCAATATAACCTTATATTCACTCTTAATCTTCCCAATTTCACTTCTTCTAATGTAATAACACTTCTTATCACCCAATTCTCAACTCAAATGATTCAACTCATGCAATAATTCTCATCATTCTGCATAGCTATCATGTTCATATTTCCCATACAGCATCATCACTTATAATGCTCTCTCAACCCTGATATTCAAAATTTACATACTTTATAGCGTTGGAAAGCTAGAATGATCATCTATAAATTCTATTAAGAAAACTTGGTCAAAATCATTATAGATTAATACAGAATTCCTCTGGAAGTTAGAACACACATTTTACCCTCATGAAAACTTGAAATTTTTCCCAACTTCATTTCCTCTATTGCACATCATTTTTATCCATTCATAATTCGTATTTTCTTTTCCATGACACCTCACTAATATGAATATATATGTATATATATACCAACCATTCATGTTGAACATTCATCATAGTCATCCATATACAAATTCACATTTCATGTCCATACACAAATCCATTTTTCATTAACCTCATAATATAAAAGTTTTACAAATTTTAATGGCATTTCAAGCCACAATACATTAATATTCCAAAATCTCCAAATTACACAAGACACTTGAATAATAATAGCTCAAAATGCAATTACAACTTTGTTTTACATAAATTACTTCAAAAACAATACAAAACATGTAAATTCGGGTTTTTGCCTTGATTCACTTTCACTTGATCTCTTGATTATCACCTAAATTGGGGAAAGAGAGTGGGGGTGAGCTTTACAACTCGTGGATAACATGCTTATAACGGAAAAATAAGCAAAACCATTCAAAAGTTCATTGTCATAGAAAATTCTTGTTGAAATCTATAAAACACTTATTTCTCAAAATCTCATCATGTAGTCACATTTACAAACCACAAAACATGAATGCATCAACTTGTTCAGATCTCATAACGCACATAAACACGTTGGAATGGTTTGGGTAAATCCATAAACATGATGAGCTACATAATTCCACATAATGATCTTATGTAGTCGTAAACTTGAGGCACTATCGCAATCCCATATAGTGGTTTTTCGTAGGCATAAACTTAAGGGAGTCCATGAAGGAGCTCCGTGCTACTAGCGGGCAGGCGGGAGAAATCTTTTCTTGGTCAACGTGTACTTGACAATTCTTAGATGGATTACACCAAGCTCACATAACATGTATTTCAAAACTTGTTGCCCAAAATGGCATTTTTTTCGAAAACTTGATTTCATATACTTGATATATTTCAAAAACTCTATCCAAAAATATGGTTTCATAACATAAGATCTTTTCAAAAGAAATCATTTTCATAAATCATCACACAATTCACATATCACACATGTAACAATTTCTCAATTCATTCAAGACTCAATTAATGCAACACTTATGATGCAATTTAAATCCTTAAATTTTCTCAACTTAAAGAAAACAAAATTGGCTTATTTACTCTATTATAAATATGTACCCACCTTGATTTCCTTGCATGAAAACCTTGCTCAAAAAGCCTCTACTCTTGCTCCTCTTGCCTCTCTTCATTTTCTTCAATATTGACAAAAATCTCCAAATCAATAGGCATTCCAATTAAGAAACCCACAATGCATAATCATTAAAATTGATCTTAGAATTCTTAAACTCATACATTTCCTAAGCTCCATGAACCAAAACCCTTTCAAAAATCCAACAAATCAAAAATGTTCTTACCTTGATTCTTCATCAAATAAAGAGTTTCTTAGCTTGAATGAGAGCTCTCTTCCTCCTCTACCTTTTTTCCTTCTTGAAAAACTTCAAAATCACTCTTGAAGACATAGAAAAATCAAAACCTAGCTCTTCTTCTTTCTTTTCTCTCCTTCTCCCCATCGAAGTCTCTTCTTTCTTCTTTCTCTTTGTTTCTTCTCTCAATTTCGTTCTTCGTTCTTCCTTCTTCCTTAAAAGCAAACCTACTCTTCTTTTTACAATTTTGCCATTGATGAGTGCACAAAGACCCATATACCCTTCCTTATATGCCTTGTAACTTAAATGCTCAACTGACTTGCCAATTTTGCCCTTCATGCAATCTTAATATCTTAACTAATGATCATGGGAAATTGAAGGAATTTGATATCACTTCCTTCTAGAAAAATGTTCCTCATTATCTTAAGTTTCTAATGACACCAAAATTATTCAATTTGGTTTGGAAATCTGAAAGTTATATCCCTAAACATTTCCAAACTATTCTTCTACGGAAACAATTTTTTGTGCTCGACTTCCATCCAAAAATTAACATTCTTAGAGACTGAATTAAAACTCAATTTTATCAGACAATTTGTAACCCTATTTCTCTAGTTTAATACAAATTAAGAATCATCTCATTTGAATAACTAGAGAAAAAGTTATGGCTAAAACACCAAAGCATACTCAGTGAACATGTTTCATTTACATTTTCCAGCTTATCACTTCCAACATTTCACATATAATAGTTCTAACTTCCAAGAAAAGTTTGGCGTCCAACAAATAGGATGTTAATATTTGTATTGATATGTATATTCAATCCAAAACACCTAAACTTGAAAGGAATAAGTTAGCATTTTGGCACTTTTTGAGTGATTGGTGTTGAGGTTAAGTTAATTTCATAAGATTTGATATCATTGTACCATTATTGTGTTTTTTCATGAATTTGATTTTGTGTTTTATATGTTTGTAGTTTTTAGGTTTGCTTAAGGACAAGCAAAGGTTTAAATGTGAGGATGTTGACAAGTGTAGATTATGTTATATTTTTCTAGATGTTTAAGGGTGTTTTTAAGTATTTCTTTGACGATTATCATGTGTATAAGCTTAAAATTATGTTCTTATTAATGTTTGTATGTGTTATAAGTGTTTGTTTGGTTTAGAGCAAGAATTATATCATAATTTTATATTTCAAGAGGTGTTTGATGTGTTTGTCAGTGTTGGGAATCAAGAAATTGAAGAATTAAGATGATGGAGGAAGCTTGAAGGTGTCATGATCATGCATAATTGAGCATGATCGTGATAGAGGCTAAACAGCAGGAGCATAATCATGAATCCAAGGTCATGATTGTGACAGAGGCTTTTTTAAGCATCTGTTTTTTCATTTTTTAATGATTCAGGGTTATTTTTGGAACTGAAAAAAAGGAAAAACCCTAGACACATCCCCAAAACCCTAAACCACTATTTAAGAACATGAAATATAACAAAAGACATAGCAACCATTGCATCGAAGTGAATTAAAAGTGGGAGATCAAGTCTTCAACAGAGTTTTAATCTATTCCTTTATTTCTTTCATTATCGTTGATGTATAATTTGACTTCCTAGATGTTAAACTTGTATATGGGGTTCTAAACTCAGTTTAGGAATTATTCTAGATTTATTTTTTTGACTTTATTAAATTTTTTTTCAATACATAATTACATGTTTGTGATAATTGTTCCTGCCTAAATTTAACAATAAATCAAGAGAGTTATTCAAAGTAATTAGTGTTAGGCTGTACAATAAGTGTTGGAACCCGATCCGGAGACCAGATCCCAACCGGAAAAGCAGAAACGGAAGCAATCGCGAAGCTAATCGGATCTAATACAAGGTAGTGGAATTGAAACACAGCGAAAATCGAATTGATCAAATGAATTCGCAAGAACGGAAAATGAAATATGCGAAAGAAGCAGAGAACAAAGCGAACCTCAAAACGAAAGCAGAAGCAAATCAAAAACGAATACGAATACGAACCCATATGAACCGAATAAAGCAAAGAAACGAAACATAAGGCAAAATCAAATCGAATGCGAATCGAATCACAAATCGGAAGCGAATGACTCGAAAGAGAAAACATAAATTGGAAGACAAAGCGAACGAAAGCGAAACGAAGCAAAGACGGAACAAAACTGAACCCGACATCCGAGCACAATTATCGAAGAAAACGTTTGCGTTGGAAACCTTAAGACATTCTAAATCCGGTATAAAAATTTTTTCTTTCTTTTCCCTTTTACTCAGTCTCATACAAAGCCATACTCCTTTCCAATTTGGAAAATCATCAGTTCTATAATCTCAATCAAAACTCAAACCATAATATTTTTCCTACACAATTATACAAATCTCATATATTCATATTACTTCTACCAAAATTTCGGCAGCATAACGGTTGCCTTATATTAAACCCAAAACCTGCAAGGGTTTTAAAACACTTCTATAATCCCAGACAAAACTCAGAATCATCGGACTCTCCCGTCCGGAATCTAAACACCAGCAAACACAAACCTATACCTAACACTTCCATAATTCTCAATTCAATATATCAGTCTCATAATTCAATCTAATTCCCAAATCAATCATAAATATATATATTCCAACATCATACACAATTTCATCCTCTCATAAATCAAAAGAAACACTTACAACACATTATGGCAATTCAGGCCATATACTCTTACCAATGATCCCAAATACATAACACAAAAAATAAACGAAATCGAACATAAGTCTTGACATTCTTCCATCCGATCTCTTGCTCGAAAACCTGGAGATGGGGATGAAAGGGGGGATGAGCATAAAGCTCGTGGGTAACATGCTTATAAACTGAACAATAAGCAAAAGCCATTTTCAAAACTCATTTTTCCATTTATAAT
>JANIJH010000004.1:20050151-20061104 GCA_024520975.1 Erythroxylum areolatum
TACTAAATATTCCCTATTAGTCTCATCCTAGGCCAATTTTACTATTTTACCCTTCCAGGAGGGGGTGGGATGTTACAAAACTACCTAAAAACTGAATCCTAAAGAATTAGAATTATAGGATCATCTTTAAATCAAGTAAGGAAACTTGACCCTAACTAATCCCATCGATTAGAACCAAAGTTATACAAATTTAAATTCTTGTTAAAGAAAAAAGAGGAAATTTTCACAAATTGAAGAAAACTTTAGACTTAATTTCTATATTGAAGATCCCGAATTGTTGGATCAAAAAATAATAATATACTAGATTTGGCTGAATGATAGATTTCAAAAAAAAATTTTGAAACCAAAATGCAACGGAAGTATAAAAACCAAATCAATATGTTTTCATCCATACGTGATACGGTACAAGGAAAATAACTAACATACGAACAAGATGGAAATTATATCAACTCCTTACTACCACTTTGACTCCTTGCTTTTTTATCCTCTCATTGTTAATGTATCCTCTTCTTGTTATTGTATCCTCGACCAATTCGATCTACCACTTGTTCTCGTTGGATAACTTAGTTAACAAGATCCTTTGGTAGGAAAGGAGAAGAAATATTGATGAGGTTTACCTTTTATGATCAACTAGTTGAAAGAACCAAAATGAGACAATCTCATTACAAATTTTGGCTAGTTCATGAAAGAGAGGAGAGAGTGAGTCAAAAATGCAACACCTTCTTCACTGTTTTCAAAAATGAAGAAGAAGCCAATAAATGAGACATTGTCATTTGTTTTAATATGGATAAATGAAAAGACAAAAAGAAACAAAATGGAACCTCTCAATTTTGGTTAAAGATGAAAGAAGATAGTGATGTGCATCCAATGCATCACTTCATTCTTTAATCAAAAATAAAGAAGCCAATAAATGAGACACTCTCATTTGTTTAAGATGGCTATATGAAAAGACCAATAACCTAAATGAGACCCTCTTATTTTTGGTTATGAGATGAAAGAAGGGAGAGAGTACATCAAATGCACCTCTTCCTTCTTTAATCAAATGAATGCTAAAAGGTTATATGCCATCATTAAAAGACAACCATTAAACCATTTAATGATAAGATCATTACTCCATTTAATGATGACACCATTAAACTATTTAATGATGATGAAGCATGATAAAAATTCACCTTAAATGTGTAGCTGTCCATTTAGTCCATTTAATCAAAATTTGCCCTCCTTTTGTCTTTAATAACTTTATTTCAATTAAATTAATCTAATTATTCAAATAAATCCAAAGTCCAGCCTAATATTAAATGTTCGTTTGGGTTTTTAATTAACAATTAATTAGTGTAAGCCTAACATTTTATCATAGGCTTTAAAACCTAATTTAATTAATTCTTGATTAAATTGTTCTGATTTTTGTATTCCAAATCTAATTTGGCTACTCCTTTCTTTTCTGTCTCATTTTTCTTTCTAGAAACCTCTATTTATTTTTCTTACATTCTTTGATAACCTTCTTAGAAGTCAAGTGAGGAATCTAATTGGACTTATATAATTCAAGCTCCAATAAGCCTGAAATTAATTTAATCTCATTAGCATTAATTGTAACTTTTTAACCAAATGTCATTCCATTAAAGACAATTAGCTAAACTCTTGAATTACTAATTATTATGAAAATAAATGTTTCTAATTAGATGTCTAATTGCAAAGTCTATTATGAACCATATTATAGCCATTCACATATTAAAGGATAAAATTACCGTTTTGTCCTTATATTGGTTTTTTTTTCTGAATGTCCCGTTTTATTCTATATGATGATTAACACACAAGATCTCATCTTGATGTTAAGACTTGATCAGTAGCTAGTCCATCAAATTACTGGTGTAAGTTTAATTACCAATCTCTGTAAAACATCTATAAATGATGATATCACTATAAACTCTTTATTTGAGTGAATGTTCCCTGATATATGTTTCAATTAATAATTCCAACATGTAGACACTAGATTGATACTATGTAAAAGTCCATTCTGATCATATAAAAAAATTATAATAAAATACATATGAGTTCACCACTCATTAAGATTAGTCGATAAAAATGAATGCTAAAGTGTATGTTTTAAGATTAAAGAAATGACCTACTTTATTCTTTAAAACATACGTGATTCTAGATTCATTTAGTAGTTCCATTATAGATAGTCAAATACTATCGTGATATGAAACTCATCATTCCTTTGAAGTAAATTCCTTTACTTACATGGAGATAAATCATAACACTACAGTCTAAACCATAATCAAGCGACCAACTTGATTATTCAACTGTGAATCCATTATTTTAGATTCTTATAATATACATGTTTCCCATACATCTCTATGTATGTGTATATTACTTACAAAAGAATCTCGGTACCTTATGACTAGATATATAATGCTCATAAAAACCAAACTTTTTTGTTTTATTAATAATAAATATTTTCATTAAAAAGCTGTAACATAAAAAGATTAGGTTACATATAAATACACTTGCTTTCCAAGGCACTGTATTTACATAACTCCAATAATCTCCCACTTGCTCTTAAGCATGTTTGACATATCCGTCATTCCTATCCTTGTTAGGTGACCCTCAAAACTCTTTTAAGTCAGCGTCTTCGTAAACGGACCAGTAAGGTTTTTGGTCTGTGGGAATCTTTACTACGTACATCTCACTACATTTTATTATCTCCCTTATGAGATGATACTTTCTCTCAATGTGTTTGGCAGCTTTATGGTGTCGAGGTTTTTTAGAATTAGCCACTGTTCTACTATTATTACAATATAGTGTAATGGCTTTTTTGCTTCTGGGACTACCTCAAAATCATTTATGAACTTGCAAAGCCAGACTGCTTCCTTTGCTACTTCAAAAGCAGCAAAATACTCAGCCTCCATAGTCAAATCAGCAATATAAGAATTATTGACACTCCTCCAGACTATGGCTCCACCTCCTAAAGCAAACATGGAACCAAAAGTTGATTTCCTTGAATCAACATATGATTGGAAATCAGAATCTGTATATCCTATCAGAATAAGGTTACTTTTAGAGTAAACAACCTTTAAGTTCTTCGTCTTACAAAGATACTTCAGTATGTACTTAACCACAGTCCAATGCTCCATTCCTGGATTGGACTGGAATCTATTTACTAGCCCACTACGTAGCAGATATCTAGTCTAGTGTAAAGCGTAACATACATTAAACTTCCAACTATCGAAGCATATGGAATGTTGTGCATTTGTTCGAGCTCCTCTTGGGTATTAGGTGCTTGCTCCTTTGAAAGTTTGATTCCATGTCTTGTAGGTGTGTAAGCCCTCTTAAAATCCTGCATGGAAAACTTATTTAGCATGTTCGCAATGTAGGTTAATTGAGACAAGGCTATTTGTTTGTTCTTACGATCCTTTATAACTCTGATGTTGGATCCTGAATTTTTTTTCTAAATTACTTATTATTTGTTTAATTATTAACTTATGTTTTGTTTGTTTGTTTAATTATTTATTTTAGAATTGTGTAATTAATTTAGTGGGCATAAGTAGAAATCATAATTTTTAAATGGGCATGTTAGAATTAAATTAGAGTATGGTATTGAGAAGATTAAAGGAGTTAGTAGATGGATTAAATGAAACGAGGGGCAAAATTGGAAAGGGCAAGTAAGTGAGGGGCAATTTTGGAAGAATAAGCTAAAGATGAGGCTTGAAATAAGAAAGAGAATAAGAGAATAAAGAAAGTCATGGAAGAGAAGAGAGGAAGAGAGAAAAACGTAGGAGAGAAAAAGAAGAAGAAAATCGTGTGAGAAGAGAGAAGAAAAGAAGAGGAATCATCTTGTTAAGGTAAGCTCCATGCTATTTTCTTCTTTTTTTCTTGAAAAAGGAAGTAGAAAAAATGGGTTTTTGTGTTGGGAATGAATGGAGGAAGAAGATGATTGAGAGACTCATTTGATTTTTAGGGTTTCTAAGCTAGGTTTTGACTTTTCTAACCTAGATAGACCATGGGTAAGTTAATGCTAAATCCAATTTAGCAATTGTTTCATTTATTATGATTTTGAAGTTTTAGGGGTTTTATTGAATTGGATTTTGATGAGAAATTGGTTTGTTTTAGGAAATCAAGAAAATCCTACCCAAGAGTAAGGGGAAAGGCCAATTTGATCTTGGATTTTCAAGAGTTATAAGATGGGTAAAATATTTATGATTATTGTGTAAATGGTCAATGTGCCTATGTGTGTGTATATGCTTTAATTCTAAATTGTGAAATTTTGTGATGTGGAAAATGTATTATGATGTGTTTTATGTTATGTTATGTAGTGAAAGATGTATGAGATTTTGAGATGATTGAATTGTTAATATGATCATGCTATGCCTTGGAATTGTATCATGGCATTTTGATTTAAATGGAAAGAAGAAAAGCATGAGAATATGAATTTGTGATTGGTTGAATTGAATATCAAATATTGATTGTGTTTGGGCTAGAGTAGAACCGTTTTGTATTCATGTGCATGTCGACATAAAGCCTTCTCCCCGGCTACCTGCTTGTAGCACACGAGATAGGAAAAGTGGTCTGGTTTCATTCACAGCGTAAACTTCGGTTTCTCTGTTTTGTTTTACGAAACCCTAGAGTCAATTGTTTATGCATTTTCATTTTTTATGTCAAGTTATGATGCAATTTAAGTGTTGTACTTTGATCATAAATTATATCCAATATGTTCTATGTGATTGTGTGTTGAATTATGAGATGTGAATTGGAATTATGAATGCTGAAATTTCATTGCTGGATTAAGACAAGATGTGTATGCCTATATGAATATTCATATATGTTTGATTGTATGGCTTGTTGCCAATGGATATAAATATATTAGCTACTGAGCTGTGTAGCTCAACCCATAATTTTTCCTCCTCAAGTGTAGATCGAGAAGATTAGCGACTTGCAAGGCATTCGAAACTCCAAGATAGCTAGAAATCTTTTGTACTAAGCTAGTGACTATTTTGGATAGCTTTATAGGCATATCAAACATGATCATCCTTTTGTTTTTTGAATTAAGTTTGATGTGTATGTTGATATGTAAGTAAAGCTTGTTCCAACATTTACTTTGTTTAGAAATAAGGATGAGAAATTGAGAAGTTTCTTTTTGTGTATGATTATTTTATTTTAAATGTTGAGTATAATGGAATGTGTATGTGCATCTTTTCCTTTGTTGAGATTGCAAATTTTTTTTAGTATTAGAATCACATGTTAGAGTTGGAAGGATTGCATGTGATGAATCATTGAGGTGAGATTCAGAAGTACTTAGTAGTTGGATTGATATTGTTACTAGGCGAGTTTTCAATGTTCAAGTGAAGGAAGATGGAATTGAGCAAAGTGAAAATATATTTCATTCTAGATGCCTAGTGAACGAGAAGATTTGTAGCCTGATCATTGATGGGGGGAGCTACACTAATGTGGCTAGTACATTGATGGTGGAAAAGCTCGGGTTGGAGTGTTTGAAACACCCTAGGCCGTATAGGCTACAATGGCTGAATGACATGGGGGAAATCAAGGTAAATAAATAAGTCCTTGTATCTTTCTCCATTGGAAAGTATTTTGATCAAGTACTTTGTGATGTTGTACCTATGCATGCTAGTCATTTATTGCTTGGTCGACCTTGGCAATATGATAAAAGAGTGTTACATGATGGTTTTAAGAATAGGTACTCATTTACTATAGGAGATCAGAAATTTTTTCTTGCTCCATTCTCACCAAAAGAGGTATATGAGGACCAAATGCGATTAAAAAAGGGTATGGAGGCAATGCAACAAAGAAAGGACGAAAAACTTCAAGAAAAGTGTGATAATACAAAAATTGAGGGGAAGTTTGAGAACCTTGCAAAAGGGGAGCATAAATTTAAATCAAAAGAAAAGAAAGAAAGTGAGGTCGAGAGTGAGAGAAGAAACGTGGGGCAAGAGACCTCAAAAGATATTCAATTAAAAGGCCCAAACAAGAGAGAGGGTAGAAATAAATAAAACTTTTATGCAAAAATGAGAGATGTAAGGGTTGCTTGTGTGGAAAGGAGATGTTTTTTTGTACTTTTGTATAAGAAAGCTTATTTTAATGAATCTGTCCTTGACCTTTGTTTGCCTAATAGTGTTGTTTCTCTTTTGCAAGAGTATGGAGATGTTTTCCCTAAGGAGTTGCCTAAGGAGATGCCACCCATTAGAGGAATAGAACATCAGATTGATTTCATGCCTGGGGCGCAGATTCCCAATAGACCTGCTTATAGGGCTAATCCTGAAGAATCTAAGAAACTCCAAAAGCAAGTGGAAGAATTGCTTCAAAAGGGACACATCAAAGAGAGTCTTAGTCTTTATACCGTGCTAGTGATATTGGTTCCAAAGAAGGATGGGAGTTGGCGCATGTGTGTGGATTGCAGAGTTGTTAACAAGATAACAGTAAAGTATCGCCATCCTATACCTAGATTGGATGATATGATTGATGAATTGCATGGTGCATATGTGTTTACCAAAATTGATCTTATGAGTGGTTACCATTAGATTAGAATGAAAATCGGTGACGAATGGAAAATTGCTTTTAAAACAAAACATGGTTTATATGGGTGGCTTGTGATGCCTTTTGGCTTAACTAATACTCCTAGTACATTTATGCATTTGATGAATCATGTTTTGAGGTCATTTATTGGTAAGTTTGTTTTGGTATATTTTGATGACATATTGATTTATAGCAAAAGCATTAATGAGCATATTGAGCATCTTAGGCTTGTGTTAGATGCACTTAGGGCAGAAAAGTTGTATGCTAAGTTAAAGAAGTGTACATTTTGCATGGATCGTGTCATATTTCTTGGTTATGTTGTTTTTTCTAATGGAATTGAGGTTGTTGGACCCCGTTTCTGGAGCCCAACATCCGGAGTCATAAACCTTAAGCTTGTAAACCTATAGGGTTATTCCAAAGAACCCTCTTTGGCCGTCATCTCACAAGGGTGGTGATCCAACA
This sequence comes from Erythroxylum areolatum, assembly GCA_024520975.1. Classification (NCBI taxonomy): domain Eukaryota; kingdom Viridiplantae; phylum Streptophyta; class Magnoliopsida; order Malpighiales; family Erythroxylaceae; genus Erythroxylum; species Erythroxylum areolatum. Next base: position 20,057,142 of record JANIJH010000004.1, read on the forward strand.
CTAGCCAATCACCAAAATCATACTCTAATTTCTTCACAACAATGGAGGCTCTATATCTGTATTTTGCTCTGAAATAAGAATCATCTCAATCGGAGCTCTAAATCTCAAGATATGCTTAAAAAGCTAAAGGGTGTTTAAACCCTAATCACGCTCTCCCAACCCACCCCTCACTTGTTCTATTGCAAACTTTCTCAAAACAACTCGACAAGATACTAATTTTTATGGAGAGGTGGATACATGAGTTAGGAATCTATTGGTATAAAAATCACTTCATTTGGAGGTTGGATGGGGGAGTTATGCCCAAAAGTATAGAACATGTTTATACCCTCAATCGATTTGTACCTATCTTGGCGCGACCACCATACCTTTCAATATAGATGTCTTATTGAGGTTGTTTTTAACAATTTAAAAGAAGACTTCTAGATCTACAACTTTAATGAAGACCACAAAATGAGATTTTGCCTCTAGAAGTGTCAAAAATCTCCATTTCCTTAAGCTATCCCGTGAATGTCGGTTAAATGGACATCCATGTCCGTTTAACGGACATGTATTGGGTTTGGGAGCTCATTTGGCCCGAGGAGGTCCGTTAAACGGACATCCATGTCTGTTAAACAGACATTGACTGGCTTGGAGGTGTTTTTACTCTTGAGGAGGTCCGTTAAACGAACCTAATGTCCGTTTAACAGACATAGGGTTTCCCCAAACCCCTCCAAAGCTTCCGACATACAATCTAACATCATATGCACTCAATCTCACCCAAAAATCAACTCTTCTAGTGCCAAAACACTTCATACAACTCAAACTCGAAATTCATCTCACAAAAGTTTCAAATCCCAACTCATTTGGTTCATCAACACCACAATTTCCTATCATTCACCATAGCTATCACATACACAACTCCTATACAGCATCCTAACTTGTAACAATCATATCCTTCCATTCCGATGCCCAAAAATTACAAACTTTATACCGTTGGAAAGATAGAAAGGTCTTCTACAACTCTCAAGAAGACAGTTTTCATCAATTCTAACTAGGTCATTCTAGAATTTCCCTTGCATTCAGAACACAAACGTCCTATGATAATTTGAAAATAGCAATGAAAAGGTTTGAAAGGCCATAAACATCCATAATGCATATGTATTTCATTCGCATCAAAAGAAGAGTTTTACAATGCTTTAGTGGGCATTTTGAGCCACTTTACAACATAAGCCAAAATACAAACTTAACAAAAGGAACAATTTCTCAAAATGCAACTAAAGCATTGTTTTACAAATTCTAACTTAAAAAGATCAAAAGAACAAAAGTGCAAATTGGAGTGAAGCCTTGATGCTCAACTCGATTGCTCGACATCTTGCTCATCGTCTGTGGATGGGAAGGTGTGGGGGTGAGCTTAACGCTCGTGAGTAACACTTTTATAATCAGAAATAAGCAAAAACAATTGAAAACCTTCTTGATTATAGCAATTTCTCACAAAAATCCATAAAACATATATTCTCAACTTTGTCAAAACCCATTCACAATTCACATAAGTTAAGCATTGCTCAAACTTGTCAATACATGTAAACACATAAGCACATCACAAATGGTTTGGGCAGGTCCATAAACATGACGAACTACACAATTCCATATATTGGCCTTATGTAGTCGTAAACTTGAGGAAGTCCATAAAGGAGCTCCGGGCCACTAGCGGGCAGGCGGGAGAAGCCTTGACATGGTCAACGTGTATGTGACAATTCTTGGATTGACTAAACCAAATCCACATAACATGTAATTCATGAACTGAAAATATTTTGCCTAAATGACACGTTCTTGAAAACTTGTTTTTCATGAACATGACATATTTCACACTTCAACAACCAAAATCCCATACCAATCATAAAAGCCATTTTTCAACTCAATCATAAGCAATAAACACAATAATTGCAAAGCAATTACAATTCATTCCCAAAATTCACACACACAAACACATATGGTAAATTCTCAATTATTTAAAGAACAATAAATGCTCATTTATGAGGTAGTTGGAAAAATCATTAATTACATTTATTGAAGAACATTTAATAACTTATTAACTCAATTATAAAAATGTATCCTACCTTAGTTTCCTTGCTTGAAAAATTGCTCAAATGGGGCCTCTCCTCTTGCTCCTCTTTCCTCCCTTGATTTTCTTTAATATTGACACAAAAATCCCAAATCAATAGGAATCCCAAAATTGGACAACCCAAAGAACCAATTGCATGAAATGATCCTAGGATACCTAAACCCATACATTTCCTAAGCTCTTTGAACCAAAAACTCTCCAAAATCCAAAATATTAAAATTCACTTACCTTGAATCTTCACCCAACAAAGGATTTTCTTGGCTCTAAAAGAAGCTTTAACATTCCTCTCTCTTTTTCCTTCTTGAATAACTTCAAAAATCACCCTTGAAGACTTAGAAAAAATCTAACCTAGCTTAGCCCCTTTTTCCTTCTCTTCTTTTCTCCCACACGACTCTCTCTCTCTCTCTCTCTCTACTTTGGTTTTTTCTTCTTCTCATTGAAAGACACCCATTTTTCTTGCCTCTTAAACCCTTAGTGATGCTAAAATGTCTAACTTACCCTTACTTATTAGCCTAGGTCCTTACATCCTTAAGTAACATGCCCAAACTGCCCTTTATGCTACTTATCAGTTTAACTTTAATTCCCTTAACTCATGTCACCTAAACTCATTCACATTAACATATCAATTAATTCCAACATAAATTTATCTAGCAAGATCCCAAAATAATCTAATAATGCTTAATGAAATAAAAAAAATTCAGGGGTCAATAGAGGTGGACCAAGAAAAGGTCAAAGCACTTAGGGAGTGGACGAGACCTACAAGTGTTACTCAGGTAAGATCTTTTCATGAACTTGCTAGTTTCTATAGGAGGTTTGTGAAAGATTTTAGTTCTATTGCAGCCCATTGATTGAGATTGTTAAAAAGGAGGTAGGATTTAAGTGGGGAGAGGTGCAGGAAATTGCTTGTAACACTTTCAAAGAAAAAGGAGATAGGATTTTTCTTAAACTTTTGAGACTGAATGTGATGCCTCTGGGATAGGTATTGGTGCTGTGTTGTTGCAGGGAAGGTTGCCCATTTCCTATTTTAGTGAGAAGTTGAATGGTGCTCAATTGAAGTATTCTACTTATGACAAGGATCTGTATGCATTGGTAAGAGCTCTACAAACATGGCAACATTATCTATGGCGAAAGGAATTCGTGATTCATAGTGATCATGAGAGTTTGAAGCATCTTAAGGGCCAAGGTAAGTTGAATATGCTCTAATCTCTTCTTTTAGTTCTAAGTTGATTAGGTTTGAGTATATAAAAGATTTGTACAAATCAAATTCTGACTTTGCTAATTTGTATGATGCATGTGAACAAGTTCCTTTTCAAAAGTTTTATAGGAATGATGGATATTTGTTTAGAGATAATAAACTATGTATTCCTACTTGTTCTATGTGTGAGATGCTTGTTAGGGAGTCTCATGATGGAGGTTTAATTGGACATTTTGGTATTGCTAAAACACTTGACATATTACAGGAGCATTTTTATTGGCCTAACATGAAAAAGGATGTTGAAAGAGTTTGCTCTAGTTGTATAGCGTGTAGGTAAGCCAAGTCCAAGGTGCAACCACATGGATTGTACAAGCCTAGACCTGTCCTTAATAGTCCCTAAAAGCCTAGAACCATTGTTTCAGATAGGGATTCTAAGTTTTTAAGTCACTTTTGACATGTTCTATGGAATAAATTGGAAACTAAACTTTTGTTTTCTACAACTTGTCATTCCTAAACAAATGGCCAAATTGAAGTGGTTAATAGAACATTAGGATCTTTATTGCGTGCTAGTGTGGGTAAAAACTTGAAATCTTGGGAAGATTGTTTGCCTTTGATTGAGTTTGCATATAATAGAAGCATTCATTCTTCTACAGGTTATTCTCCATTT
>JANIJH010000004.1:20164889-20178052 GCA_024520975.1 Erythroxylum areolatum
CGGAGATCCGAAGGATGAGTAAAATGGTCTTGAATGGTGATTCAAGATATGAGAGGGTGTTTTAGAATTGTAGATGTGATTGTGGTAGAAAATATTGCATGTAATGGATTAGAAACAAGTGTTGTTGGCTTCCATTAATGCATGCTATTCATGGTCATCAACTTCCCATAACTTCCATTAATGCATGCTATTTATAGTCATTAACTTCCGACAACTTCCATTAATGCATGTTATTCATGACCATTAACTTCCCATAACTTTCCATTAGTGATGGGGGTTATGAAAGGCCAAATGGTGCAAAAAATTGAGATGATTTTTGTGCATCTTGTGTAATCCACATAAAAAGAAAAAGAAAGGTTCTTTTTCTTACGCATACACTTTTTCTCTCTAACTTTCTCAAGAGTTCTTGGTTTTGCTAGCACAAAGAAAGAATTCTAGCCATCTCTTAGTAAGATTTCATCCTTATCCTCACGTGTACTTTCATTAGAGATGGTCTGCATTGATCATTGTGGTTTACAACAACCTAATGTGGAGAAGATTAAAAAACGAAGGAGATCATAAGAAAGGTATGTAAACATCTTATAGTTCATGTTTTTGTTTTTTCTATATCTATATGCATGAGTAGATCTAGTTCTTGAGGTTCCGTTTTATTTTCACTTCGTATATTTGATATATATTATTTATGAGAAGCATGATCAAAACCTAACACTAAATACATTGGTCCATATGAGATTACTGAGAGAGTTCGACCATTGGCATGAAGGTTAGCATTACCAGTAAAGATGGCTCAGATTCATAACGTGTTTCATATTAGTATGCTCGAGAAATATCGATCAGATGTGACACATTTTACTGGCTTAAAAGGTTGAAGTTACAAGTAGTTTAAGTTATATGGAGGAACCAGTTAAAATAATAGGCTATTAGACTAAACAATTGAGGAACAGAATGATCCCATTGGTTAAAGTCATTTGGAAAAATCATTCAAAAGAAGAAGCTACACAAGAGATTGAAGAGAATATGAGAAAACAATACCCTCATCTGTTTAATTAATCAGGTAAGAATTTTGAGGATGAAATTTCTTAAGGGGGAGAATTGTAATAACCTGTTTTCCATATTAGAACCATAAATTATTGCACATGGCCATATCATTGAGAATTCATGGAATGCATTTCATTCACATGCATAACATAAGCATATACACATATGAATTATGAATTATACACATTGCAAAGATAGTATATGCACTCAATTAACTTATTCTGGGGTATAAAAGGTTTAAAATGATTGTGATGTGAATTATGTAATGTTTATGTCTTGAATTTTAGTTTGATTGATTACAATTAGTAAGATTGGAATTTATTGTTTCAATTGGAAAATTGATGAATTAAATTGTACATTTGGACTAAGACAAATGCCAAGTGGTAAGACAAGTAGACACATGAGAAATTAGGATGACTAAGCCTATAACTAAGTGACATTTGGCATATATAAATGAGTGACATTTGGAATAGCTAATTAATTGATAAATGGCATTGATCATTGAGTGAAAAATGGCCCAGTATAAGTATGACATTTGGCAACTTATTTATGGGACAAATGGAAGGCATGCCTAGTGACATATGTTAAGATAATAAGGTGACACCTAGCACCTAATGTGTAAAACTTCTGCAGGAGTAGTTTCAACTTTGTTCATTCTTCCCTTTTCCTTTACTCTCACCACCAAAACCCTTATAGCTTATGCATCTTGCTTCCCTTTTGTTTATAGTCACTTAAAATCCACATAAAAATTTGCTCAAAGATAGCCATAATCTACTCTAAGATAACTATCATCATTTTGCCTTTGCTGAAAACATCCTACTTTCATCTTATGCTTGGATGATTTTGTGTGCATGGAGAGCTGAGTTAGCTTGATCATTAGGGTGGAAATTTGAGCTAGACAAGTAAGTAAAGGATTGTTCTTTATGGGCTCTTATAATAGAGAGTTTATGATGATTGAATTGGGATGGATTTTATATGATGTTGATGATGAAATGTGCTAGAACATGCTGGATGAACTTAGATACTTTAATGCTTTGTTCTTGATGTATAAAAAATGTATGGTATTGTTTGTTTTATGAATGAATTAGATTGAATTTTGAAGTACAATGAAGGTAAATTTATGTTAAAAAAAGGTGCTAATATAGTGATCTTGAAATGGGAAGGAACTAGGACTACATGTATGATGAAATAAATGATAGTTCTATTTAGATTTTGATGCATGAAAGACCATAAATTGTGAGCTACCAAATGAATGAGTTGAATTGGAATTGGACATATAATCAAGTTATAATTGAGGTATAAGTAATGGACTATGATGAAGCTGTGTTGATTTGGCATGAAGATGTTAAAAACTGGAAAAAATTGAAGGAAAAGGATGGTGAACCTTTGGTTCACTCATCCCACAATTATGGGAGCTACATTAGCTCCTTCCCATGATCGTGGGCAATGCATGGAAGTGAGAAAAGTTGATTTTTGTTTGATATTTAAACCATATAAAGATAAGTTACTTTACTTAGGTGCAATTAGACATGATTGGGGCTTGAACTAAACCTAGATAGTTGATTGATTAATTGATTAAGTTTTTGATAAGTTTACGTTATTAATTGATGTTATAATTTTAAGGAATAGATTGTTTTAAGGAATAGATTGTTTGATGATTTAAGGAGCAAGTTGCAAATTATTTGATGATGATAGGCCATAACGAGAAAACTAGAGTCATTATAGAGCGCTTTTAACATTTGATCAAAACAATTCCATAGTATTTTACTAAATTCTTATATGTAGTTAACTGTCTGGCAAAAAGAGTCATTATTACTCCATTATCCTTACCCAAAACATCTCATGAAATTCAATATAATTCAAAATCCTTTCCATATTTCAAGTATATCCAATACATGCTATTTTTCATTATACCTTTTTATTTAATTAATTATTTTAATAATATAATTTCATTTTATAAGATCTTATATGAGTAATAAATGGTATATATATTAGTGCACATCTTCAAAATAATGAACAAATACTGTGCAGGGGTAAAAGAATTGATCTACCTCTAAATATTATGTATTATTGCACTTTTGGCATGCATTTGACATATATAGTGATTAGGTAGGAAGGTGCTATAAATGACTCAATATCTTTTAAAAATAGTGACAATTATCACGAGCTAATTTTCTTCATAAGGTATTACATTATTGTTAATAAATATAGTAATTACAATTACTTTTTATTAGACTTTTGTTAATTTTAAGTTCTTTATATTAAGTAAGTTCCAATTGGTTAACTTAGACTATATTAATGTACTTGGATTTTTTTTACCTTGTTGATGTTAGAGATATATTTTACAAGATTATAGAGGAAGAATAAGACCTCAAAGTTTATAAGAATTGTTTTATTATAAACATTTTTTATTAAGAAACATTATTAAAAAAATTGACATTCTAAAAGTAATACTCCACATACTTTCAAACATGTCTAGTTATAATTTGAAGAAGCAAAAATATGCTACTATCACAACACTGAATTATTTGACAACTATGCTAAAAATAAAGAGGAAATTATGGACAATTTAAATGAATATGTTAATTCTCAAATAGAATACAATATCACTCTAATAAAATATCAAAATATATCTCAAAAATAGGATGAAAATTATTAGATAAATGTGAAATGCTTATATTAATGAAAGTTATCTGTAATACCCCATGTTAGGGGTTAGAAAATTGAAGACTTTTAGTGTATTGTATGCTTTGCATAATTGAGTATTCACTGATATGTGCATATGAATTTTTGACACATACAAAAAACTGTACATGCATTCATCGACATTTTTAGGATAAAATGGATATATAAATGAGATTAAATCATGAATTGTGGATTATTGGTCGTAAAAATTTATTTGGAGATTATTAGTAATATTTTAAAAATTTTGGAAATTTTGGGAATTTTTCTAGGAATTTTGGGATATTAGGAAAAAAAGACAAATGACTTAATGATATGTAGCACCTTTATATGGATGACAAATGGCCCACATGCAATAGGGCCACATGTCAATGAGTTATTAAACCATGATATCATAGTTGTGTAAGGTAAAAATGTTGTAGCTCTTTATTGTTCTTTGATTTTTGCTTTGGCCTTCATTCAACACCGAAACCCTGTTCTTCACTATCAAAGTTGGGATTTTGTTGAAGAAACAAGGAAAGTGATGTTTCTAACTTTTTGAGTTATGTGAATGATCCTGATGATGTATTAGTGCTAGAAAATAAACACTTGCATGAGTTATATAAGCTGAGCGGTTTTGGTGAAAGTGATGATGAGATTAGTTAATAATATGGTACAGTGGAAAGGTACAGGAGGAGTAAGACCGATTGCATGAGCTTAAAGAGAAACTTAGTGAAGTAGAAAGGTTTCGGATGATTTGAGTGGTTGTAAAGAATGGGCTTTAATGGAAATAAACATAGCAGTAGAGAGAGAAAGCATAGTTTGCATATTCGATTTTGAAGTTTGATTTTGATTCTTGAGTTTTGAGTGGTTTTGAGAATGGGTTGAGATGATATGGAAGTAAAATAAAGGAGTGAATGTAAGGGCACTTCGGTTGTGTACAGAATGAATAAACTGTGAAATTAGTAATGTGATAAGTGCAGAAAATGATTTAAACAAATGTAAAAGATGATGAACAGTTATGAATACTTTTTTGTTTTTGTATTTGTAACTAATCTTGCATTTTGAGTTGTTTTAGTATAAGATAAGCTACATGGGTGTAATAATGAAGAGAATATAAATTAGGGATGGATTAAGGATAAAAGAAGAAAAGTTGGAAAGCATTTCTGCGTCAGTTCTGGAAACTTGGAACCCACAATCGTGAGTCTGTTGGTTACATAGGCAACTCACAATCATGAAAGGTCACGATCGTGAGCTCGAAGGTTTTTCCAAACCTGAACTACTTTGATTCTTTTAGCTATAACTTTGCCATCTGATTTCCAAATGACTTGATTCTTGAATCAATAGATTTCTAACACATTGTACTACATCTTTATAAAAATTGGTAGGATTCTCAATTGATTTGAAAAAGATTAATTGAATGAAAGTGAGTTATGTTGAAGCTTAAGAACAGTGTGAAATCTTTTGAGTATAACTTTCAGTATACTGAACCAAATGAAATGAACATGGTATCATTAGAAACTTAAGACATGGGAGAACAACTTTCTAGAAAGAAGTGTTATCAAATTACCTCAATTTCTTGAAGTGAATAATTAAGCAAAGTGGACCAGAAAGTTGGTTATTAGATAAATCTGGATTGATCAATTAAGTATGGTTTCACATGATTGATAGTGTGACAAGATTAAGGATAAGAAACTCGGAATTTGTCATGAACATGCATCATACATATTCAGTATATATGAAAGTGCATTATTGAATTCTTAATCATACACAATAATGATGTGTGTATGTTAATTATTATAGAGGAATGCATAGAGCGACCACTTCCAGATATTACCGGGACTTCAAGGCAATAAGCAAAAAGGGAGATTTAGTAAGTAATTTAGATAGTCTTATTTGTAAGTAAATCTTAATGAATATTTGTAAGTAATTCAATAAGTAATTTTTGATAGTTTTGCTTTAACTGTTTTGTTTGCTATTGATTTGGATCATTGAATGATTTGCAAAGCTATAAGAATGTGATATGCTTGAATACATGATATGGAAACATTGATTGATATGTGAATTGAATTTCAAATATTTATGTTTTTTTTTTTAATTTGTTAAGTCCTAGTTGTGGGTAAATAGGCATTCCTAAAAGGGTCTACAACTGCTTCGGTGGCACTTCGATGCTGAGACTTTTGTCTCTCCTATGACACTTCGATGTTGAGACTTTGGTCTCTCCTATGATACTTCAGTGTCGAGACTTTAGTCTCTCCTGGACACTTTGGTGTCGAGACTTCGGTCTCTCCTGTATAAGTCCCGTTACCCGCTTCTGTAAATGTATTAACAATCATGTGATTTTGTATTCTGATCTTTAATAAGTTTTGATACAAAACAAACCATAATTGATCTAATAGGTTAACACCCTATTCTAAAAATTAGTTCTGTATTCTGTATATTCTATTATGCTATTGAAGTGATTGACTTTAGCATGCAAAGTGTTTTCTTTAATAAATCATACTATGTTTGTGTAATTCATTATCTTGAGATGATTATCCTATCACATGATTTTGTATCTATTGTGGTTAAATGTAGATTAGTTATTACTCACTAAGCTATATGCTTAGCATGGTGAATTTGCCCCATATAGGTTCAGAGCTAGGATTATAAAGACTGAGATAAGTCAATAGTAATGGCCAATAGAATTTGAGTTTCGTTTTAATAAAATTGTATTTTTTTAGTTTATTTTAGCTTGTACATAAAGTGTATGACTTTGAATGGTTGTAAGTTTGTAATAACAATATTTCAGACTGGTTCTGGTGTTTGGAACAAATTTGTATTAAGTTTATGTAATATAATGTATGTTTGCTTTGCATTGGTTTATGGAAGACTTAGATTGCTTTGCTTTGCTATGCTTCGGTTGGTTGGTTCTATTTAGTTCTGTTCTGATTGTGTTCTGTGTGACATCCACATATCCTCTAAAGGGGTCTTTGGGCATCACATTATGATTGATTGATTTTTTTTCATAATTGATACTTTAAAGCATTGTAGCACAATGAACATATTTAATTATTTAATTAGAATTAGTTAATGCAATTTTATATTTTATAATAAACTCTTAATATATAAAATTAGTGTATAAATTTCTTTAATTATATTAAATATGGATATATTTTTATTTCATTATTATTATTATTTAATAAGTTTATGAATAAAATTTGATATGAATAAATTAAATTATAGTTTAATATTAATATCTTATAGTATAATATGAATAAAATAAAAAACATGATGAAATAAAATATTTATTTATTTTAAGTTATTTGTTATAAATCTCAGCTTAATAGGTTTTTATTTGTAATGTTTATCATAAATCTAGAAAATATTTTTATTTATTTAAAGAATAAAAACGAAAATTAAAAAACAAAAAAAATATAAGTGAAACTAAACAAAGTAAAATAAAATTAACAAAATGCAAGGATAAAAAGGCACCAGCTAACAAGGCGGGCTGTGTGCCGCCCGAAATGCTTTGGTAGGGTCCTCAACAGTGGAGGTTGAAAAAAGCGGACCCACTGTCTAACACAAAACCTTCTGGCGGTTTTCAGTGGAAGTTAAAAAGGACAGCTACTGTGTCTTTGAAGTCAACTTTCACTTTGGTTTTCTGAAGCTGCTTCATCGCCTGCCTCAGCTACTATATTAGGGTTCGTTTCTCTTGCCTCTTTCTTGCTTTAGGTTGAGAGTGTCCCAAGTCATAGCCTAACAGGCTTGTATCTGTTGGGTTTAGTTCTGATTTATGATTTGGTTGCTTGATTTTCGTGTATTTGTATATAATTCAATTCTTCGGTTACTGAATATGTCTATAGGTATGTTTTTGTCTTGCATATATAGAAGAAAGAGTTCTAATGTTATGCTATAGGAGGCACTCATATTTATTATTTTTGCTTCACTTTATAGTGTTTTAAGGCGCTTTGCCTAATGAATGGACTTAGAGCTATCAGGCTGAAAGTTGAAGGATTTGACTTTCTTTTCTGTCCAAATTACCTGAATTAACCTCTATCTTTGTCTATAATCGGAAAGTGAATATCCTCCTGCTTCATCTATCATTCTCTTTGGTGAATTTAAAATTTTATTGAATGTTTATGGTCAACTTTATCATCTTGAGTTCAACTTTATTTGATTTTCACCCATCCTGTAGTTTACGGCTTCGTTAGCTAATGTTGGTTCGACTGCTTTACTTCCATCAATCGGATTCACCTATTTGTCATGGTCTGTTGTAGCAACTCATTTATATCAGATGGATGAAAGCTGGGATGGAAGTTACGACCCTGGCAGCCAGTCTGACGAGAGTTATCATTTTGAAAGACTTCATATAGAACCTATTTATGATGCATTTGTGTGCCCTTTAACAAAACAAGTTATGCGTAATCCTGTCACATTAGAAAACGGGCAAACATTTGAACGGGAAGCAATAGAAAAGTGGTTCAGAGAGTGCAGAGAAAGTGGAAGGAAGTTAGTTTGCCCTCTTACACAAAAGGAACTGAAAAGTGCTGACCTCAACCCAAGCATAGCCTTGCGAAACACCATCGAAGAATGGACTGCTAGAAATGAAACCGTTCAACTTGAAATGGCACATAGGTCTCTGAATCTGACAAGTACAGAAAGTGATGTTCTGCAATCTTTGAAATATGTCCAGTACTTATGTCAAAAGAGCAGATCAAATAAGCATTTAGTACGCAATGGTGAGGTCATACCTATGATTGTTGATGTGTTAAAGAGCAGCAGCCGTAGGGTTCGATGTAAAGCTCTTGAAACACTTCGAATAGTGATTGAGGGAGATTCTGATAACAAGGTTTTCCATGCCTCTGATCCACAATTCAGCTTTAAATATCATTGTTAGTACTGATCCATTGCTTTGCTCATATATATGGACTTGGCTTTTCTTTTTTCAGGCTATATTGGGTGAGGGTGACATTGTCCGCACCATAGTTAAGTTCTTATCTCATGAACCGTCCAAAGAAAGGGAAGAAGCACTCTCCTTGCTATATGAGCTCTCTGAATCAGAACCCTTGTGTGAGAAGATTGGTTCCATCAATGGAGCTATTCTAATATTGGTTGGAATGACCAGCAGTAAATCTGAAAATCTATTGACAGTTGAGAAGGCTGGAAAAACTCTGGAAAATCTGGAAAAGTGTGAAAACAATGTGCGACAGATGGCTGAAAATGGTAGATTGCAGCCCCTCCTGAATCAAATTCTTGAAGGTAACTCTAGATGCCACCACATTCTTTGCTTTCACCAATTTCATGAGAGCATTATTTTGGAGTCTGTTTGAATGTATTATTATGTTACGTATCGTTTGCTTTTCATCTTTCTTGTCTAGTTTAATTAGAGAAATTTTATTGAAACATCTTTAATAGATTCTAATGGTTCTCATACTGAGGTGCTATCTGCTAGTTTCTTTCATTTCGCTTTCTGCTTCTGCTACTTTCTTTCATTTCGCTTTCTGCTTCTGCTACTTTCTTTGGTCTTATAGCCAATATATGCATATAAGAGCAATCAATGCAGCCTTATCTAAACATCTTGGATTGATGATACAGTCCTCCTTTTCTGTAATATTTATAAGCGTACGGGAATCTATTGAATAAAAAGAAAAGGTAAGTGAATTGATCTTCACTCAAGTATATTTAAGACACAAAATTCAATGTTGAATTTTGCCATAGGAATTACAAATTTTTAATTTTACAATATTTCTTTTGTCTGTTATGAAGTATGCTGCTTGCTTTTGATGTAATATGTGATGTTCTGGGTAGATATTACTGTGCATGCCTTGTTAACTACTCTCTTCCTCACTTAATCTTGGTTCATTGTTGCCCTCTCAAATTTATTTATTTATTTAACTTGGAGCACAGAAGAAAGATACCCTTCTATACAGTGAAGTTGGATCATATGCTATTTTTCTCAGATTATGTTAACCCTATGATTGTGCAGGCTCCCCAGAAACTAAATTGTCCATGGCTTCATACCTTGGTGAACTTGTTTTGAACAATGATGTGAAGGTCCAAGTGGCTAGAATAGTTGGTTCATCACTGATTAATATCATGAGAAGTGGCAACATGCAGTCAAGAGAAGCTGCTTTAAAAGCTTTGAACCAAATCTCATCTTATGAGGCAAGTGCAGAAGTTCTAATCGAGGCAGGCATTCTTCCTCCACTTGTGAGGGACCTGTTTATGGTAGGTGCCAATCAGCTGCCTATGCGTTTGAAAGAGGTTGCAGCAACAGTTCTTGCAAATGTTGTCAATTCAGGTTATGATCTTGATTCAATTACAGTTGGACCTGACCATCAGACTCTGGTCTCAGAAGATATAGTCCATAATCTACTCCATTTGATTAGTAACACTGGTCCAGCTATCGAATGCAAACTTCTTCAAGTCCTTGTTGGATTGACTAGTTCTCCCACTACTGTTTTGAATGTTGTTACTGCCATCAAAAGCTCTGGTGCTATGGTAAGTTTGGTTCAGTTTATTGAGGCTCCACAGAAGGATCTGCGTTTGGCTTCCATAAAACTTCTCCAGAACCTCTCACCATGCATGGGACAGGAACTAGCTGATGCTCTTCGTGGCACTGTTGGGCAGCTTGGAAGCTTGATCAAAGTCATATCAGAAAATACAGGAATCACAGAGGAGCAGGCGGCAGCTGTTGGCCTCCTAGCCGAACTCCCGGAGAGAGATTTGGGTCTGACACGACAGATGCTGGATGAGGGTGCATTTCAGATAATATTCTCTAGAGTTGTAAGGATCCGACAAGGAGAAACTAGGGGTATCCGATTCATGACACCATTTCTAGAGGGACTTGTACGAGTTCTTGCAAGGGTTACATTTGCTTTGGCTGAAGAGTTTGATGCAATTGCATTCTGCCGTGAGCATAATCTTGCTGCTCTCTTCATTGAACTGCTCCAGTCCACTGGCCTTGACAATGTACAGATGGTTTCTGCCATGGCATTGGAAAACTTATCTCAAGAGTCCAAAAATTTAACAAAATTGCCTGAGTTGCCCCCACCTGGTTTTTGTGCAGCAATCTTTCCATGCCTTAGTCAACAGCCAGTCATTAATGGGTTGTGCCAACTCCACCGTGGATCTTGTTCACTGAAGGAAACATTTTGTCTTTTAGACGGGCAAGCTGTTGAGAAGCTGGTCGCACTTTTGGACCACACAAATGAGAAGGTAGTGGAGGCAGCCTTGGCAGCAATATCTACCTTACTAGATGACGGTGTTGACATTGAATATGGGGTGAAAATGTTATGCGAAGCAGAGGGAATTGGACCAATACTTGAAGTTTTATTGGAGAAAAGGACTGAGAATCTCAGAAGAAGGGCTGTTTGGGTTGTGGAGAGACTTTTGCGTACTGAAGAAATAGCATATCAAGTTTCTGGTGATCCAAATGCAAGTACTGCACTTGTTGATGCATTCCAGCATGCTGATTACAGAACACGACAAATTGCTGAGCGTGCCCTAAAACATGTTGATAAAATACCAAATTTTTCAGGAATATTTCCAAATATGGGATAAGGCCATTTCATGTTGATTTATAGAAATTTCAAGGGGTACAAGGAGCTGTGATTAAACCATCATTTGCTTGAGCAACTTTCTGGCCTACCTATGGCTTCTAGAGCGTCCTAGCTGCATGTCAGATACTGGTTCAAACTTTTTAGCCCTTTGACTTCTTATGGGGTCCTGGAAGTCGTTGGCATGCTTTCTATATTCATAATTCTGATTTATTATTGACCTTTTACACGATTGCATATATTCTATACTCTTTTTGTTACTGTATTAGATTTACTCTACTCTTTTTGTTACTGTATTAGATTTAGTTACTGTGATATTACAGATGCAGGTTCGAATCTTGGGTTTCTTCTGGTTCTGATTGGTCCTTTTCTTTTAAATCTTTTTTCGCCCTCTTTTCTGCTTGGAAGGCTTCTTTCCTTCAATTGTGAGCAAAGGACAAATTCCTTGAGATATGTATACGTTTAGGCTGGCTGGATTTTGCATTAGCAAGCTATACGCATCGCATTCCCCATTCAATGTTTAAGCAACCGGTATTATCAATTTAGTAACCAGATTTTGGTCTATACTGTTGCAACATTTTATTACCTGAATAGTGAATCTTTATTTCTGTTGTGATGGAGCGACTGGGAAAATTCTTTTTTCTTTTTTTGTCTTTTGGACAATTTCGCAACATGTAAAATGTTAAATTAATTTGGTCAAGACGGAAATTTTGGTTTTACAAATCTTGGTAGCAATGTTTTTAGATCAAGTATTAAAAAGTGAATAATATTTTAATTATAGCATTAAATAAGTTTTAAATGATACAAAAGGATGGGACTTCTAATTTATACTTTTTAAAATGTATATTATATGATGTCATATTTAATTTTTAAAAAAATTTCGTTAAAATAATTTTAATATAAATAAGCATATGATTGATTATTAAATATTTGATAGTATTTTGAGTTAATTTTAATAATTTAAAATTTTGATCTAAATATATATGTACATATAATAAAATTTAAATTCTTTCTAGTTTTTAGACAATCACGCGCTGTCTATGTCCATCTACTGTTTTGTTTCCTTATCAAACACTGGCAGGGGTAGTCCTCTTCTTCTACATTAAAGCAATTCTTGCAAATCCCATTTTTGGGTGATTCAAGGTTAACAATGGTGATCTTTGTTGGTTTATGCCTTACAGTTAATCGATTTAGTTATAGTTTAGTGACAAATTATTTAAAGGCATTCATTAACTTGTACATGTTTTGATGTATATGATAAAGTCTATGGGATAATTGTACATTGCAAATGAAATTATAATGAGATTATAATTATGAGATTTATATTGCATTTATATATTATTTCTAAATGTTCCTAGTTATTATTTCATTAAGATTGGACATTAATAGAACAGAAAAAGAATAGCACACATTTTGTTTTTCCTTATGAAAGAAGTAGTCGATCTCATGAGTTAAAGTATAGAGATACTTAAACAAACATGTGGGTGCTTGCAAGAGAACTTGCTAGAAAACTAGTTCACTGAATAATCAAGATAGAATTCATCACCCTAAAGTAATTAGGGAGAATGTTTCGTTGTTCTCGATTAATATTGATTCAGGAAATCCTTGGTCAAGATGAAATGATATTTTGTAAACAGTTTACAATATTATTAATTGAATCAATAGCTAATGGCGGAGAACTGTTATAATTGGACTTAAAATAGAGTAGACATTAATTCCATGCTCTATTAGTTGATGAAAGGATTGAATTATACAAAAAAAATCATGTATGGAAATGTTATTCAAAACTACTTTGATATTCCTAAATATTTAGGTGGTCATGATGCGTTGCTAGAAGCCAATCTTAATATATGATTATAAATTGTTTAATTGGAGAATTAAAGATAAATTAAAAGGAGTTTTAATTTATCTAATTCTAATTAT
>JANIJH010000004.1:20369009-20384987 GCA_024520975.1 Erythroxylum areolatum
ATTAATTATATCGTCTGGATTTGGAGATTTTATAGTATACAATGATGTTGTATAAGAGATTAGGATAAAATCCAATGTAGCATGATAGGTGATTTCATATGCATGGAGACAATCGAAACCTCACGGGTTGATTAGTTGATACATGAATTAAAACTTGCTGCAATAGTGATCACTTGAAAGTTTGGAGACATTATAAGTACAGAAACATTTTGAAATATACAGATCATTAAACTTTGAGGTAATCATTAAGTTGAAAGAATTGAATACGAGACTGAGATAATAGATAGAGTTCTTTGAAGGATTATGATTGTACAAATGAGTATTTCCCCGTAAAGTTAGTATTGTATCTGATAATTAAACAGAAATCCTGATAGCAGTGAAGCATGAATTTAGATATTGGGGTTATCAGATCTAGTGCAAAAAGGAGCATAGAATGTAGAGATGAATTTTGGGCAAATCAAAGTACTATTTGCTATAGAATTGAAGATCAGTTTCACATGAAAGGATTAATAAAGGTCAAACTGAGGATTCAAAAATTGTGAATCTTACTAAGAAATTGGAAATGAATACGAATTTTGATTTTGAATAGGAAGAATGATATTTTGTGATTGAAATAAGAAGTATGTGTACCGATAAAGATGATTGAGCAAAGAGATCGTTAGATAAGCATACATAACATCCTATGATATACATTCTGGTAGGAATATGCCGAGATGGCATTTGATGGCTAAAGAGGTAGAAGCAAATGACCACACTTGTGAGTTACCAACAATCTTGACTGTTGTAGATATGCTTAAAGCTTACATGTTTGGAGTTTATAGGATATGAGATCAATATACAGCTTTTATTGACTTTAACTATAACAATCATTATCGCAGTGATGTCACTAGAATATTGTATGGGGCATTATAAGACAAAAGTAGTCGTCTGCCCTTACACTTGAAATGAATAAGGCCCAAAATGGTTCAAGGTCAGGATTAACTTAAAGGATATTGTTGATGAGTGAAATGAATCTGTAATAGAAATTAAGTGATTAAAAAAAAGATAAAGGAGTTGGTGGATCAACATCGAAGGTATGGAGTATACTGAGACGAACATAAAAGATGAGTGTATTAACAATACAGTGATGTGAATTATTAAGTGAAAGATAAATTGTCTCTGAAAATATCACCTTGCTAAGGTGTGCTTACATTTAGTTCAAGTGTGCTCAGGTTAGGAAAAAGGATTAGCTACGTTGATATGAATTGATTAGTACGAAATTATTATGAGTTAGTGATACTGATGAAAGATGTCTTAGATTCATAATGTGATATATATGAGTTTGTTAAGAAATATTGATATGATATAATATTGGTGCTATAGACACCGGAAGTGGAAAAATTATGAGTAATCTGAAACATAATGAGGAACTAGTTAAGAAAGTGAATGACCAAATAAAGGATTGAAAGACCAAGTGAGAAACGGAGGGACATCCTGCCTTCCTGATTAATTAGGTAAGAATTTCGAGGACGAAATTCTTTTAGAGGGAGGGGGATTGTTGGACCCTGAAAAAATTTTCAATTATCATTGATTTAATTGTTTCCTTATTTTTAGAATTGAGTCATTAATTTGATGGGCATAAATAGAGATTTGAAATTAGATGGAAAGAATTGAATTAAGTTAGAATTAATATGGTGTTTAAGAAGATTAAAGGAGTTAGGAGGTAAATGAAAGAAGGGGCAAAATGAGAAGACCAAAGGAGAGGAGGGTTATTTTTGGAAGAACAAGACCAAAATGTGGTCTTGTTAAAGAAAAAAGAAGAGAAGCATCATGAGAGGGAGAGAAGAAGAGAAAATAACGAAGAAAGGAAGAGAAGGAGAGAAAAATGAAAGAACATCAAGCTAGGGTTTTGGAGATCTTGGAGATTTTGAAGACATTGAAGCTAAACAAGTAAGTATAAGCATTTACCCTTCTTGATTTTTTGAATGAAGCATATTTAGTGAAAGTTAGAAGTGAAATGAAAGTGAAAATGAAGTCGAATATATACAAGAGCTTGTTGATGAATGGTATATTTAAATGTTTTTATTTTTAGCTAATGATCAAAGATAGATTAAGATTTGTTTATAGATGATATTGAGTTGAAATGGAGTAGAGGACGAAGTGTCAATGAGGTAGAAAGGGATGATTTTTGCATAAGATGTGTTAGGTGTAGATGTTGGATGTGAAAAATTTGGAAAATGGGATGAGGTCTAGAACTTTCGTAGGCTTCTGGACAAGTTCACCACGGCGAACTCCTGACTTCGTTGCGACAAAGTCAACTTTCCTGCATGAACATATTTTAGTATTTTAATGATATCTTGCCCTGTATTTATCCAAATAGAGTGATTTTTGATTTAGGATAAACTAGAGACATAGGAATACAAATTGTCTGATGAAATAGAGCTTTAATTCACTCTCTAAAAATCTCAATTTTTGGATGGAAATTGAGCACAAAATACTATTTTAGCATAAGAACAATCCTAAAATATTTTGGTTATAACTTTCTAATTTCTGAACGCAATTGAATGATTTTAGTGTCATTAGAAACTTAAGACAATGGGGAACATTTTTCTAGCAGAAAATGTTATCAAATGTCTTCATTTACCTTATTAGAATGATCATGAAAAATCCATAGGTTGGGACTTTTGGAAGAGTTTGAGTATTTAGAATTTATCTCGGTGAATATGCAATATATGGGTCCTCAAATTGTATTCCTATTGAATGGGAATTTTTGTCTTTGATAAAGGGAATTAAAGAGGATCAAGAGGAGAGGCATCTTTGAGCAAGGTTTAAGCAAGGACTTCAAGGTGGGTTAAAGTTTTCCAATTAAGTAATAGGCCATTAATGTTTTCTTTTAAATTATGGAAGTAAATGATTTCAACTATTAGATGAATGCACATTATAACTCTTTGAATGCTTTGAAAAAGTATTATGTGTTTAGTATAAGCATATTGTGATGAGGAATTATGAAAAGAATATGAAAATGATTTTTGAAAAGATACTATGTTTGTAAAATCAAAATTTGAAAATGTGTCATTTTTGGCAATAAGTTTACAAGTGTTGAGATACATGTTATGTGGGTTTGATTTGATCCATTATGTATGTCAAGTGCACTTCGACTAAAGGCTTCTTCCACCTGCCTGCTAGTGGCATGGAGCTCCTTCATGGACTCCCTCATGTTTACAACTACACAGAACCACTATAGGATTGTGTTAGTTCGTTCTTTTCATGACTACATAGGACCATTATATGGGAATGTATTAGTTTATTCTATTTATGGACCTTCCAAACCATTTTGACGTGCTTATGTGTCCATCATATGTTGACAAGATTGATGCATACCTGATTTGCATTATTGTGAATTTGGTTGAGAATTTGAGAAATATGTGCTTTATGATTCAATGTGAATTTTCGTTACAATGGAAATAAGTATTTCAATGGTTTTGCTTGTTATTGGTTAAAAAATTGTTACCCACGAGCTTTTAAGTTTACCCCCTTTCGTCCCATCTTTAGATGAAGAAAATGAGATCGAGCGATCAAGAGTCAAGGCATTGCTCCGAATTCTGCATGTTTTGTAGTTTAAGCTAGATTTTGTAAACACAAGGCTTTAGTCGCATTTTAAGGATTATTAGTTTATGTAACTTTTTTTATTTGGAGATTTTGAGGCATTGATGTATTGTGGCTAAAATGCCCATTAAAGCTTTGTAAAACTTTGTCCTTTTGAGGCTAATAAAATATGAGTTTGTTTGTGGATGAGGTTGAGTTGAACTTAGGTATACTTAAGGAAGTTCTCGATTTGAGATGATAAATTTTGAATACGAATTGTTGTTACATATAAGTGAGATGTGTTATGGTAAAGAAAAAAAAAGGAATTTGAGGAGGATGAGAATTAGTGGTAAGTAAGGAATCAAATGAGTAAAGATTAGGGAGTTTTATGAAATAATGTTGGCAGTTGAATTGACATGAAATGATGTTGTATTAGAGGAAGTGAATTTGGGAAAAATTAGAGTAAAAGTAAGGATTGGATAGATGGAGACACCTAAGGAAGGACTTTGAGTGAACCCTTCCTAAAAGGTATTATTATGGTTAATTGTGTATCTTTGCCGCGGCGAGAAGCTTGTATTTATCCCGAGACGTGCTTGGGTCTAATATATGAACTTTGTCGAGGTGAACTTTTCCCGAAGGGTCTCGTAGAAGTTCTCATTCGTTCACTGCAGCGAACTCACCCGCCCCAGGGACCCAGCATTTATGGTATTAAAGCATAAAGATGAACTGAAGATGGTTAAGGAGATTTCATTGGATTACGCTCACGTTTTATGACTCTAAAGTTGGGCTCTAAAAACAGGTAACAATAATTTAATATGTTTGTATCTTGAAAATGGAATGGATTTTGGAAATTAAGGATTTGAAGATGCAACCATGTTTCCTATTTGAATAAGATTACATATTAATTTATTTGTCAATTAAAACAAAAACCACATCCACATTTTGTTGACTTTTACATCATAATCTGAATTTATTTTTTGACCAACCATTTTTGCACTTTGTGTGGCTTACATGGTTGCCTCTTGTTTTTTTTTTTTCCATTCATTCCATTTTTGTCTCTTTACATCCGAATTGAACTCAAGTTCACAGAGAACCATCCTTTTCCATATTTTAACAACGGACACTTTTAAATTGTGATATTTGGATAGGCCACTATCTTTTGAATCACCAACCATGACTGTATAATGCACCTTATAATTTGTGTCCTTTTATTGTCAAAATATGGATAAAGTATTAAAAAAAAATTATACTAATTCTTTTAGAATTGATTTATGTATTACATTTGATGAGTGAGATAGTTTGCCTTTTATCCAAGTTAACTCACCATTTAACCCTTATCAAATTTGCTTTTGGTTAGTGTTTGAGCTTCAAGTGGTTTTTACCCTTTCTAGGGTTTAAGTCCTCTAGGGACCTTCCCCAATGTTGACTTGAGGCTAAGACATGGCTTGGGGGTAAAGAAATGATAAACAACTCAACCTAGAGCTCAAAAAATTTTCTAATAAAGAAATTATATAGAATGAATGCATGTAAGAGGAGTTCCTTACTTTAACTTAGTCGAAGGTTGTTTGGTTATTTTTATACCAATATTAATTTTACTACACATGCACGACATAGCTGTAACTAATACTTGTGAAGATAATGAATATTAGTAATTATTGTTATCTTATTATCTAGTTTACGAATTTGATTTTTCTTATAATAAGGAAAACAAAACTTAAAAAATAAAAATAAAGTAGGAGACAATATCGAGTAGAGAATAAAGAAATCACTTAGCAAATAATCAATATCAGGAATTAGTTTCTAAGTGATGAATTGTAACACCCCACTATCATAGAACATATACCCAAACATCCAGAGGACATTCAAGAACATACCCTATGAGAATGAATTTTTAGAGCAAACATATTAACTCATCATGGCTTCATAAAGAACATAAATATTTTAAGTTCAACTCATCCCATTTCATTAAAAACAAAATTTACATTGTCAATTCATTACACACCAACCATATATTTATATTATAAAACCATCCGTGAGTTCACAATTTGATATAATAAAGTCTACATGATATAAGTTACTAAACATAAACATTCTATCTAAATTTCTCAAATGTCAGCTGACCAAACTTTTGAATCATTTCTTGTTCCCAAAATGGACAATACTAGACTTCAACTAGATTGCCTTAGAAGTTAAGTCTCCTCTCAGTACCTGTAAAATCAATGTTACAATTTTGATGAATTTTGTGAACTCAGTGAGTGAACCATCATCGATGTACTCACTTAAATAGAACATAAACATCTCATATGTAAAACATAGTTCATTCAGTATAATACCTTATCCAAAATCAAATCCCATATATATTACCTTACTTATCATATTTCAACAAGCATATTATGAATACAAAATCATCATATAGTCATTTAAGAACAATCCAATCATTTATCTCAATTCTTCAAATCATCAACATGTACATAAGCATTACACATCATTATAACAACACAATTCAACATTTATTTGCAATCAATCTCATGAACACATGTAAAGATATAGATGCAAATGCACATAAAACTGTATTTGTTGTGGATACCAGGCTCACTTTAGATACGGTCCTGTGCACTTATCCTTTAACATTCTTATGATCAAAGTCCTCTTATAACACACACAAAATTGTTACTTTAAATCTAGAACTTTAGAAAGCTAAATCTATACATTCACCAAACTTTTTCCAGCGATATAATTTCAAACACTTACTCAATTCTCATTCATAATTACCCCATGTTCTTCAATGCTCATTCATACATACCTTATACAAATTTATCATGTTCTTAAGATCATGTTTGCATTAAAAGAACACATTTATTCCTTTAACAAACCATAATTTTCCAAATTTGAACTCAACCATATCAAAATAGTCCCTTCTTCAGGTTATGACTTAAATTACCTACATAAACTTATCAAGATATCTTCTGGCCACATTGTTTAACAAAAGCATTAATAAGACATCAATAAACATTTTTTATGTTTTATACTTTGACTAATTCAAGCTCTAAAGTCCCCAAAAATCAAGAAATAATTTAAGCTTCCTGCACAGGGGTCTATCACAGGCAGTATTAGGAAAACAAGCATAGCTCAAGCTCTAGTCACTATTTTATCAAGCCACTTTCACAGCAGTCAAGCTAAGAATATATCTACAACTTTTATTCTTTGAGTTTTGTCAAATTCAAGCGCTAAAGATATGTAAAATAAATTGAAAGAGGAAGATGAAATTGAAACCATAATTTTGACCTACAGCTCCAATTTTCCATATTCAAGAACACTTCAATAACACCTATCTTTAACATGAATCCACCTTTATTTATACATAAAATCTAAACCTAAATGATCCATTTAACATTCTATAACTGTTGGACCCAGAACTTTTCTTAGAAGACTAGAACTAATAAATGAGAGATATGGATATGTCCATGTTCCGCTATGGTGTTTCGAGTGGATAAAAGATTTTGAAATGAGAGGAATTAAGGTAAAAGTTAGAAGCAGAATGAAAGTCAAAAATAAAGTTGCATTTGCGTAGTACGTTGATGAAAGAGATTTACATATGTATATGTTCTGTTATTGGTGTTCATGATTAATTATGGGCTATATTTTTCTTTATGGATGATATTGATTTGAAATGGAGTTAAGAATGAGGAGTAAATGAAGTAGAAAAAGGCGATCTTACTATGATGTGTGTTATGGAAAGATTGTGAAACAAAATGGATGGTTGATCTAGAAAATGTTTATGGAGTATGCTTCAGTTTTTTAGCCACAACTTTTGACTTGTTATCCAAATGAGATGATTCTTGATTTGGATTAAAATAGAAACATATGGCTACATTTCTTATGAAGACATCGAATTTAAATTCTATCTTTTAGAATCTCAAAATTTGTCATGAAGTAGAAAACTGGGTGTAGTACATTGGATGAATGTAAAAATTTATATTTTGTATTCGAGGAAAAAGCTGGATTAATCTAGGCTAATTTGTGCAAAGGTGTCTTCTAGAAAGTTGTAGGTATTTCTTTTAATTTTCCAATGATTTATCATACAAAATTTTTAGATTTCTAAGCAGAAAGTGAGGGTCCTTGTAAAGGAAGAAGTATCTTCTGTCTTTCACTTCTTCTGCCTTTTTGCTTCTCCTGTGATGATGTCATCGTCTTTTGTATTTTTTATCGTCTATGTTTTGCTGCTTCTACCTTTTTACTTCTTTTGTGACGACGTCATTGATGACATTATCTTCTTCTATGTTTTGTATCATCTGTGGTTTGTTTCTTCTTAGTTTTGCTTCTTCTGCCCTTTTGCTTCTTCTGTGATGACGTCATCTTCTTCTATGTTTTGTATCGTCTGTGTTTTTCTTCGTCTTAGTTTTGCTTCTTCTCAGTTTTGCTTCTTCTCAGTTTTGCTTCTTCTCAGTTTTGCTTCTTCTCAATTTTGCTTCTTCTCAGTTTTGCTTCTTCTCAATTTTGCTTCTTCTTAGTTTTGCTTCTTCTCAGTTTTGCTTCTTCCTAGTTTTGCTTCTTCTTAGTTTTGCTTCTTCTTAGTTTTGCTTCTTCTCAACTTTGCTTCTTTTTAGTTTTATTTCTTCTTAGTTTTGCTTCTTCTCAGTTTCATTTCCTCTCAGTTTCACTTCTTCCTAGTTTTGCTTCTTCTTAGTTTCACTTCTTCTTAGTTTCGTTTCTTCTCAGTTTCGCTTCTTCTTAGTTTTGCTTCTTCTCAGTTTCATTCTTCTTAGTTTTGCTCCTTCTCAGTTTTGTTCCTTCTTAGTTTTGTTCCTTCTTAGTTTTGTTCCTTCTCAGCTTTGTTCCTTCTCAGCTTTTGTTCCTTCTGTGTTTTGCTCCTTCTCAGTTTTCACCTAGCCTATTTTCTATTCCATTTTTGATCCTTCAGAAGTTGGAATTTATCTTTTAGGTCTTCTTAGAAGTTGTAGATCTTGAATTTCCATTTGAAACCATTTAAAGAACACCTAAATTTGATATTTTTGGAGAAAGTTATGGCTGTTTCCCCGAAACGGGTTCAGTATGATTGAGGACAAAAACATGTTTGATTCTTTTGGCCATAACTTCTTCTCTAGACACCCAAATGACTTGTTTCTTGAACCATTGGGTTCTTAAGACATTTTTCTACATCCCTGAAAAAATCATAGCCTTTTGAAATGACATGAGAAAGATTGAGTGAAAAACACAGGACTGGTATAGTGAGTGTGCTCTTAAATAATAGGAATTGGTGTTATTCCACTGAATATACCTCAGTATTTTGATGATTTCTGGCTTAGTAGAGCTCCAAAGGAGATGATTTCTAATTCAGGACAAACTAGAGACATAAAGCTACAGATGGTATGAAGAAATTGGAATCTAATTCAGTCTCTATGATATTTAAATTTCGGATAGAAGTTGTGCTTAGTATACTGATTTGGACAAGAGCAATCTAAAAAAAACAAATGTTTGAAGTGTATTTTTAAAATCACAAACCAAATGGATTGATTTTGGTGTCATTGGAAACTTAAGACAAGGAAGAACATTTTTCTAGAAGAAAGAGTTATGTCAGAATATTTAAGGGTGTTTTTGGAAAGACACTTAAATATAAAAGACATAAGGCATAAATGGAAGGGCAAATGGGACATTTCTCAATCATTAGGGACATAATTGGAAGAAGAAGTGTTGTTTTGCTTATAAATGAAGAAGAAAAACGTGAATGGAAGGATAAGCAGAAGAGAAGAATGAGAAATTTAAGAGAAAAGAGAGAATGCCATGAAAAAGAGAGAGAAATACAAAGAGAAGAAGAGAATGAGAGAAAGAAGAGAAAACAAGCTAGGGTTTAACTTTTCTTAGTCTTCAATAGAGATTTTGGAGTTATTCAAGAAAGGAAAAAGGAAGAGGAAGAGAAGAGCTTCCCTTTAAGCTAAAGATCTCTCCAATTGGTGAAGAATCAAGGGAATCAAGAGAATCCTATCCAAAAGCAAGGGGAAAGAGAAGCTTAACTTGAATTTTTGCAAGCGAACTAGGTGGGTAATGTATTTATAGTTAATGTGTGATTGGGTAAATTCTTGTCTATTTGTGAATATGTGTTAAATTGTTTGAATTTGATTTGTTGAAAATACATGATGACTTTGATTTTGTTATATTGTGAAAGAAGCTTGATATCTTTATAAAATTAAATTGTGATTTTGATCAATATTATGCCATTGAATTGTATTGTGACATTTTGTTTTGAATGGAAAGAAGAAAGAGCATTAAAAGTATTAAAGTATTTCATTTTGATAAAATGATTTTGAGCATTGATTTTGTGCCTTGTTTGGGCGAGAGAGGAACCGTTTCGTAGTCACATGCATGTCGCCATAATAGCCTTCTCCCAGCTGCCTACTTGAAGCCATGAGATCCTGAGAATTTGGACTCGTTTTGTTCACAGATCAAACTTCGGTTTCTCTATTTCGTTCCATGAAACTCTCGAGCCATTTGTGTGTGCATTTCATAATTAAATTGTTAAGTATGAATTATTTTGAGTGTGTTATGTTATGAATTTTCGAGTTAAATAAAGTATGAATACTAGAATTGCTAGACACACACACACACACACACACACACACACATATATATATATATATACATATGCTTGACTTTGGTCAATTGCCAATGGCTATGAATATATTAGCCACTGAGCTGTATAGCTCACCCCACAGTTCCCTCCTCAGGTGCAGAAAGAGAAGATTAGCGATTATTGTAAGGCATTGGAACTCCAAGATCGTTAAAGACTTTCGTAGTTAAGTTAGTTCAGGAACTTTTTGTATATTAGAATCATATCAAGCATAGACATTCAATTGTATCATGTGTATTTTTATACGTTGTATTTTTTAATTGTATTAAAATAAAAGGGGTAGTTTTTGAAATGTAAAGATGTTCTGAAAAAAAAACTTGCAATGTGATTTGACTATTAATTGTCTCCGAATGCTGGGCTCTAGAAGCGGGGTCCAGCATTGTTTGGTATCAGAGCTTAGGCTTTTTCCTAGGCTTAGAATGCATTATAGGATAAATTATGTGCTATGAGATTTATTGTTGTATTGTGAATTGATGTGTTGCATTAAGTGACATGCATATCATGCATACGTGTAAGAAATAAGATTAAAATGAAAGTAAGCGGAAAGATTGTGTCTTAGCAAAGGAGTAAAATGTCACCTCGTAAAAGAATATGAGGAGTTTTGCAAGGATCTGCTGCCTCTAATTCCTCACCATTTGAGAAGGGTACTAAGAAGTATAGAATCCTAGTAATTGCAACCATATGAATTGCATGTATGAACTTCTATTAAGAGTTTAGACTAGTAGAAATGATGAGAAGAATGGTGTTTGGTTAGAGTGTAAGATGAGGAAAGTTTGGGGATATTTAGAAATAAGAAATGTTGTGTAGTCCGATATGTTAGACACAGATGTAGTATCTGTGGTCATGTCAACGAATGAAGTAACAAAATTTCGTGAGGATATGTACTTGAATTGATACGGATGTGAAAATATTTTCATGAGTTGACTAAAGTAGAGATGGAGACAGGGTGAAAACGACAAGATTTATGGTGTACAAGCAAAGTGGAATTGAAAGGTTGAACTCGAAATTTATGATCAAGTATAATATTGTATTAGTGAATTTGAGATTTGAATTTCAAGATGGCTATATGTTTATGCTCCTAAATTGATTAAGAATGTATGGAAAGTGGAATAAATGATAGTGATATATGTACAAGTCCTCAAGAGTTTGCCGATTAGCTTTTAAGAACACTCAGCTGATAATGTGGTTAAATTGGTGAATAATATGATTGAGTACATATGAGACCTATATGTGGATATGGATAGGAGATAATCAATGATCCCTATAGTTAAAGATTATGAGATGAATTAGAGTAACGAGATGGAAGTATAGTATATATGATTGTTGCAAGAAATCTTCTTTCGAAGAAGAATTGTTTTGAATTAGGTTAAGTAGATCAGGTAGTTTATATGAAGAATGATCAATAAAAGAACCAATCAGAGATGGATATGTAATGAATGAGAAGAAAATATTGGAGTTCTATCCCTAGTGGAGACTTAAGCATAACAGGTAGAGTATGCTACTGAGAATGTATGTATATTTTTCAATTTAAAAAATTATCCAACTACAAAAGTGGAATTTAGGAATTTGAGATAACACTATTGCTAATGTGAGGAGAACTTAGATCCACATTATATTCAATGAGAATATATAAAGGAGATATAAATTAGATTTTGATGAATGTGTTACCGAAGCAGGAAGTTAAGTTACAAATAAATTGAAATGTGAGGAGAAACTAGTATGAATGAGTAAACGTTAGTATAAGTCAATGTAAATACGAGGAAATCTAAAGAATGGAGAAGTTCATTTAAGAAAGCTGAGTCAATTGGGAAATTGAAAATAACGCGAGATAATGTTACCTCATCAAGGAATTAGTTATTTAAGAAATTAGGAGAGCTAATTATGGGCATACGGAGTTTGATAATAATTGTTTGAGTTAACAATTGCCCCGATAGTACTATGTTATTGAAGATTAAAGTGATCCAAGCAAAATTTGATGATGTATTAAAGGTATTCAAAAATTTGAGAAGAATAACTTGAATACGTGAAGAAAAATGTATAGAGCGTATGAGAAACGAAAGTAAAGAAAATTTTGAGGAACTATACTAATATTAATTATATCGTATGGATTTGGAGATTCTATAGATGCAATGATATTATATAAGAGATTTGGGTGAATCCAATGTAGCAGGATAAAGTGATTTCCTATGTATGGAGACAACTAAAGTCCTATGAGTTGATTATTCAATACATGATTTAGATGTACTATGGTAGTGATTGTTTTGAAGTTTGGAGACAGTATATTTATCTGAGATGAATATATATACAAGTATAGATAATAAAGGTTTGAGGCAATCACTGAATTGAGAGAATTGAATATGATACCAAGAAGATTGATATAAATATCGAAAGGCCCTGATGATACAAGTGAGAAATTCCAAGTAAGGCTACGTGTTATATTAGATACCCTAAGCAAAAACTCGATACTGAGGATTATCAGAACTAGAGTAAAAAAAAGCATAGAATGTGGGGCTTAGTTTATCCCAAATTAAGGATTCATGAATTGAGAATCTTATTAAGGAATTAAAAATGGATCTGAATTCTGAGTTTAAATTGGAAGATGAGGCTTTGTGATCGAAAAGGAGAAATATGTATACCTAATAAAGAGATAAAGGAGTTAATGGATCAATATCGAAAGTATGGAGTAAAATGAGATAGACATAAGAGTAAAGCGTACTGATACTATAGAGATGTGAACTATAAAGCAAAAGATGAAATGTTTTTGAGAGTACCACCTTCTCAAGGTGTGCTTAGATTGAGTGCAAAATGTGCTCAGGCTAAGATAAAGAAGCAACTAAGCTTGAATTGTTTTGGTCCAAATAAAGATATTGAGAACTGGACCATTGACTTGTGAGTTAGTATTACCAACAAAGGTGTCTTTGGTTCATAATGTGAGTATGTTAAGAGATATCAACATGATCTGATATTGATGTTATCGACACAGGAATTGGGAAAAGTGTGAGTAATCCAAAACCTAATGAGAAACTCGTTAAGAAAGTGAATGATTAAATGAGTGATTGAAGGACAGAGTGAGTCTTTTGACTATGATCATTTAAAGGAAATTATTCAAGTGAAGAAGTCATTAGGGGGACTGTGGAAAACATAAGACAATGTTACCTCCATTTGGTTGATCACCCAGGTAAGAATTTCAAGGACGAAATTCTTTAATGGGGGAGAGTTGTTGGATCCTGAGCTTTTCTTAGAAGACTAGAACTAATAAATGAGAAATGTGGATATGTCCATGTTCTGCTTTGGTGTTTCGGGTGGATGAAAGTTTTTGAAATGAGAAGAATTAAGGTGAAAGTTAGAAGTAGAGTGAAAGTCGAAAATGAAGTTGCATTTGTGTAATACGTTGATGAAAGAGATGTACATATGTGTATGTTCTGTTATTGGTGTTCATGATTAATCATGGACTATATTTTTCTTTATAGATGATATTGATTTGAAATGGAGTTGAGAATGAGGAGTAAATGAATTAGAAAAGGTGATCTTAGTATGATGTGTGTTAAGGAAAGATTGTGAAACAAAATGGATGGTTGATCTGGAAAATGTTTATGGAGTATGCTTCAGTCTTTTAGCCACAACTTTTGTCCTAGTTATCCAAACGAGTTGATTCTTAATTTGAATTAAAATAGAAACATATGGCTACATTTCTTTTGAAGACATCAAATTTAAATTCTATCTTTAAGAATCTCAAAATTTTTCATGAAGTAGAGAACTTGGTGTAGTACATTGGATGAATGTAAAAATTCATGTTCTGTATTCGAGGGAAAAGCTAGATTAATCTAGGTTGATTTGTGCAAAGGTGTCTTCTAGAAAGTTGTAAGTGTTTATTTAAGCTTTCCAACGATTTATGGTACTAAATTTTTAGATTTCTAAGAAGAAAGTGAGGGTCCTTGTAAAGGAAGAAGTATCTTCTGTCTTTCACTTCTTCTGCCTTTTTGCTTCTTCTGTGATGACGTCATTGATGACATCATCTTCTTCTGTGTTTTGTATCATCTGTGTTTTGCTTCTTCTTAGTTTTATTTTTTTCGCTTTTTGCTTCTTTTGTGATGACGCCATTAATGACATCATCTTCTTCTGTGTTTTGTATTGTCTTTGGTTTGCTTCTTCTTAGTTTTGTTTCTTCTGCCCTTTTGCTTCTTCTGTGATGACGTCATGACGTCATTGATGATGTCATCTTCTTCTTTGTTTTGTATCATTTGTGTTTCATTTCTTCTTAGTTTTTCTTCTTCTCAGTTTTGCTTATTCTCAGTTTTGCTTTTTCTTAGTTTTGCTTCTTCTCAGTTTTGTTTCTTCTTAGTTTTGCTTCTTCTTAGTTTTGCTTCTTCTTAGTTTTGCTTCTTCTTCGCTTCGTTTCTTCTTAGTTTCACTTCTTCCTAGTTTTGCTTCTTCTTAGTTTCGCTTCTTCTTAGTTTTGCTTCTTCGCAGTTTTGCTTCTTCTTAGTTTTACTTCTTCTTAGTTTCGCTTCTTCTAAATTTTGCTTCTTCTTTGTTTTGCTTCTTCTCAGTTTCGTTTTTTCTTAGTTTCGCTTCTTCCTAGTTTTGTTTCTTCTTAGTTTCGCTTCTTCTTAGTTTTGCTTCTTCTCAGTTTCACTTCTTCTTAGTTTTGCTTCTTCTCAGTTTCACTTCTTCTTAGTTTTGCTTCTTCTCAGTTTCATTTCCTCTTACTTTTGCTCCTTCTCAGTTTTGCTTCTTCACAGTTTTGTTCCTTCTCAGTTTTGTTCCTTCTCAGTTTTGTTACTTTTG
The DNA here is from genome assembly GCA_024520975.1 of Erythroxylum areolatum. Taxonomy (NCBI): domain Eukaryota; kingdom Viridiplantae; phylum Streptophyta; class Magnoliopsida; order Malpighiales; family Erythroxylaceae; genus Erythroxylum; species Erythroxylum areolatum. Next base: position 20,383,987 of record JANIJH010000004.1, read on the forward strand.
TGTTTTGTTCCTTCTGTGTTTTGTTCCTTTTGTGTTTTTGTTCCTTCTCAGTCTTCTTCTGGCTTATCTTCTGTTCCATTTTTGATCCTCCATAAGATGGAATTTGTCTTTGAGGTCTTTCTAAAAGTTGTAGATCTTGAAGTTCTCTTTCTAACCAATTAAAGAACACCTAAATATGATATTTTTGGATAAAGTTATGGCTGTTTCCTCAAAACGGGTTCAGTATGATTGAGGACAAAAATAGGTTTGATTCTTTTGGCCATAACTTCTTCTTTAGGCACCCGAATGACTTAATTCTTTAACCATTGGGTTCTTAAGTCATTTTTATACATCTCTGCCAAAAATCATAGCCTTTTGAAATGACATGAGAAAGATTGAGTTAAAAATGTGGGACTGGTACAGTGAGTGTGCTCTTAAATAATAGGAACTGGTGTTATTCCACTGAATATACCTTAGTATTTTGATGATTTCTAGCCCAGTAGAGCTCCAAATGAGATGATTTCTAATTCAGGATAACCTAGAGACATGAAGCTACAAATGGCATGAAGAAATTGGAATCTAATTCAGTCTCTATGATGTTTAAATTTCGAATAGAATTTGGGCCTAGTATACTGATTTGGACAAGAGTAGTCAAAAAAAAAATGTTTAAAGTGCATCTTTTGAATCACTAAACCAAATGGATTGATGTTGGTGTAATTGGAAACTTAAGACAAGGAAGAACATTTTTCTAGAAGAAAGAGTTATGTCAGAATATTCAAGGGTGCTTTTGGAAAGACACTTACGTATAAAAGACATAAGGCATAAATGGAAGGGAAAATGGGACATTTCTCAATCATTAAGGCCATAATTAGAAAAAGAAGTTTTGTTTTGCTTATAAATGAAGAAAAAATGTGAATGGAAGGATAAGCAGAAGAGAAGAATGAAAAATTTAAGAGAAAAGAGAGAATGCCATGAAAAAGAGAGAGAAATACAAAGAGAAGAAGAGAATGAGAGAAAGAAGA
>JANIJH010000004.1:20607118-20618827 GCA_024520975.1 Erythroxylum areolatum
TTATCACTTTAACTTTAATCCAATTCACCTATGTAACATAATCTCATTAACATTAACATGCTAATTAATTCCAACGTACACTAATCTAGCAAGATCCCAAAGTTAATCCAATCATGCTCATTTATCAAGAAAAATTTTTTGGGGGCCAACAGATGTATATCATAGGTTGTTATTAATGCTTATCTAACAATCTCTTTGCTCAATCATCTTTATTGGTATACATACTTCTTGTTTCATTCACAAAGTATCATTCTTCCTATTTGAACTCAAAATTTGTATTGATTTCTAATTTCTTAATAATATTCACAATTTCTAAATCCTCAATTTGGGCTTTGTTCATGTAAAACTAATCTTAATTTTCAGTGCAGCTAATCATGCTTCATTTTGCCCCAAATTCAACTCATTATGCACTCTTTATTGTACTAGATTTGATAACCTCAATATTCAAATATGTGATACACTGCTATTGAATTTTCTATTCAATGCATCTGATTACAACATAGCTTTACTTCTACCCGTTGTCTCAGTCTCATATTCACTTTTCTTAACTCAATAATTACTTCAAAGTTTAATGATATATATATTTATATATATCCAAGATGTTTCTGCACGTATAATGTCTCCAACTTTCAAGCAATTACTATTGCATCAAGTTTCAATTCATGTATCAAATAAGTAACCCATAAGGTTTCAATTGTCTCCAAGTATATGAAATCACTTTATCATGCTGCATTGGATTTATCCTATTCCCTGATACAACATGATTATATACTATAAAATCTCTAAATCCAGATAATATAATTAATATCAGTATTATAATTCCTCAAAAATCTCTTTACTTTCATTACTTATATGATTTACACGTTTTTCCTCAAGTATTCGAACTATTCTTCTCAACTTTTCGAATATATTTAATATATCATGAAATTTTTCTTGGATCTCTTTAATCTTTAATACTATAGTACTATCGAGGAATTTGTTAACTCGAACAAATATTTCCAAAGCTCTATATGCCTATGATTAGTTCTCATAATTCCTTAAATAACTAATTCCTTAATGAGGTAACATTGTCTCACGTTATTTTCAATTTCCTAATTGACTTCCTTTCTTGAATGATTTTCCCAATTCATTTGATTTCCTTTGTTTTGATGTTGACTAATTCTACTGTCTGCTCATACATACTAATTTCTCCACACATTTCAATTTATTTTCAATCTTAACTTCCAGTGTTTATAACACATTCATCAGGTCAAATTTGTATCTCCCAAACATATTTACATAGAATATAATTTGGACCTATATACTCTTCATATTAGCAATTAATGTCTCGTCAAATTCCAAAAATCTGCTCATGTAATTCGATACTTTACATCAAACAAAATACATACATTCTCAGTAGTATATTCTACCTCTTATGCTTGAGTCTCTGCTAGGGATATGACTCCAATATTTACTTTTGTATCATTACATATCCATTTTGATTTGTGCTTTCATTGATCATCCTTAATATAAACTATCTATTCTGCTTAACCTATTTCAATGAAATTCTTCTTCGAAAGAAGATTTCTTACTACTATTATCTATACTATTCATGCAATGTTTATTAATCAACTATTATCATCATCTCATTATCAACCATCCTTAATACGTCAAGAAGAACAATTTCTATCATTCTTACAAGGTCATAACGTTCTAATTACCAAAACTCAATGAAGTAGTTAACGTAATTACTGTCGCATATGCTAAGGTGTGTGTCATCAAAGTCATCCCATTTTGTCAAAAGATTTATCTCTGACAATTTACCAATTTATATCTTACACAAATGATACTTTGATCTCATTTGATCTTGGACAATATTTCTCTCTTTCTCTTTCCTCATTTCTGTCTCATTTCCCTATTGTCATTTTTTTCTTCCATAAGTATATCCTCAATCAATTCAGAATTATCTATACATAATCATTATGAAATTCTAATCTCAATTCCACTAATATCTTCTAACAACAGATCATAACTCTTATTGCATTAATCGGACAACCACTTCGGTTCCAATATCCTCTTCTTAAGATCATAGCAATGATATGTTTTCAATACATTTTGCTTGTACACTTTAATCTCATCATTTATACTTATATCCTTATATTCCTCAAACAATCCAAGGTAGTACATTCACATCTATATCACTTTTGGGGATATATAACCATAGTGCAATATTGATGTCATATTCAATAATGTATCCCCTAATCCAAATACGTTGAATCGTTATCTATCATATTTACCCATATACTATTTCTCATTTCTATTTATCCATAACTTTCCTTTTCTCATATTATGGAAGAGGATCGTTTTTTTTACTAAATCTATCAGTTCAGACTAGGGATCAGTTGCTACTGTCTATTATGACATGGCATGTAACTTGACACCTATTTCAAAAAGTGCCCATATAAGATGTTAATTCTAATGCTCTGATACCATAACATGTTGGACCCCGTTTTCAGGCTCCAACTATTCGAAATCATAAAACATGACCGTAATCCAATGAAATCTCTTTAACCATCATCGGTTTATCTTCATGTTTTGATTCCATAAATGTTGGGTCCCTGGGTCTCGAAGGGTAGGTTTGTCGTAGCGCACAGATGAGAACTTTTGTGGAGACCCTTTAGGAAAAGTTTGCCATGGCAGACTTTTGATTTCACCATGGTGAAGTTCACATATTAGACCCAAGCATCTCTTGGGATAAATACGCTGTGGTGAGAAGATTGACTTCGCTGCGGTGAAGATGCAAAATTAACCATACTAACACCTTTCGGGAAGATTTCACTCAAGAGCCCTCCCTAGGTTTCGCCATCTATCTTAACCTTACTTTCACTCTAACTTTTCCCATATTCACTTCCTCTAATGCAACATCATTTCATGGAAATTAAACTACCAACATTGTTTCATAAAACTCTCTAATCTATACTCATTTGATTTCTTACTTACCACTAGTTCTCATCCTTCACCAATTCCTACTTTTCTTTTCCATAACACATCTCACTTATATGTAACAATAATTGGTATACAAAATTTATCATCTAAAATCGATAACTTCCTTAAGTATACTTAATTTCAACTCAAACTCGTCCATGCACAAACTCATATTTCATTAACCTCAAAACAAAAGAATGTAACAAAGCTTTAATGGCATTTCAAGCCTAAATACATCAATGTCTCAAGATCTCAAAATACAAAAGTTACATGAACTATTAATCCTTAAAATGAGACTAAAGCCTTGTTTTTACAAATTCTAGTTTAAGATACAAAACATGCAGAATTCGAAGCGATGCCTTAACTCTTGATCACTCGATCTCATTTTCTTCACCTGAAGATGGGACGGAAGGGGGTAAGCTTAAAGCTCATTGGCAACAAGTTTATAATGGAGAAATAAGCAAAATGTTGAAAATATTCATTTGCCATAAAAATTCATATTGAATTTATAAGGCACATGTTTTTCAAATTCTCGTCATGTAATCCAATTTAAAAAAAAACACAATTTATGCATTCATCAACTTGTTCACAAAATCATAAGCACATAAGCACATTAGAATGGTTTAGGCAATCCAAAATAGAACATACTACATATTTCCACATAATGGTCTTGTATAGTCATGAACAGAACATACTACCACAATCTCTCATAATGGTCTTGCATAACCGTGAATTTATAGGAGTCCATGAAGGAGCTCTATGCCACTAGCAGGCCGGTGGGATAAGCCTTTTGTCAAAATACACTTGACTTAACTTAGGAGACCACCACAAATCTACATAACATGTATTTCATGACTTGAAAATAGTTCATAACATCTATTTCATGACTTGGAAACAGATTGCCTGAAATGACTCTTTTTCAAAAACATGATTTTCTTAACATTTTGCCACAAAGACATATTTCATAATCACAATTGTCTATGAACATGAAATATTTCACATGCATTTCCATCAACCAGATTCCTATACTGAACATATAACAATTTCTCAAGTCATTCAAAAGTAATAATGCAACATTTATGAAGCAATTTGAAATCATTTTATTTTCTTGCTTTATAAGAAAAAATTCATGGCTTAGTACTCAATTATAAACATAAAACCCACCTAGAAATCCTTGCTTAAACCTTGCTTAAAGGTGCCTCTCCTCTTGATCCTCTTGCCTTCCTTGATTTCCATTATCAATAAAAAAAATTCCCATTCAATAGGAATACAATTTGAGGACCCATATATAGCATATTCACTATGATAAATTCTAAATACTCAAACTCTTCAAAAAGTCCAAACCTTTGGGTCAATTTTTCACGATCATTCTAATCAGGTAAATGAAGAAATTTGGTAGCTCTTCCTTCTAGAAAAATTTTCCCCATATTCTTAAGTTTCCAATAACACCAAAATCATTCAATTTGGTTCAGATTTGAAAGTTATACCCTAAATATTTTTGAACTGTTCTTATGTTGAAATAGTACTTTATGCTTAAATTCCATCCAAAAATTGAAAATTTTAAAGAATGATTTAGAACTCCATTTCACCAGACAATTTGTAGCCCTATGTCTCTAGTTTACTTTAAATCAAAATCACTCCATTTAGATAACTCCATTTTCAACCCTCATCCCATTATCTAGATTTTTCACATCCAATATCTACACCCAACACATCTTATACAAAAATCATCCTTTGTACTTCATTTACATTTCATTTTCTACTCCATTTCAACTCAATATCATTCACAAATACAATAAACAAGACATTTTCATCATCTATTAGTCATTCACATTCATCAAACACATAGCATCATTTTATCTCATTTAACCTCTAACAATCATCATAAATGCTTCATTTAACCATTCCCAAAGTTTGCCTAGATTAGAAAACTCAACTTAGTTTAGAAATCCATAAACATCCATATAGGGATTCATTTCTTTCTTCCAACACAAACCCATTTCTCTCTCTATCCCTTTGTTTTTTCTATCCAAATAAAAAGAAAAGATGATAGAACTTACCTAGAACAAGCTGATTTATCTTCTTCTTCCTCTTTTCTCCCACGATCTTCTCTTCTTCTTTCTTCTCTATGATTTTCTCTCCTCTCTTTTCTCCTCTCCACATTTTCTTCCTCTTCTTCTAACTCAAGACACTTTTTCTTGGCCTTCCAACTATATCCCTCCTTAGTCTTGTTCTCCCAATTTTGCCCTTCACTTTATATAATGCCCACTTTGCCCCTTCTTTTAATTCTTATGATCTTTATCCTTAAATGAACTACCAAAAATACCCTCATACAATCTTACTACGTTAACACTTTAATTCAATTAACCTATGTCATATAATCTTACTAACATTAACATAATAATTAACTCCATAAAATAATTGCATAAAGACTTAAATCATGCTTATTCATCAAGAAAAAATTTTGGAGGCTAACAAATTTTTCTTACCACTTGGCTTTTTTTTCTTCTAGACCAAATGTACATTTAATTCGTTAATCACTCGATCAATAACATTTAATCTCAATTTACTAATTGAAATCCAAACATATCAAAATTCAAGACATACTAAATCACAATTCACATCATGTTCACTTAACTTCTTTCATACCCCGGGACATGTCAATTGAGTTCATATGCTAACTTGTAATGTGTACAAATATCAATTTGTGTATGAATGCTAATGTTATGCATGTATATGCAATACTTAATCTAGGGTTAAACCCTAAGCATAGATCGGAAAAAAGGATATCACACCATCATACCTGGAAAATTGATTAGAGATAACATTCTACTTTTCTAAAAAGATTTAGGAGTTAAGGGAGTAAATTTTCAATAAAATATTGTGTTATAAAGGTGGATTTCCATAAAGCATTTGACTTAAAATAACAAACTTTCATTATCCACACTATGGAGGCAATAAGATTCTGTAAATTATTTGTCCATAGGATCTACTAATGCATCTCAACAATGTCATATGGTTTCCTAATGAATAGAGAACTAAAAACTTACTTTTAAAGGAGGGAAGGGTCTAAGAAAAGGGGCTCCATATCCTTTGGCTTTTTATATTCTTCTAAAATTCTTCACCATTGCATAAATCTTAATAGGAACATCAAGTTTCATTAGAAATGAAATAAATTGAATATTTCAAGTCTGGCACTTATATATGACTTATTACTTTCTAAAACGCTAATGATAAATCCACTAACACTCTTATAAAAACCCTACAACCTTTAACATGATATCTAGTTTAGGAATGAATAAGAAAAAAATTTAATGGTATCTACTAGAGCTAAGAACTAAGACTCTTATCTTTCTACAATCATTAATATACCTAGAAAAATCCTTACACATACGTGGATTTATGAATCACTGTAAAGAGACTAAGATATATGGATTATGCATGGCTACTAGAGAAAATTCAAAAGAAACGTAACCATTAGGTTAACAAATCACTTTCTTATGTTTTAAGGGTTTAAATTATAAATTATGTTTTAAACTCACTACACATTTATTAGACTGCTCGTATATTTTTCTCTGAAGGCTTTACCAAACATATTAAATGTATGCTAAAAAAGTTTTTATGGTTTAGTAAATCATTTAAGAGACCTTATTACAATATGAACTGATGTAAAGTACGTAAGCTTAAACAAGATGTTGGTTTGGTATAATATAAGTATCAATTGTAAAATAAGGTCTTAATAGACAAACAATTATGGAGATTTACTAATTACAAGGAAGCACCTTAAAAACCCGTAATTAAAAAAATATTTCTTATACGAAGCCATGGTATTTATTTCACTCAAGATTGGGTTTTACGTTGGCCTTAATCTAAGAGTTGGAGGGTAAAGTGGATCTACCAATACTAACTCAAGTGCAAAAGCTTATGGGAATTTAAAGCAAAACCACTTCATCATGGTTAATGTCTCAGCAGCTAAAGTTGACGTAACAACTTTCTCAAATTATAGTTTACATAATTAGAAAAGAGAAAGAAGCATCCTTCTGATTTGATAATTGGGGTAAATTGGGTCCCATATATAGGATTGAACTAGTTCAAAGCTTATGCTATATGTTCTCAACAAATTCCCAAGTAAGCTCTATAGTAAGGAATGACATCAAGTTAATCAATCCCTCTATGCGACTAATGGGTTACTTGATTACATCCCTAGAGCTAATGAGGAAGAAGCTTGTATTTAGTTGAAACACCTATTAACAAGCTTTAGAAATGCTTTCTTTACAGTTACTTTGCAACCTCATCTTAATCAATTTCCTTGGTACTATCTAATTAACATGTGGTTGGTATATAAGGAGAAGTTGGCAATCTTAGATAAGTTGAAGTTTCTAAATAGACCGCTTCACTACAAGAAAACAAGGCATTCTGTGACGTTTTTTAAACATCACAGAATGTCTAAAAACGTCGTAGAATGTATTGTACGACATTTTTAAAAACGTCACAAAAAACGTCGTGGAATGCGTAGGCAAAAGCTTTCTGTGACGGTTTATGTAAAATGTCACAGAAAACACTGACATTCAGCGACGTTCATAAAAACGTCACTGAAAGTTTGGACAATCCGCGACATTTTTTAAAATCGTCGCAGAATTGTGACGTTTTTAAAAAATGTCGCGGATTGTCTAACATTCCTCGACGTTTTTAAAACGTCGTAAAATGTTAGAGATTCTGCGACGTTCTTTTGAAAATGTCGCGGAAGACATATTATTATTTGTATTATTTTTTAGTATTTTTCCATTTTTCGAAAATCATATTAAATTAATATTTTTTAATTTTAATAATTATTTTTAAAAATATATTTTTTTAATCTTATTTGTTTCATAACTATTCAATATTATTTATAAATTTTATTTATTTAATTTTTTTTAATTTTTTTAGTATATCATTAATTTTAATAATTATTAATGTATCACAAGAATTTTATACCTATAGATAATGTATTATTTAACTGCAATTCACAAACATATCATAATAAACTAATTAACATCAAAATACACTAATTAATATCAAAATACAATAATTGTAATTCGCAAACATGTCATAATACACTAATTAATTTTAAGGTTCATCTATCATCTGACTACTAAAAGTCCATTGTTGAAAGAACATCCATCAGACACTGTACAAGTTTGTAAGACATAAGATAAGGGCTGAAGAAGTAGCAGTATATCAAATGCCAAGTGTTTGCAGTTGTGAGATGATTGATGAAGATATCCCTCTATGACAACTTCACTAAAGGGTTGGATATTGTTTGAAACTTCTTCCTTAAATGAATTAAACTTCCTACTTTTCTTGTGCTTCTGAATACTACAAGCTGACACTGTGTCTTCACCAACAGCAGCTGTGGAGCTTCAAGTACATGACTAACCATACCTTAAAGCAAAGTATCAAGATTCCCATGGGTTTCGAAGGTACTTGTCCTTCATATTGTTATGCATTGAATGCTGAAAGTAAAAAGGTTCCGAGAGCTCAATCACAACAAATTTCTTATCCATAGAATGTGGGTTTCGAAGGTACTTATCCTTGTCTCTGCCCAATATATTTTCTGCTCCGTTTCCACCAAGTTCTGCCCTTTCTTTATCTCCTCCACCGTAGTAGCATCCAGAGAATGCAAGCATATCAGGTTTAAACCTATGCGTCAAAGTTAAAATTAGCTTCTCTTTCACAATGAAGATAATCACTCACATTTCTGAAACATCTATCACATCATTAAATTACCAAACTTACTTAAATGCAATAATGTATTTTTGAAGTTCAACTTATAAGTTCCATCATGTAAGGACTATCTAGTTAATAGAATAGACCAAAACTACTAAATGAGAATTGAGATAATCTTACCTCAAGTGAAGGGCAATGAAGTGCTCGCCTTTTCTTCTCATTCTCTCAACCAACTTTTTACTAGTTTCAAGAACGGGATCAGTGAACCTCAAAGCATGATAATTTACTCTACATCTTAGCTTTTGTAAATGAGAATCCAACTTATTTAAGAGTCCGTAATCTAACTTCCCAAGTTGCACTGCCTACAACATAAAAGAATACCAATTTGTGATTAACACTGAAGATTATTATGTATAGAACATGGTGATGGATTATGTAAACTGCATTTAATGAACTTGAGGCACTGTTCTAGGATGTGCAATTAATTGCATAATAGAAACTGCCTTTATTAGAAAAGTAGAGATCATAGGATTTTACGAAGCACAGCTAATAAGTCCCATTAAATACAATAGAGATATTTAATTGTCTGGTAAAACGTTTCAAACTTACATGCTTCTTAACAAGGATAGGTAAAACTCGATTTTCATAACAACTTGGAGTACAGTTCCTTGGAACGTGCATGCTATGTGGAATCAAGACTTTCCCACCTTTACTTAAGAGCTGTTTGACGATTTCAACATCTCTTGAAAGGAATGATATGAACCAATCAACATCGAAGTTTAGGCAAAATTGCTGGTCCAAAGATCCAAATCAATATCAGTGCCAACTAATTTCCCGGGGTAAAGGAAGAGAAAATGCATGGCTCAAAAATAGCTCCATACCTAGCATCTTTCCAGAAGGATTCCTTATCCAGTTTCAGAACAACAAGAGTGACATTTAAAATATAAGCTGCAACGACAACATCTGTTATCTGCAGCCATCAATGATTAAGCCAAATTACATATGAATTTATTTCTTCAGTAAAACAATAGCAAGTTGAAAAAGTCAATGTGTAAGAGCCAGAAGCCAATTAAACTTTTAAAAATGTGAGGTGGGACAACAATATCACAATGTGTGAGTAGTTCAAAAGCCTGTCCAAGAAACTCACCCCTATTCTTTGTTGAATCAGTTCTCCACTTGTGGCCATCAACAAGTAACTATTTGGATATGTTTTCATAGCAGTAGCTGTACCGTAATCAAATCCGTGCTTTAGTACATTTAACTATAACAGTACTAGAATATAGCAAATAAATTCTACAAAGTTAAGTTCATTTTTTCTTATTTTTAAAGGTCCAAAAACAGGGCAAATATTACACCCATACCTTTTAAAAAAAGAAAAAAACCTAAAAACCTACCAAAATTCAATTTCTCTAGCTGTTCCACTCACTTTCTTTCTAGCTGCACAAGGAAACAAACTATGCATGGTATAATTTACCCTGTGAGGGAAATACCTACAAGTGAGTAGTGCATTATAACAATGCAACAGATAAACATCATAAAATCCCAAAATAAGAAGAATCAAGGCATACCACACTCTGAGCTAATTCAAGAACTCCATATTTGATATTCAATTCATAAGACATCTTCTCAACCTTCAACTTTCCTGGGAAGTACAATAAATGGAAATCAGTCTACACAAGCTGCAAAACTTTTATATGTTTAATGGTACTTGATGAAGAACAAACCCTATACGAGTTGTTCCTTTTTCTGGCGAAGCTTCTCCCTCAAGCTGGCAAGCTTTTCGTTCTGAAACACTCTCCAATTTAGTTGATCTTCTGCCTTCCCCTTATTATCATCAAACAAATTAAACCCATTTGAAATTTCCCTTTGTCTCCATTACATAAAAATGTATGATGATCATTAAAAATGTTCAAATGATGTAAAAGAGAGATAGATCGAAATGGGATGGGGTGGATTAAAGTCGAACCTTTGCAACAAGCACATCGCTCAATCTTGAGCACAATGAATCTCGACGAATCTTCAAGGATTTCAATGATGTGTTGAACTCATTTAAACTAAAACATACTGCAACCACTGTTAGCACCATCAGTCACTATAATATCACCAAAAACTAAGACCTTCCAGGGAAACCATATATTTTGAAGTTTATATATCATTACTATAAACTTGTCACGAAAGATTTTCAAATCCAAGATTACGTATCCCTCTCCTTTCAGACATGCTCCATGAGCAAAGAACGTGCAAAGAACCCTGAAGAAGTCCACAGCATATAATTCAAAAGAAAATTCAAGAAGTCTCTAGGCTTTGGGAACATATGAATATCAAAATTGTTAACCAAGCATATGTAATTAAAGAACTAAAACCTAATTTTACAATAACGAACAAAAATTGAAAGAAAAAGGAAATTAAGAGCTATGAAGCTTGTTCCTAAGTTTAACAAGCAACACATAAATAATTAGAACAAAGAACGAATCGCTAAAAATAACACGATTCCTCATCTCCATGATTATTATAGCTCCTCCTCCTCCTCAGCGCCAACCTCCCTTCCTCCATAAAAGGAAAATAAAAAAAAACTTATAATTAAAACAAACAATCAACCAATCAATCTTTACTTTCAAGCTCATCATGATGCGAAGATATCCAATCATGCTTACCCAATCATCAACATTAAAAAAAAGACAAAAAAAAACAGAGATAATGCAACAAATAAAAAAAAGGGTAGGAAGACGGTCACCTTTTGGACATGTACAATTTCTTTGTCCATCTCCGTCCTTGTACAAAAGATATAGAGAGAGATGGCAAGCTTAAATTAAAGAAAGATTAAAAAAGTTTGAGACAAAAGGGTGGTAGTTAGGATGTACAAATAATGATACAAGATCTAATAACAGAAATAAGAACAACATCAGTCAAAAAGCTCTTGAAAGCGTATATACGCAAATGCTCCTTAATTCCATATCACCTCACGCACGTCAAATTCAACAACAACACCAGCAGTACTAACACATCTCCGATCGCCACGAACACGGGCATCGACGATAC
>JANIJH010000004.1:20924172-20934382 GCA_024520975.1 Erythroxylum areolatum
ATAAGGAAATCCGCTCATGCTTTATAAGGGTTAAATGAATTAACCCTACAGGGTAAGACGTACATGTTTTATGTTTTTAAAGAGTGTGGAAAAAAATTCTAAGGAGAAATGAAGAACATCACGTTTCATGATTTCACAAGCGTTGGATTCCGGACTCAAGCGGGATCCAACATTCATGGTATCAGAGCAAGAAGATGAATCGGTGTTGTTTAAGGAATTGCCATAGGTTTAAGTTCACGTTAATGATCTGAGGTTGGGTTCCAAAAACGGTGCCCAACATAACTGACATACATGATTAAATTCAACCAAGATAACACTTGGGAAGAAATTCAATTCAAGAGTTAAACCAACTTCCAAAATGTAGGATCCATAACTTGACACAGAACCAAATTCGATGTGTTTAACTATTATACATTAGAGGATGTATGTTAAGAGTATGTGTGGGCTTGCGTAATGGATGGTTATGGACTTAATCCCAATATGATTTGGGTGTCCATATCATGCCATATAGTTATGGTAACTATATATATGTGTGATATATACAAATGAGACCTAAGTAGAAATCCCTCAGTTAAAATATTGAAACTAATGTCTTCCATTAATATGGTGAGAACCAAAGTTCTTTTAGAGTTAGGAATATTTGGAAAACCCAAGTCTACTCTAAAAGAATATGCTTGATTTACAAAAATGTAATTTCCAGATTAATGGGTTGGTTTTAACTAAAAATTTTGATTTGTCGGGCAAACCCAAGGTTAACGTAGACATAGGTGAAGTTGGGTAATGTACATGCATCAAGAGTTGATAGCCCAATGTGTGTTCACACATCAATAGTTGATAGTACTAAATTTGATAGTTGCATTATAAATGCAATTGGTATGACTGAAACTTACCGATTGACCTAGGGTAGTTTATTGGGCAAACCCAAGATCATTCCTGGAGATATTAGATACCGACCCACTAAGGGAACTTCTATACAAGTTCTCTTGGATTCATATTGAGGGTTATTAATTTGCGAGAAAGTAGTGGGAGCCATAATGCATGTTATTAAAGTCTTAATTAACATGCATTTATGTATAGTCTAACACTATTTCTCTCCTTGACATTAGGTTGCAACAATCGACACCACGACCACTAGTGCGAACCTATGCTCACTTATGGAAGGCAATAAGTTGACTAGACTTAACTTCCTAAACTGGCTTAGGAACCTAAAAATAGTTGTCAAGTTAAAATAACTATACTAAGTCTTAGAAGAACCACTTCCCGATCCCCCTACTTCTGATGCTTTTGATAGTGATCAAAAGGTATACAGAAAGCATCTCAATGATAAGCCATTATGTCACCAAAATTGCAAAAGCAGCATGAGGCTATAGATGGTCATACCATAGTCTATCATCTGGGGGAGTTGTTTGATGAGCAAGCTAGGTTTGAAAGATTTGAGACCTCGATGTTGCTCTTCCACTCTGAGATGGCTAAGGGGACATCTCCAATGCAATATGCACTGAAGATGAATGGCTATATTGAGAGGTTAGCCTCTTTTGGCTTCTTGATGGATCATGAATTAAGTATAGACTTAATTTTGATTGACTTGACAAATAGTTATTCACAATTTTTGCTTAACTATAAAATGAACCAAATATCCACTACAATTCCTGAATTGATCAACTTGCTCAAAAAAGTTGAGTCATCTATCAAGAAAAACAATAAAGTTATGATGCTGGTGGACTCTTCTAGTTCGAGGAGGAAGAACCAAAAGAATAAGAAGTCCACAAGGCCTAAGGGAGGTGTGGTCAAGAAGAAAGCTAAGGAGATTGCCCCTAAGGGAACATGCTTCCACTATGACAAGGATGGCTCTTAGAAGAGGAACTGTAAGGCCTATCTAGAGTCACTAAAGCACAAGAAGGCATCAGATGCCCTATCTACTTCAGGTATGTTTGTTATTGATATTAATCATGTTTCTAATAATAACATATAGGTATTGGATGTGGCTCACACATACTTATATGTAGGACCTCAAGAATATTAAACAACTTAATAAGGAAGATTCAGACCTGTGTGTGGACAATGGAGCAAAATTTGCTACATTTTCCATAGGAGCTCAGGTCTTGATGCTCCTAGTTGACTTGTAATAGAATTGGATGAATGTTTTTATATACGTGTATTGACTAAGAATATTAATTCAAATTCTACTTTTAATAAAGATGGTTTCTATTTAAATTTTAGTAACAATGGTTGTTCTATTAGTTTGAATGGTATGCTTTATGCTATGGGTACATTACGCAATGGAATACATATATTAGATATGTCTAATCCAGTTTTAAATATCAATGACAATAAAAGACAAAAATGAGATAATGTGAAATCATCGTATTAATGGCATTGTCACCTTGGCAATTTAAGTAATAGATGCATGACTAAACTACACATGTGTGATAGTTTAGGGTCATTTGATTATGAATCATATGGCACGTGTGAATTTTGCTTATTACGTAAGATGACAAAGTTACCCTTTAAAGGAAAGGTGAATGAACTATTGGGCTATTAGCCTTAATACATTCAGATGTATGTGATCTGATGTCCATAAATGCCAAAGGTGGTTTCATATACTTCATTACCTTTATTAATGATTATTCACAATATGGGTATGTATATCTTATGAGAGTTAGGCAGAAGAATTAACTCACTTCAATCAGATCGAGGTAGTGAATACTTAATCCAAGAGTTTCTAAATTATCTCAAAGATAATGGGATAGTATCCCATTGGATTCCACCTTACATGTCGCAACATAATGGTGTGGCAGAAAGGAGTAATCAAACCTTATTGGTTATGGTGAGGTCAAGGATGGGCTTAACAGATTTGCCAAAATCCTTATAAGGATATGCATTCTAGGCTGTTGTTTATGCATTAAATAGTGTCCCTTTAAAGTTAGTTGATGTTACTCTATATGAGATGTGTACAAACAAGAAACCTTATCTTTCTTATATGAAAATTTGAGGTTTTCTGGCTTATGTGAAGCGAATTTAGTCAAATAAGCTAAAAGTTAGATTTGACAAGTGTTTCATAGTATGATATCCTAAAGAAACAATAGGATATCAGTTCTACAATGTTTTGAAACAAAAGATGTTTATTTCAAAGCATGTTGTCTTTTTAGAGAAAGAGTTTTTTCTAAAAGAAGACAATGGGAGCAAAATTAAACTTGTGGAAGTTCAAGATGCTCAAATAGATGCGGATTAATTGCCTAAACTTGAGACTATTGTTCATAATGATGAAACAATAATTCAACATTTTGACATACAAAAGGTTTGTAGGTCAAGTAAGATACTTTATATTCCAAAGAGAGGTGGATTTCTCATAAGTGAACATAATGACGTATTGCTCATAAAAGATGATGAGCCTACTACCTATGAAGGAGTTCTAAAGAGTTTAGAATTTGACAAATGGTTTCAAGATTTGAAATTCGAAATGGATTCCATATATGAAAACAAATATGGGCTTTGGTTGACCCACCCGAAGGGATAAAACCCATAGGGTGCAAATGGGTTTTCAAAAAGAAAATTGGCATGGAGGGTAATGTAGTTACCTACAAAGCTAGTCTTGTAGCTAAAGGCTACCATCAAAGACAAGGAATTGACTATGATGAAATATTTAGCGTGGTAAGCATGTTTAAATCCATTAGGATACTCGTAACCATTGCTGCTCATTATGATCACAAGATATGACAAATGGATGTGAAAACAAATTTCCTTAATGGAAACCTAACTGAGGATGTGTACATGTCACAACTCGATGGTTTCATATCCAAAGATGGTGAAAAGGTATGCAAGCTTCAAATTGTCATTTATAGATTGAAGCAAGTATCTAGGAGTTGGGATATCTTATTTGATGAGAAATTAAAAGAGTTTGGTTTCTCATAAAATTTGGATGAACCTTGTATGTATAAGAAGGTTAGTGGGAGTGCAATTATATTCTTTGTGTTGTATATAGATGACATACTACTAATAGGAAATGATGTGTTAGATTTACAATCAGTCAAGATTTGGTTGTCCAAGCATTTCTATATAAAAGACCTTAGAGAAACAACTTAAATTTTGGGGATAAGAATTAGAGATAGATCTAAGAAGTTTCTTTGTCTACATACATAGATAGATGCTAAAAAGGTTTCAGATGGAGCAATCCAAGAGAGGTTATCTTCCCATGATGTATGGGATTGTACTCTCAAAATCTATATGTCCAAAGACACAAGATGAGAGGACTCGTTTGAACTTAATCCCCTATTCTTTAGATATAGGATCAATCTACATTATTTACGAGACCTAATGTATCATAATTTGATTAGAGAAATCATTGGTAGAAATGATGTCAAGATATAGCGAGTGTGCCCATTGATCAGAATATTGTTGATCCTTTGACTAAGTCAATTCCGAAAAAGAGATATGATTCTCATGTACTTGCCTATGGTATTAGATACAAAGGCCATTGGCTTTAGTTCAAGTGGGAGGTTGTTAGACAAGTGCTTTAAACGTAATCACCTTTAACACTTAATGTAACAAAGTTTATGAATAATAAAAAGGAATTTTTGATAACTTGATTTTCATGTTCTTTATAAATTGATAATGATCTTAAATCAAATTAATGAAGTCCTTGATACATTACATAGCCGGAAGGAAATCATGATGAGATCATGATAATGAGATTCCTATCATGTGTAATTATATTAGTGTCTAAATTATCCCTAGTCATAGAATTAATGAGATGGGACATTATTAATTTGGATAGACTAGCACATGTTATACTCCTTGATTAGATCAAGCAGTGGATCTCAAAAGTTGTAAGCTTGAGTTATTTAGAGTTAACATGTGGCTGCTTGCTAAGAGTAGTAACTATATTGGATGACCTGCCATGAGATAATCATATGGATAATCTATTCTAGTTTCAGTGATATTCTCAACATAATAATGGTGCAAATATCCTTAGACTTGAGGTGCTCATGGATATCTTAGATACTAATCCTATAATTTGACTACATTCCTCGTTGCCTCTCAGAGGTTGCTCATAGGGTTGTGATTGGGTATAGCTTGAGGTATTCGAAGGTAATTGAGTAGCCAATAAAGGATTCACCACTCTTGATAGGAGAACATGATATCCACGGTCTCTTGTCGAGGTTATTACTAGGGAATCTCTAGCCACAATAGAAATGTCCTGAAGATAGTCTTTAACAACATATCTAATTAAGTAATGAGCCTCAAGGATAAGAACTAGCGTCATTTGGGCTAGATGTGACATAGTCAGTCTAGTAGGAGTTAACACTTTAACCATACTCTGAATTAGGTGGGATATAGAATGGTGAAAGGACAAATTGCATGGGAACATTGTCTATGGAAGGGTTTGTAGTCACACTACTAACTTTTCAGTCAATTAGGGGTCGTGATGTTTTGCTAGATACTGCTCATGACTTGCTTGAATTAAGTGTTAATTTAAGTGGTCAACATAACTGAGAACCTAATGAGTCACACATATTGAAGATACAAAGAATGAGTAAAACGGTTTTGGATGGGGATCCAAGATATGAGAGATGCATGACTAAGCTACAAAAGTGTGTTAGTTTGGGGTCATGTCATTGTGAATCTTGGTTATTAGGTAAGATAATAAAATTACCTTTTAATAAGCAAGATGACAAAATTACCCTTTAAAGAACGGGTGAATGTTTTCATGCTAAATTAAATGGTATTAAAAGCTAATCAAATCCCACTATCTCTCTATTGATGTTAGGGGTTAGAGGGAGGCCAAAGGGTGTCAAAGGCACTCCATTTTCATGCAAAAGTTATAAGAAAATGAAGTGTCTTTTTGTGAATTGTTCACCATCTTCTAAAATACTCTCTCAAAGAACACATAGCTAACAATTTATGTGTGTTCTAGCCATGCTTCCTAAGAGGTTTCAGGATTTCCAGAGATGTCCTCCTTTGTTCATTATAGTTTATAATAACCTAAATAGGTGAAGACAACGAAGAACGAAGGAGATTGCAAGGTGAAGTAAATCTCTTGTTAATATAAAAATCACGTATAATATATAGAATACACAAGAAGGGGGGTAATGCAATTGCAAAATTATTATCTACTCTTCTAACAACAACAAAATTAAAGAGATAAGCGTTAGAGAATAGACGTTGTGATTTATACTGGTTCCTTAACCTTAGGCTACGTCCAGTCCTCAGAGTTTGTCTGAGATTTCACTATACTCTTCAACCAAGTATTCTTTCTACACTTGCAAAGTCTCTTCAGGTCTCTCTCACAAAGTATTCTTTATCTGCTTCCTTAGTCTCTCCAGGCTCTAGCCTTTCTTTTGCTTGGAAAGATATTGTTCGAGCTTCACGTTACAGATGTATTCGCTCTCTTTCTTTCACACTTGAGTATAGAGTTTCTCTAAGTATTTAAAATCAAATTTTCTCTCTTGTATTATTTTTTGTTGTAAACATTGTTTAGTTTATGACTATGACTAGTTTTTATATCCTAAGTCTTCAACAGTCTTCTTGAGAAAACTGCTTCTTAAATCTTCTAGAAACTGTTATTAGTTGAGTCCTGTAACTAACTCTAACTAACTAACTGATTGATGTTCTAGAATAGTTTTCATTTGCTTCGTCTAGTACTATGTTTCTTCTGGTGTTGTACTTTCATCTGGTGTCACACTTTCATCTTGTGTCGACCTTATATCTTCTTATGTTGACCTTCTGTATCTTTTTATTTTGATTGTGTATCTTCTTATGTTGATCATGTTGAGTCTTAAGTATCATCTTGATTTGACTATGCATCGTCTTAAGTTGATGATTTATATCACTTACATTTTTCTGTGCACTTAACAAACTCATCAAAACAATTCACACACTTCTAAGATTATTATTATTATTTGATTGTCACCAAAATTAATAGAAGTGAAGTCTTCTTGACTTAATAATCTCCCCCTTTTTGATGATAACAAATAATCATAATATTATAAGATAAAATAATATTCAAACGAATAAACAAATAATGTCTAAACAAATAACAATCAAAGCAATACATAAGATATGCATAAGATATACAATGCTTTCTAATATTCTCCACTTTTCTCCTCGTCTCCTCCTATTTGTTATTAATCAAAAAGATAATTCATCTTAGACGCTTCAGAATTTTAGAATATATATGTTGAATATCAGTGTGGATCATCTTGAGGTCTTATTCAGTAGAAACACGTAGAAGTGTTATTTCCTCATGAAGCCACTGAATCACCCATTTCATCAACCTTAGTATGAATTTCCTCAATATTTTTCGCTAAGGCTTCCTGAACTTCCTTCTGCTTGTGACTATCTTCAGTCCAACTGATGAAATGTTTAAGGAACTCTGAATTAACAGTAGCATCTTGTTATATTTCACTAAGTGGATGAAGGTATTCAACAACAGATGGTTTTCTAGGTGAAACGTCTAACTCTATGATTTTGATTGAGGGTAATTTGAAGGTTTATTTTCCTTCTAGGAGATCAAGATCATCAAGTCTGGGTAGTTTAAAACTTGGTTGCCTAAGAAGGTGCAACACATGTTTGACTGAAGGTATGAAACCTAAGAGTCTGAAATGCATGATTAGATGCACAAAGGTTTCTAAGTTGAAATTGATACCTTTTATTATGATACTTTTGTACCTTCCTTCTGTCACTTTTCCAACTACCTTGAAACTTTCATCTTCGGTAGAAACTCCAAATTGACTTCCTGATGCCCTTGATGTGTGATGTGATACATAGACACTTATAGGTTGACCTGCATTACATGCATCGTCTATGTTCTTCACAGTCGCTTGAATTTGTTCTCCTGTAAGATCATCTTCATGGCCTTTAGGAAACATCTTCTTCTTCCCTTTTTCTTTGTTTATTACGGGGGTTGAACATCTTGGTTGTACATGTGGTACGGTCTTTATTGTTGTTTTGCTTGTAATCGGATAGGTTGTATAACGATCCTTTGAAATCTTCAATGGATATGGATCTAACTTTTCATCTCGTAGAATACCATATAGTCTTCATTCTTCATGATTGAGAAGAAGTATTGTCTGATCGTTTACTGGTATAGGCTCGACTTGTACCTTGACTGTCTGCTTCGAAAGGTCTCTAATAATAATTGAACTTCTATTTCAAACAGGTACTAATTCTTCTATAACTTTCATTTTCAAATCCTTTTTCTTAATTAGTTGAGAAGGATTGTAAAGTACTAACTAGTGTTTAACAGTCTATGCCTTTTATGGAACATCAAATGAAGAAACCTTTTTCTAACTAAGGTTCATCCTTTTTTGTTGTTCTGCTAGTTTGAAAGAGAGTTATTGTTGAGGCTTCTTCCTTTCAAATACTAACTTCCTTCTTATCTTAATCTCTCCAGATGATTATGCTGATTAACTTTGCAAGATAGAGATAATTGATTTGGTAGTCTGCTATCATTGCTTTTGCTTCTCAGAATCTTCACTATGAATCAAAACTTTATGCTTCTTCTGTTCTTATTGTCGTAAGGTCAATAATCTTGATGACCTTCTTGACTATTTAGGCTTTTCTGATTGGAGCATCATAGCCTTCCTCTTCAATAACACTTGTTGAGTTGATAGTTGAACCTAGCTTTCCTCCCTTTATAGAATCGTCTTAACTTGTATTCGCAAATCAGACGATTGTTCAACCTTTTCCTCTGTGGATATTCTTCTTGTTGATCGAGGTTTGGTTTGTATGTCAGACGAAACATGTTCACTCTTGCTTCGTCTTACTATAAGCTCCCCCTCAAATTTTGCTTTCGGTGTAAAACCTATATCCGCTTCATATTCAATCTTGATTCCTATTTTGAGAATAGTAGAGGCATTAATAACACTCTTAACATTTATCTTTACCCTATTTCCTATTGGATCGAAAAAAGAAAGTATGCTATATTCGGAGAACCAGTAGATTTCAAAACTTTTTAGAAATCTTATTTGCAACCGAAGCAATATATCCAAATCATCATGCCATTCCATATATGATATGGTATAAGGATAATAATAGATATAAACAAGTTGAAGAGTATTACCAACTCCTTTGCTACAGCTTTAATTCCTTGTTATGCTAACCTCTCCTTCTTCTTGTATCCAAAACCTTTGCTTTGTCAATCTATCTACTCCTTGTTGTTGTATCCTCAACCAATTTGATTTACCTTTTGTTCTCCTAGGACAACTTAGTTAGCAAAATCTTTTGGTGGGATAGGAGAAGAAACACTTTGGAGAAGTATTTTCTTAGAAGAAAGAAGGAAACAATGAGACACTTCTCATACTAAGTTTTGGCCAGCATAGGTGAGAGGAGAGAGTTGGTCAAAACAATGCAAGAACCTTTTTCTTACACTCCTAATTTCGATTATGCATAATAAGAGAGAAGAGGGGAAGCATCCAATGCATCACACCTTTCTTTAATCAAACATAAAGAAGCCATTAAATGAGACTCTTCTCATTTGTTTTAAGATGGATATATGAAAAGTCCAATCACCTAATATTATCACGTTAATTTCAGTTTTTGATGTTGTAATAAGGAAGATGGTCCATCCAATGTACATCTTTCTTTTTTAATCCAATGAAAGTTAATAGGTTATACGCTAAGATTAAAAGATGACCATTAAACTATTTAATGGTAAGTTCATAACTCCATTTAATGATGATAAACCATAATAAAGGCCATCTTTATTTAACATTTTAATGTCAAATGGGCAACTGCACATTCAACTCTAATAACAGAAATTGCTCCCTCATTTCTTTAAAAATTTTGTTTTAATATAATTAATCTAATCAATTACATTAAACCAAAGTCTAGCCCATTTCTAAATGAACATTTAGGCTTTTAGTTAACCATTAATTAATGTAAGCCCAACATTTAATTATGGGCTTCTAAAACCTCCATTTATATTTCTTACTTAGCTTGATAACCTTCCTTAAAGCTAAGTGAGGAATCTTATAGGACTTTGATAATAAAAGCTCCAATAAGCCTAGAATTAATTTAATCTCATTAGAATTAATTCTAGCTTATTAACTAAATGCCATTACACTTAAGACAATTAGTTGAACTCTTAAATTATTAAATATTATGAGAACACATATTTTATGTCCAATTGCAACCCCTATTTAGAACCTTATTATAGCCATCCACACAATAAAGGGTAAAATTATCGTTTTGCCCTTATGTTGGTTTTTCC
>JANIJH010000004.1:21090594-21103139 GCA_024520975.1 Erythroxylum areolatum
TATAGTCTCAATTTTATAATGACACTAAAATCATTCAATTTGGTTCAATACTCCAAAAGTTATACTCCAAACATTTTCAGACTATTCTTATGATAAAACATTTTCCTGAGATTTACTTCCGTCCAAAAATTGATATTCTTAGAGGCAAAATTGAAACTCAATTTTTTCAGACCATTTGTAGCCTTATTTCTCTAGTTTAATCCAAATTAAGAATCACCTCATTTGGATGACTAGAGCAAATGTTATGATTAAAACACTTTCAGCTCTTACTAATCCAAGACTGAACATTAATCCCAATTTCAATTCAGAAATTGAAGATCCTAGAGTCTGAATTAAAATTCTGTCCCTTCAGATAACTTGTAGTTCCATGTCTCTAGTTTATTTAGAAAGAAAAAGCAACTCAATTGGATCTCTACAGATTTAGAATTTAACAAAATACTGAACCATGTTTAGAAAATTTTCCCACTCAATTTGACTCAATCAAACTTCCTCAATTTAATCTAAAAAATCTCCAAATTTTCCATGACGAGGTAGAGGGATATCTTAGGAATCCAACGCTTTAAAAATCAAGCCAATCGGATGTCGGACGGAAAAGTTATAATCAAAGAATGAGAAATGGTCGGAATGGAAAAAATGTTTAAAAAAATGGGCCGCTCGCACTCGTGAGCGAGCGTGGCAGCTCGCAATAGCGAGGGCCTAGCCCTCGCAAGGCCGTCACCTCGCGAGTTCGTGAGGCACTCGCACTCGCCACGAACTCGCGAGGACGCCTGAATCCCTTTTTTTTATTTTTTTGAAAAACTCCTAACTTCCAAATTACATAACTTTTGACTCAAGAATCCAAAATTTACAAACTTTGTATCAAAAGAAAGCTAAAAGGAGGCTCTACAACTTCCATGAAGAACTTAAAAACCAAATCCTTCTCTAAAGAGGTCAAAATCCCACTCAAAATTTTTGTCCAATTTATGTCACCCTAAACAGTATCATAATTTCTAAAATTTCTATCTTTTAACTCCAAGTCCAAAAATGTCATACTTTATATCAATGAAAAGATCAAAATGCAACCTAAAACTTTCATGCAGGACAGAAAAATCAATTTGGCCTCTAAGGAAGTCAGAAATCCACTCAAAGATTCTATCCACTAGTAATCATCCAAACAGTAATAAAAACTTCTAAAAATCATAACTTTCTATTCCATGGTCCAAAAATTCCATACTTTACATCAATGGAAAGATCAAAACATAATCTAAAACTTTCATGAGCACTTAAAGGCAATTTCAACCTCTAACTAGGTCAATTTTTTAATCAAAATTTCTACCAGAAATTTGTCATCCTAAAACAACATCCAAACTTCCAAATTTCACATCATCCAATTTCCATAATAAAAAATAACATATTATACATCATTGAAAAGCTATAAACTTCCTCTACAACTTTCATGTAGACCACTTACTCCAATTCATACCATATCAATACAAAATTTGCCTCAAAGCACAGTACACACAAACTTACCCTTAATAGCATTTTTAAAAACAAAGCAAAATAACCTTAACTTCGAAAAATCATAACTTTCAATCCCGATATCAAAAAATGTCATACTTTATAGTGATATAAAGCTATCAATAGAAGCTGTAACTTTCATAAAGATTATTTTAACAAATTCAGCCTAAATCAAATCAGAAAAATTCATGAAAGTTTCAGCTCAAAAAGTCAACTCTGCTACTATTCATCACAAAAAGTCAAACTTGAAATTCCTTAAAATTTAACACTTTCACTAATCATTTCTTACTTTTCAACTTTCATTCAAATTAAATTATTCACTATAATTGTCATGGTACCCTTATACACACAAATTTATTCAAAATTTTCAAGTCATCAAAAACCAAAATCTACTTCTTTTCACATCAATTTCATTTAACTCTAAAACACCCACAACACATACATACTCAAAAACACCTATTTAATTTTATTTAATATTTCTAAATTCTACTAAAAGATCGGGGTCCAACACTTAATCATTTGTTTTATGGTGTATGGTGCATGTCAAACCTTTTAATGCAGGGATATGGTTTAAATGATGTGGCTAAGCTAAGGCAAGTGTAGGAAAAATAGGCGTCAGAGCATTTATGACTAAAATTGCAGAACATCTCGACTTACTAGAAGGGAGAAAACCTATGCAACTAGTTCTAGGCAACTCGAGTCTTGACTTGAACTTCTTGGTGGCTATGAAATTTGTTAAGAGGCAAGGAGATTGATATGTTCTTCTCGATGATGACACGTAGGAGGCTTTGAGTACTAAGCAAGCTTAAGTTGAGGAAGATAAAGTTGACTAAGAAGATGATGGTCTGATGCTTGAAAAAATACATCTCTAATTGCTTTTGAGGATTACCACTCACTACTAGCTCAATTTAGTGTCTTCTCGGCCCAATTCTCATATCATGTAACCCAATCTAGAGCATTTGAAAGGTAAGAAAATGAAAGGATACACATCATTAAGGCTAACGTAGTGGAGATTAGGAACTTCTTGTATTTCTATCCTTTTCTTTTTATTACTTTTTAGTTTTAATTTTTTCATTGTTTGATAATTTTTTGACATCTTAAGTCCCTCTTCTATTTACTTATCACATTGGGGATAACGTGATATTTAAGTGCAGGGGAGTATTATTTTATTGAAAATATGTGTGTCTTTTCCAATTAATAGCTAGAGATGTATTGTCATGAAGTAAACTTGATCGGGATTAGAAATTCAAAATATGAGCGAATAAGTATACTTGCATGCTTGGGCTGATTGACTTGGATTTTAATTAAAAGGATACTAACTTGTTGTGATGGATGAATGACACTTTCTTTGGTAAGATTTTGAGCCTCTTTGAGATATTAAACACCAAAATGAAGTGTTTTTTGTTGAGAGTGTTCTTTCATGATTAAGGAACTCTGCTTGCGAATACTAGTTAAGATCACATAATCTTATGCAAAAATTGAAATAACGAAGGCAATTAGGATTTACCCTTTTTGTTTAAAAAGCCACCATAATTTTACCTTTAGTGAGCTCCTTTTGAGCTTAACATGAAACTCTTTTTTTTCTTTAAACCAAAAATGTGAGACGTAACCTTGATTATTTATCCTCCTCATTATACCTACTATAAGGGTAAGTTAAGCATTTGAAATATTATGACTGGGTTTAGAGAATAATTACTTGAATAAGTGTGGGAGAATTATAGCATACAGTTGGCTATTAAGTTAGGAATAGGTGTGGTTGTAACAACTTGTATCTCTCCTCTACATTTGTCCTCTTTTAAATTTGATCTCCTTATTACAAATAAATAAAAAAGAAAGAAAAAATAAAAAAATAAAAGGAGGGAAGAAAAGACAATTAGAAAATGAAAATAAAGAGGAGACACAAAAAAGGGAGTGTTAATCTTGTCAAATGAAAGGAAAGAACTTAGTGTTTTATGCTTCATTGTTTTATATTATTTTAAATGCTCAATTAGTTTCGTGATCTTAACCTTTGATTTTCTTTTTCCTTCCCTTGTCTCTGCCCCATTATAACCAAAAACAAAGACCATATTGATGTTTGTGTTTGATACAAGTATTGGAGATTGGATTAGTAAGCAAGCTTATAGTAGTTGCCTTACATGAAATGCTTGAGAGGATGGAGAGCAGAGTGAGTGTCTATCTCACTTATTAATGGCTCTTTAAATTGAAGTGCTTGTTACTTTTGGCTAAAGGATAAGGAGAATAGCTTATTGAAGGAGTATTATGAGTTTCAAGTTCTTGGGTTATGTTTATTAAAAATATTTTTGATATCTTTGACTATAACTTGGGAAAACTATTGTTTCCATTGTTTGTTCTTTTTATAATTTAGTTTTCTTAATTTTGCTTAGGGATAAGCACAGTTTAAGTATAAGGGACTTGTTGTGTCTAATTTTTATTCATTTTGTTAGCTTTTATATTCTAATTTTGGTTAAAATTTCCTATCTTTTAATCCAAATTTGAATGAAATCAACTTCTACGAAGTTGTTTGTGAATATTACAAGAAAAGGAGTAGAGAAAAATTAGGCCAAAAGTCACCTGATCGAGAGGATGAGTCACTCGAGTGTGAGGAGGTGTCACCCGGTGTAAGAAGTTGCCGCTATGCATAAAAAACTTTTTAGATTGCAAATTACCCTAATAAAATCACGCGAATCAAGAAGAAAGATTACACCTAAAAAAGAAGAATAAAGAAGAAGAAAGATCGCATTAAACCCTAGATTCCCTTTATAAATAAAGGTAGTTATAGAAAGAAGGGGACGTTAGTGTAAGCAACAATTTCTGGGCAAAATAGAATATAGCAAAGGCAGAAAGTTGAGTTGAAGCCAAGGAGCGTGAGTAAAGCCAATGCGGTAAAAATAGAGGGTGGCATTGGGCAGGAGATTCACTGCCAACTCTTACCGTTCAAGAGTGCTTCAATTCTATTTGTTAAATTTATTTTTTCTATTTGTCAAATTTATTTCTCTGTTTACCATTAAACATGGGATTGAATTTAATGAATATGATAAACAATTTTTATTTCGTTATGGGATGATTGTTTATTAATGAGAGTTAATGGATCTGATTTAATCAACATGTATGATTAAATTACTATTCGATTGTCTTATTATTTTCTATAATTTCTAAACTTAATGGATGTAATAGCGTGTCCAGGTTTTGCATTATTTTGATATTAAACGAAGAATTGAGAAAAAAAGATTAATATTATATCAAGAAATTATAGGCTCTTAAGTTATGAATTAGAAATACATTAACTTAAGTAGGTAATTATCAGTTGGGTTTAAATAATTGATTTGGACAATAGACTTGGTTAGACCAGTTTATTATTTGATTTGATTTTAAAACCTAACTGTTAATTTTAGCAAGACAGCTATTCATGTCTTAGTCATGCATAGGAGATTAAATTAATGAAACTAATTTCATAAGAGCTTACTACATTGATTAATCAAAATGTTCTTTACCTCTAATTAAATTGGTTTGCTTTTTATTTTATTTTATTTTATTTAAAATTTTTTTCATCAATTTAGATTAGAATGTTTAGGATTGTATTTGTTTTTATTCAAAGTTAATTTGAATTGATCAATTTTATCTCCTTGAGAGATAATCCTAGGTATTCGACTATAATTATCTCATATACTTACGAGTAAGATAGCCTAGGTTTTTTAAACTCATTTGATAGAACAAAACTATACATGAAGAATTCACGGCCAAATAAAATTAGAAAACAGAGGAGATAGGGTAAACGAGGGTCACTAATTCAAAATAGTTATTAACATTTTAATTATAGACAGGAGTATCGTGCATATTTTGGATTGCCATCATTATTCTTTTATTGAAAGAATGGGTCAAAGTCAAATATAATTGTCCTCCTTAATCTTAGGCAAAGACTTAGTACTAACACTCTCTCCTGCTTGACTTGACCTTCCATTTTTTTGGCTGCACATATCTCATATTTCGGATCACCACACGACCTTTTCTTCATGTCACTACCACTCTGCCTCTTCCTTTTTCCGTTGTTTTTTGCTTAATTTGAACACGAACCCACCACCACCACCAAAAAAGCTAAGCTAAAGTGGGGAGACAAGACAAATCCTGTTTCTCTTTTGTCTTCTTGTTCTCTTTGTGGCGGCCCTTTATCTTGTTGGATCTCCGTATAAGAACAGATAATCTTTGCCTTTATCGACGCCTTTTCCTTTTGACAGCCTACAAATTGCCTTTTCACTTTCGAATTATCTTCTATACTCCCATTTTCGATTTACTAAAGAATATCTTTTATCTCCTGTCTTTGGCATAATTAACCATCTTCTCATGTAATCTCTGTTTCTGTTGTAGTTTTCTTTTGTTTGTGTCGTGAGCAGAGCTTGTTACCATTAATGAGTTGATGTCTTTGACTGTTGGAGCCGTGTCAAGTTCTAGTAACATGGGGTTAGAAGACAAACAGAAGGAAGTAGCTGGAGAGGGGAGTGATGATTTGGAAACAAAAACTGCTGACGAACAGGGGAATGACGGAGGAAGAGTTGGAATGAGGAGGCATGCAAGTGAAACTTCTTTGTGTGCGACTGAGGATGAGGAAGATGAAGAGGGAAGCCATAAAATTCAGCTTGGTCCTCAGTACACCCTCAAAGAACAGCTTGAAAAGGATAAGGTGATCAGTCACATCCCCTCTCCTGCAATTTAGTTTTAAAAGAGAGTTCATTTTTGAAATCTCTGTATTTGGTGATAACTGATAATGTATTTTTTTTCCTGGAATTTGAGAATTCAGGATGATGAGAGTCTGAGGAAATGGAAGGAACAGCTTCTTGGAAGCGTTGATTTTGAAAATATTGGAGGTACTGTTCAAACTTATGTCTCAATAATTAATGATTGTTTTATGTATAAGGGCCTTGCAGGTCTGGACATTTTTTTTCCAATATATGCTTACAGACAAATTCCTTTTAATTGTTTACTATTATGTGCCAAAACTTTTTATGCACTGGTTTCAATATTTGTCCTATCTTGACATGCTGCTAGTCTCAGAAAGATTGGATTGCCAGTGTATCTTGGGTCTTATGTTGATTTTATTGGTTGTTTCCAGTTTAGCCATAAATATTATAGTGAGCGAGCTATTAGTTGAGGCCCCTTGCAG
The DNA here is from genome assembly GCA_024520975.1 of Erythroxylum areolatum. Classification (NCBI taxonomy): domain Eukaryota; kingdom Viridiplantae; phylum Streptophyta; class Magnoliopsida; order Malpighiales; family Erythroxylaceae; genus Erythroxylum; species Erythroxylum areolatum. Next base: position 21,097,247 of record JANIJH010000004.1, read on the forward strand.
CATTTCAGGCGCTAAGTTTTTTTTTTTATAATTCAAATGCTAACTAGTCAAAAATGAAAAGAATATTCTTCCCATAATTTTGAAGTCCAGGTTGTTAACCATGTGTTCATATATGCTTTATTTTGAGAAACAATTATTCCATAAACAGGCTAGAAGGATGAGATATTCACATACTTTAATGGTTTAGGTGAGAATGTGGCTTGTTTCCTTTTTGTTAAAGAATATTAGTAGACTGAGGTGACTTTGTTCTGTTTGTGAAATTGGTTGCAGAGACTCTTGATCCTGAAGTGAAATTTCTTGAGCTGTCTATCATATCTCCTGGGAGGGCTGACATTGTCCTTTCTATTCCGGAAGATGGAAAGCCCAAGGGTTCATGGTTCACATTGAAAGAAGGATGCCAATATAACTTAAAGTTCTCGTTCAAAGTTAGCAACAACATTGTGTCTGGACTCAAGTATACCAACAATGTCTGGAAAACTGGTGTGAAGGGTGAGCTGCTAGTGACCAGCCTAATTTTAAATATGAACGCGTGGATGTTATTTAAATATGAATGTCATTTCAGTGGACAGCACAAAAGAGATGATCGGGACTTTCAGTCCTCAACCGGAGGCTTACACACATGTAATGCCTGAAGAGGTCACCCCATCTGGTCTTTTTGCTAGAGGATCTTATACAGCAAAATCCAGGGTTTGTTTCTACTGAATATTTCTATCATTCTACTTATATTTTTCAGGTGCTTGTCTTGTCGCTTTTTGACGTTGACATGCAATCTAATGATATTAGTCCTACCCTTTTCATCGTTATAAATTTAGTGCAAGATTGCAATGGTTTAAAATCTTTTTTATTCTTTCGTTCAGTCTGTTGTTGGTCTTATGATTCTTTTCTGACGTTCTCAGTTTGTTGATGACGATCAAAAGTGCTACTTGGAGATTAATTATACTTTTGACATCCGTAAAGAATGGGCTGCCACTTAAATGGAGTTAGATAACAAGCAGGAACTTGTCTCGGCTCATGTCTTCTGCGGCTTTAGTTTCAAACCTCCCTTTTCTTTAATAACCCTTTCTTTACACTTTTGTAGCCATTGATTCTTGCATGCTTGCCTGTTACTGTGGCAAAAGAAGATGAAGAATATTTAATTGGTAATGTTGGTGAATAAATGGAGAACACAGCTTGTCTTATTTAGCTTAGCTGCTTCTTTTTTCGTCAGACAGGAATAAGCTTCCGAGTTTCTCGTTAATCCAATTATTTATGGATCCAGTTTGTAAACAGTGATACATGGCAAAAGGATATCCAGAAATATATATACACAAGCATACTTGGTTATCCAGGTAGCCTGGCTTCGGTTGCTTTAGTTCAGAATTTTTAGTTTATCTTGCAAAAACGTCCTCCTGATCTCCAGTTTAACAATGGCGCATAGGTTTTTCTAAAGAGACTTGCAGATGGATAGAATACATAAATGTATTATCTACGAGTTGACCGTTTCCCTTGAATAATTTAAAAAATCCCAACCCAGTGGTAAAGGATATTAGGTTGAAGCGGCTTTGAATTCTCCTTGAAAAAGCATTAGCCAACTAAATTAATCTCGTAATCACAATGATACCAAACAAAAGGAAGCAAATATAATTTTATTCACAAAAGTGAATCTTAACGTTTTTACTAAAATGTTTTAACACTTTAAAAAAAACTCTAATATTTTTATAAACATCCATTTTAATTATAAGTTAACATTTCCTTCAATTTTTGTTTTAAAAATATACCTAATATTTTTCTTTTCCTCTTGGCCCTTAAAATATATGTATGTTATGTGACTGGTGAGACAAAGCATTTACTTTTACCAAATTTCACAAATCCATTCTTGTTACACATCCCACCACTACCCCAAACACTCCCCGTTAGTTAGAGTGCCAGTCGAATGAAACAAAAGTCTGTTGCACTCACAAACCTAAGAAACCTACTGGTACCAACAGGCATAGTCCCCGCCTTCCAAGCACTTGTACCTTCTTTCTCAAACAACAATGAGTGCAAACTTGCTAACAAGTACCTAATCCTAAGCATGGTTGTGATGTGCTCTGTAGCCTATTTTCTCTCCTCCTTCATAAATAGCTTCATTGGCAAAGACGACCAACTTTACTTTGGCATATTCAATGGCCTATTTGTGTTCTAATACGTAGACAGTAGCAATGGGAATGGAACCAAAGAGTTGGATGGAACTGAGAAGGTAAAATTGTTTCTTACTTTTTATTTATAACTTCAAGCTAGACAGCAACCTTTGAGAAAAATAAAAAATGATGTCATTCGATAAAAACAAAAACAAAAAAAAAAAAATTTATTTTCATTTTTTGACCTTGCTTGTAACCTAAGTTACAAATCTTCAAGGAACTCACAGAAAAAATAAAAATATCATCTATACTTTTTGTAACCAAGGGCCAACGGAGATGCTAAATTAGAGTTCAAATAAAACAATTTTAAAATGTTATAATTTTTTAATATATTAAAATTTTTAATTTAAATTAAATTCTGGTAAAGCCATTATGGTTTAATATGACCCTTTTTATTATTTCATTTAATCATCATTCTTGATCTATTTAATTTTGGGAATGAGAATATTTCATGAATTTAAATTGATTTTAGGAAAATAGTCTAAACTAGAATAATTTATTCCAACATCACAAAAAATATTAGTTAAGAAAAATTATTATTTGTAATAATGCATACAAACGTATAAATATATAGAATCTACTCTCTTTTTATCTTTCTATGTGAAAACTACAGCCCCGAGATTTATCTAAGGTTGAAAAACTAAAAATGTCATTGTAACAACTTTCCATCTTTCTTCCTATTTTGCTGCTCTCCCGCTCCAATTTAGCTACAAAATGACCTCTAAGATATAAACAAAATACAATATGATTTTCACATTATAAAGAAAGAGAGGTCGCTGTGTCTTGTGGCAACTACTTCCAAACTCCGCTCTTTAATGGCCATTGTTGACATGGAACGACAAAATGGCTAGAGAGAGAGGTCCTTCCTTCCCACTAACCATTCTACCGCCTAAACTGCTTACTAACAACACCTAAACTATCCTTCTTAAACCCTTCTTGCGTCTTTACCATTGTTTCTCTGTCTCATCTTTGATCCACCCAAGCTAACATCTACTTCTCCCTTCTTGTGTCCTCATCTCCTTTTCTTTTCCTTTCTTGCTTCTTACTCTCTTCTTGAATCCCCAGCTTCTTTCTTGTTTTCCTCTCTATTAGTAGGAATATAAGCCGAAACGTCTTGATGTTTGCACAGCTGTCTTCCTTCCCTGCATTCAAAAAATTGGTTATCAACCACTCGCTATAACAATGTCAAACTTGGTTCTGACAAGTAAAGACTTTCCTCCCTTACCAAAAGACCCTACCAAAAACTCTAGTCAAGTTGACCTTTCCCTCCTGTTTAATAGCCATTTGACACAAGTAACCCTTCTCATGATAAGTGGACAGACTCCTTAGAACATGAGTCTAGCAATACTAAGGAATGACCAACAGGTATTAACCCTCCCAAGAAGACATAGAAGCAGGTTATGGATGATGATTGCTCATATTTCAAGCTCTAATTCTGCCCACCAAAAATAGAAAAAGGTAAAACTATTGTATCGCTAGATTTGGATATACTTAAGGAAGGAATGAGGACGTGGGAGGTAACTCTCATTGGATTTTTTATGGACAAAGGCCCTCATTTTAAGCCATGCACAACTAGGCTACCAAGTAGTGGACAAACGTGGGACTCTAGGAAGTATTACTAAATGACAACAACATATTCCTATTAAGATTCAACTCTTCCCAACTAGCAAATAGAATCTTCAAAATGGGGCCTTGGCACTATAACTGCAAACCCTCACTTCTACAGGAATGGAAGCCTGCTATTAGGATTAAGGATCTAAGGCAAAAGTAGATTCCTATCTAGGCTGCATACATAACATACCCTTAGAGTAATGGACTACAAGGGTTTTGGTTCACATAGGGAGTTTTATAGGGCACCCCTTATGCTTGGATAAAACTATAGCAATCATGAAGAGAGTTAGCTTTGCCATAATGTGTGTTTTGATGGAGGCTTCCAAAGATCTCCCAAAAATGATACCCATTATAAAAATTATGAGAATGGATAAGAGGGGAACATTATTTAAGGATTAAGTGATTTTTAACTACAAATGGAAGCCATGAAGCACTAAACCAAAATATACATGGTTTCCTATAGGGGGATTTCCAAGATTGGAGAAGATAGTGAACTGTATCAAGTGGATGATAAGAAGGTAGAGTATCTAACTCCAAATGAAAATGTGATGGAAATGGAGCTGAAAATAAATGATACAATAGACAGGGAAGGAACACAGGACTTAATGTAATCCACTAGAAGTAAGGAAAAGAATGATGACGCTAAGATCATCCAGTGTACACTTGGGACTTCCCAGAGAAATATAGTAAAAAATGGAACTAAATCTCCACCTTGGGAAGTTGTAAACCTTAATGAAGTTCTAAACCTTAATGAAGTTCTAAAAGAAGTAGATTTCGACTCTAACTTCATGAGAGTGACAAGGAAGGGCTTTAAAAGGAAGAAGAAGTCTCCTACTTCCTAGAAATAATGTCCCTATTGATATGGAATATTAGAGGGCTTAATAGCCTGAATAAACAAAGCATGGTTGCAGATTACATTTAGGAATCTAAGCCTGTTTTAATACTACTCCTAGAGACGAGAAGAAAGGAGATTAGTAGCATTACTCAGTATTTTTTTAGGGATAACTGGGAATACCATTAAAATCACAACTGCCACTATAATGGTAGAATGATTGTGGCTTTTGACTCTAGAGAAGTTGCAGTTCAATCTATCTTGACTGAAAATCAAATGATCCATCACTAAATGAAGAGAAAGATTACAAATGTAAGTATTCAAATCTCTATCATATATGGTGTTGGGCCCCTAGGTCTCGTTACTTATTACAATTGTAAGGAGAATTTCAGCTTCAGCGTTGGCAGGTGCGAAACTAAGGAATAATTCCAAGGACCTTTCGAGAAAAGTTCGTTACGGCAAACTTCTAAGGTCGAGCAAATGCATACTTCGGGAAAAATACAGCACAGCAAAAGTCTGGCTTCGTCGCGGGGTAGTTATGAGATCCTGCCAGTGGCAAAACCTACGAATCTGCAACCTAGACCCAACAATCCAACATATCTTTGCATATACAATTTCCAACCACAATTAACAACTCAACCAAGGATAAATATGAATCCATGCAAAAGAAACTTCTTCCATTCATAATCTCATTACTGAGTCGAAACAAAGTTTGAACATAGCTTCAGTTACATATCAACAGCTACATCAATAACTTAATACAAAATACAAAATGGATGCCCATGTTTGATATGATTATAAAGCTACTCAAAATAGTCGAACTAACTTAGTTACTAAATGTAGCTATCTTAGAGTATTGCCAAAGCCTTGCAAGGATCAACAAGCTTCTTGTTCTGCACTTGAGGAGTGAAAATAATGGGTTGAGCTACAAAACTCAGTGACTAATATGCTTAAGGCCATTGATAACTAGCACAATTAAGCACACACACTGTTAGGCCTGAATTTTTTTTATTAAGCGTAATTTGAATAAATTATGTGGTCTTGCTAGATAAATCAATTTATTTTGGAGTAATTAGCATGTCAATGATTTGAGGATTTATTTTTATTTTTTGGATTGATGGAATTAGAAGTATTAAATAGAGAAATTAAGATTAAGTTAGAGTATAGTATGGTGTGAGTTAAATTGAAGAAGTAAGAATGCATTAGGGGTATTTTTGGAAGATCACTAAAGGTTAAAAGGCTAAGGCATTACATGGAAGGGCATAGTGGACTTTGCTCATACATTTAGGGT
>JANIJH010000004.1:21154743-21166354 GCA_024520975.1 Erythroxylum areolatum
CTAGGATGTTGCTTGATGTACAGACAGTAAAGAATGAACGACGTGTAAACTTTGATTTTGATGGAAATGAAATGAGGGAAAAGTTGATTTTAAAAATATTGTGATTTACTTTTGATGCTTTATAAGTAAAAAAAAAAGTGATGCCATGTGAAATAAAGTAGTGATCGAATGTAGCTCACCCTTATCGTAGGATATATACCGAAATGACCTGCGGGCGTCCCGGTTTGTACCCTGCGGTAAGGGGGTGCTACAATAACAGCTACCAATAATCCTCGTGATCACACCTCAAAACAGAACATGAACATATATCATCCCTTTATAAATTTCTACATTCATTCTGCAACATTTAAAATGATCATTCTAGCTAAAAATAATCTCTTTAACAATTTATAAATTATCACTCACAATATACACAAAACTAAGACATCTATAAGCTCATTTTTCTCATCCATGCTTCAACATGTTTTCATCACCATTTCATGATCTTTCAACATCTAACTATCATCATGCATGTTTCACTCAACATATCAAAAAGAATAACATACTACTTACTTGTTTAAACTTCAAGATCTTCAAATTACTCTTAACCCTAGCTTCTCAACACTGCATAATCATCATCATTTATGAAGGAGAGATCAGGTTTTTCTTATGACATGATGAAGGCGATAACATATTCTTAAAGAAACAAGGTGAAGGAATTGAACAAAATCAACGTGAAGAGGTGGGTGAGAAAATGTCATGAGATGAAGAAGAAGAATGAAGAACGAAATGAAGAAGAGAAGAAAAGAGAGCATTTAGCCAAAGGTGAGAAACATATGAATATTAGTCTTGCAAGGATAAGTTACGAGAGTGAGGTGTATGGCATAGCAAGTGACACTTGTCACTTGCCACATGTCACCACCTTGTGGTTTTTAATAGGTCCTCATTAATAACCAGTCCACTTGTCTCCAATTTCTAATCCAATTGACTCCCAATTTTTAATTACATATGTCATTAAATCCTAATGTCATTCATCAAAATTTTTACTACCATTTGACACTTATTTATGCTACTATTCATCAATTGTCTCACCACTTGACATTTTTCCTAGTCCAAAAATTTCCTTACTTCTAGAAAATTCTCAAATTTTACCAAAAATTCTAGATCAATAATATAATTTAGCAAATCAATTTTTTAAGGCAAAATATTCACTATCCATTTCATAATCACATTCAAACAATCATTTATACCCACAAAATGTCAAATGAATGCATGAATACATCAATGTAATATGTGTAATAATCAAATTCAAGTGTATGTATACTATATTATGCATAAACATGAAGTGCATTTCCTAATTTTCTCATTGATATCTCTCATGTACAATATTTTAGGGTTCTAACCTTATAGCACAAAAAAATGGGATGTTACACTAGCAATTGTTATAATGTTCAAATATTCCATTTTTTTATTTATTAATATACACAACTACCACAAGAATAAATAACACATAAAAGAGAAATTAAATAAAAATAGATAACATTATGGTTATAACAATTAGAGCCCTAGATTTTTAGAGCCAAAATATATTATTAATGTAAGGCCCCAACATATAACCTAGAAGTATTATAGCATGTCTAAGGTGTATTAAGACGTAAGCATAATAAATGAATTAAGTGCATCTAAGTATAGTAAGAGACATAATGGTACTTAATGTAAAAGATTTAGGTAAATAGAATAATATGATCATGGATTTTGTTCGGGTCTACCCTTTACACAAAGAAAACATGATGTTGTATGGGTTATAGTAGACAAGTTCACCAAATTAGCTGACTTTATACTGATTTTATCTGATTATTTTATAGATCAATTAGTTGAGTTGTATGTGAATGAGATTATTCAGCTATACATGGAGTTCCATTGTCAATTGTTTTTTACCGAGATCCATGGTTTACATCAAGGTTTAGGAAAAGTTTGCAAGCAACTTTAGGTACTTAGCTGAGCTTTAGCATAGCCTTTCACCCATAAATGGATGGGCAATTTGAGAGAGTTATACAAGTGTTAGAAGACAGGCTTAGGGCATGTGTTATGGAATTTCTTGGCAGTTGGGATGGATAAATTCCTTTTATGGAATTCGCCCACAATAATGGTCAGTGAAGTGTTAAAGGTGAGGATCCTGAAACATCAAAATCTTGTTTTAAATGAATAGAGTTTCATGGATTAGCACTATAGTTGTTAACTTATTATTACTACTTGACCTAAAAAGGAGGATTTTGTGTTGGTATGTAATGAAGTCTAAAACATCAACATTTTAAGTGGAATATGAACTCGCTTGGTCCTAGGGTCATAAAGAGGGTTAAGTTAACAACTGTATAGTTAAACTCGTATATATGTGTTAAGCCTCAACGTTTGAGTCCCTTGTTTAAGTTATTAATGCAAATTCAGTACTGTGGCATAGGTCACTAACTCGTTCCTATTTGTTAGCTTTGAATAGTAACATGAATTCTATTTTTGGAAGTTCATCAAGGCAGTAGGTAACGTATCAAGTCCATAAAAGTAGATGGGTTTTGTTTTTCTTAGTTAAGTTCTCCCTAAGTTAGGAATCTGACATAAAGTAACTTTTGGAATTCTGCTAGAGACGGAGTGATGTACGGGGAACATCTACAGGGACTAAGGCCAATAGATAGAAGAAAAAGTTCTTTTAGAAGGCGTTTTTAGTTAAATATGATTGCACATGTAATGGTTAAAGGAAATTGTATGTTTTCTTTTGGATTACCATGTAAATGGAAAAATGTTTTACTACTGTTAAATGATAATGTTAAGTATTGGGGAGTTTTTTAATGTGTATATGTATAACATTGAACCAAAATGCATGTCGTGAATGTATGTACAGGAAACTGGTTGCCTTATGCATAAATGGTTGTAGGTTCTGTATAGGGGGTGTTACAAATAAGGTTAAAAAGTGAATAAAAACTAAAGAATGAAAATAAGAAGAGAAAGTCCATAGTTTCTTTCCCAACTTTTAGATTAGTTTAACATGATTCTTTAGTGGAAAAGAATAGAAAGAGATAGTGAGGAGGTAATGTTTCCTTATTTTAGTTGTTTCTTTTTCTTTCTCTTAGTTGATATCTTACAACTTCCATGTAGAGTTATGATGATTTAGGTTCTTAACAACTAATTGTTAGTTTATTTTCCAAGTTAAATAGGGATAAGAAAGATTAGATTCCTAGTGTTTAATAAAATGCCACAAAAGAATATGTATGTCCTTTTGATTGATACAAGCTGACTTATTTTATTCTCATGATTGTATTAGAAAGATATGATTTTCTTCTCTTTTTTTCATGCTTTAAAAGGTCATTTTGGTGGTAAAAGAATAACTTAGTCCCCATATAAAGGAAAGTTGTCAACTTTAATGTCAATATTGTTGATGTTGAAACCACTTGGTCAATGCAACCTACAATATTCAACTTGAACATAAGAATGGAATGTCAAATTACCAGTCTCAATTATTTAGGGAACTCAATAAACAACATGAGACAATTCTTTGTAAACATCCCTTTACTCTTACATTATTTTTATGACATTATAATAAGCTTACATGCAACTACCACTTTGAAATAAAGATAATGAAGCTTATGATGAAGTTTTGTATCTAATACAATATTTTCTTGTCATTTTTTTGGTTGTCACTTCGATGTAATTAATTTTAGTGATGGAAGCTTTGAATAATATGAATGATTCCAATAATTGTGTGGAAATAAACGAAAAGGATGTGGTATGGAATGATGCCATAAAGATGCATTTAATCTTGTTAATAGTTGTAGAATTGAAGAAGAAAAATCGAATAACTACTACCTATTCTAGATATGATTAGAAAAATATTAAAGCAAGTCTTTAAACAGAATTCGATAAAAGACTATATTAATGTTCAAATTGAAGAACAAGTATAAAGCATTGAGGTCTAAATTGAAGAGTTTCAAGTACTAAAAGAAACATAAATTATTTACAATTCCTTCAATTGTGAAGTTAATGCTATATATGAATGTTGGAAACATTTATTTAAGGTAAAATATATCTTTACTTATTAATATTTCATTTTTCTCACATACACTTTTCATCATTGTAGGTGCATAAAGTGGCCTACAAATTCAACAAAAACAAGATGTAACAAGTTTTTATACTTGTGTAATATTTTTTGATATATTAACACAATTGATTTGCATACACATCCATCAACAAAATCTCCATCAAATGGTATAAAAAAGGAACATAAAATTGATATTGATAAAGTTTGTTCATTTAATAAAAAAGGAGATTAAGTTGCACATTCCCCTTTCAAGAAAAAGAAATCTCCTAAAAAGAAGGCAAAGAAGTCATACTCTAACATTCTAAAAAAGGTCTTGATTACAATTAATGAACAATCGAAAAGAGAAAATGATTTACTTGAGAAAAAATTGGCCCTAATATCATCCACTATAGAGAATGGATTTGAGGCTTTATTAGTTAATTAAGAGACTCATATAATGATGGAATGTTTGAATTCCATATATAATTTGGGTGTCTAGAGTTTGCAATAAGAAAAGCAAGCAAGGATTTACATGATTCTCTAGTTTATGATAGACTTTTATAAAGATGTCAAATGCAAAAAAGATGGATTGGATTATGTCTCGTTAGTTATATTTTCATGTTATCACATGTTGAAGTCTCATTGGTTTAGGCACTTTTATATTAAGAAATATTCTATGATTTGAATATTTTATGCCTATGTTTTGTATGAATGTTTGTTAAAAAATTTTGATTGACTATTTGATATGAACTTCTTGAATCTATGTTAAAAGTTATGGTGTTTCATAATTATTTTAGCATTTATATTTAAATTTCTTTATTGATTATTTAATACTATTATTATATGTATATAACCTCCTTATCATATTTTAAATCAAATTTAGATGATGAAGTGATAAAGACAGTTATTATTTCTCTAGCTAGAGAAGAAAATGAATATTTTCATTTTGACAAGCAATCATATAAAACTTCCATTATATCAAGTGATGAATGGATATTAGAGCTTTTGAATGGGAATCCTATAAGAATTTATGAGAACTTAAAAATGAAAAAGAGAATCTTCTTAAGTTTATGTGATGAGTTGAAGAGTTTAGAAGGCTTAAATCTAATAAGTCATTTGATTATGGAGAAACAAGTTGCATTTTTCTTGATGATTATAGGGTATAGTGAGACAACTAGACACAATACAAAGCATTTTCAACATTTAACCAGAACAATTTCAAAGTATTTTTATAAAGTCTTATATATAGTTAATTGTCTTACAAAAAGAGTCATCATGTTATCTTTTACTAATGCACCTCTTGAGAATCAACATAATTCAAAATACTTTCCATATTTTTAGGTATATTCATATAATTAATTATTATTTTCATTATTTCCTCATATTTAATTAATTATTTTAATAATACGATTTTATTTTTAGGATTGTATAGGAGCAATAGATAGTATCCATATTAATAAACATGTTCCAACTAATGAACAAATACCATATAGAGGTAAAAGAACTAATCCCACCCAAATTGTTATACGTTATTGCTCATTTGACATTTATTTTACGTATGTAATGGTTAGAAGGGAAGGTATTGTAAATGAATATTGAGCTCTTTTAGAAATATTAACAAATTTAATGAACCAATTTCATGTGCCTCCACAAGATATTACATTATTTTAAATAAATATAATAATTACAATTAGTTTTTAATAGCTTTTGTTAATATTATGTTTTTTATATATTAAGTAAGTTTTATTTGGTTGATTTAACCTACACTAATATGCCTAGATTTTTTTCACCATATCAAGGTGAAAGATAATATTTGCATGATTATAAAGAAAGAGGAAGACCTTAAGGTCCATAAAAATAGTTTAATTATAGGCATTTTTCGTTAAGAAATGTTATTAAAAGATGTTTTGACATTCTAAAAGTACGATTCCCTATGCTTTCAAACATACTGAGTTATGATATAAAGAAACAAAAATACATTGTTAGTGCTTGTTATGTTCTACTTAATTATATTTGTAATACCCTCATATATAAACATCTCTCTTTTACTTCCATCATTCCTACTTTTTGTTTTCAACCCCTAAGGTTACTATTCACGAAAACATCTTCTTCCTCTATTCTTCACCGTTAGCAACTCTAACTAGCCAGCCATATATACCAATTAACTCTTCTCTTTAATACCATCACAAACATACCCATTTTACCTCACATTAATATCGTAATCATCACAAAAATCAAGAAGAAAAATTAAGGGAAAACTCAAATCTCAAATCTTAAATTTGTCACCTCCTGTGATTGTTGCCAACCACCACCACCATCATTAGACTCCCTTTCATGTTAGGAGCAGAGGTATTATGGTCTCATCGCTAGTCACTACCTATATTACTGTCAACTAACGAAAATACAGGTTAGCGCTTTAAAATAAGTTTTCTTCAATTTGTTGATATTGGTTGAGAATTTGAATTTCTTACAGTTATAAAAGTTGCTTTACTCACCAAAAGCTCTCATTTGGTATAAAATTCATTGAATTTTGAGACTAAAATTTTTCCAATCATCAGATGAATGTTATAGTTGTTGGAGATATTGTTCCGACAACTTTTCAGTGACTTTTATTTCAAAAAAATTGAAAAATCCTATAATTATATTGCTCATTTTTTCCTTAAGAATCGTAGTAAAATTCTTAATGGTTTTTGAATTAAAAATCATGAAAAGTTTAGATGAGAATAAGATCAAAGGACAAATTACAAAGTTGGACTATACTAGTAAAACTAATGAGTCATAGGTTGTTAATTAAACCCAACAACTTTTAAATGACATTGATTATGATATTTCCTTTCATATTTTTATAGGTTTATCAAGAATGGGACCAACATTGCAAGGTTTGGACTGACAAGAACATTAATTAGGTAAGTTCATATCTATCAACCAATATCAAGTGCATACTCTCTATTAACTATGGTTCTAGATTGATAAGATTGATAACATGTTAAGTCAAGATAGATGCCCTCATCTTTATGCACGTGGATATGATATGATATGATATATATACACACACACACATATATAAGTACCTATAAGTATATACATATACACATATAATTTAAGTATTTGTCATCGTTTGTGAATAACATCATGATATCTAAGTATATGGATATGAGTTTGGGTATCTATGTTATATTACATGCATTTATGATGTTCTTACATAACTGAATGCTTGTTTTATGAATTTCATAATTGATATATGGATTATGTGTGGGTGTGTTTGACTGTGATTGTGGAGTAGGAAGAAATCAGTAGGAAATGCCACTTGATAGGGGTGCATTAGGACTAGGTGCACACTAATTTGATTATAAAAGGTGATTATGATATGATACCGATTGATTAAGGTTGATGATTGGCTCCCAATGGGGTCCTTATTTGATATGCATATTATTGATGTGATTGTGACTTTAGATGTATTGAGTAAGGGCTGGCTTGTTGGTGATGCTTGGCTCCTTACAGCCCCTTTAGACTAAGAGAGTCTTACGATCATATGAGTATAAGTGTATGGCTGACCTGTTGGTGATGCTTAGCTCTTGTAGTTATTTGAGGTGTACTATTGTGAGGATTTGTCCTTGAAGATTAAGGTACTACAAATATTCCTTATGTTAATTTATTACGTATTACATGTGATTTTTCATACGTCATATATGTGTATTTATACTAATATAAATTGTATATTGCATAAGCATGCCATTGGTTGTTGTGGGGGTAATATAGACTTACTCAGTGAGATCTGACTCTCCTCAACTCTATTTTTCAGGTCAATTACCACCAGCTTCACAGCAGTGACTCTGAGGAGTGTCGATTGCAACATATCTACTTCTACTATGATTTTTAGTTGTTTTCACCTGTACTTATACTCTAGCATCTGTTGTGATATGATTAAGTCTGTTGAAAAATTTTCTTCTAATACACATTAATATTATTGTACTTTACTGTGTTTGTATTTACACGTACATGTGTTGTTATTTTTCTTAAGATTTTACATTTATTTCTATCACTAGAAGTCAGGTTTATTTGTGATATGAGCTCTTTGAGTTTTGAGTCTCAAGTGCCGGTCATGTGACCATTCAGATCATGACAATATTAAAATGCATGGACAAAACAATAAATTATTTGATGCTTGTATTGAAACTGAAAAGCAAAATATGAAATGTATAAATGATAATACAATTTCTCAAGTTTATAATATCACTCTAATATAACTTTAGAGCAAGTATTGAAAGCGAAAAGAAGTTGTTAGACAAATGTAAAATGATTATATTAATGAAATTCATACTTGATTTATGTTTTACTTTGTAAGTAATATTATTGTTATGTTTTAAAGAATTGTAGTATGATGAACATGTTTTGTTATTTAATTAAAATGATTTAATATAATTTTTATATTTTATAGATAAAATTGATGTGTAAATTTCTTTAATTATATTAAATATTCATACATTTTCATTTATGATCATAGTAAGAATTAATTAATTTAAAAATATAATTTAATATTAATAGTAGAAAATAGAGAACAAGATGATATCAATCAAACATATTTTTATTTTCAATTTTTTAATAAGTTTCAATCAAACAAATTTTTATTTTTATTTTTATTATAAATTTCAATCACAAGTTTTTATTTTTATAAACAATAAAAAACAAAAATATCAAAAAATAAATAAAACCAAATATACCTTAAATTGCCAGCCTAACCACACAATACGATTAATCTAAATAAATTGTATGAAATGCGTTGCAAGACGAAATTCAAGCAATCTATTTATTTATTTTTTTGACTACAAAGGGAAACTAAAAGATCTACACAAACAAACAACCCCTACTTAGCGTAGGCCTCTTGGGTATAAGACGCCATGCTGGTCCCGTCAAAGTTGCTCCTGTATGATCACCGAGGGTTCCTGCAGAATATGCAAGTTTGGGTGGAATGTTGCTGCTAGAGAAGCCATCCGATCTGCACACTAATTTCCTTCTCGATACACATACTGGAGATGGACTTCCCAGTTTCATTGCAATAGTCTTCATGTACCTGCCACCAACAAAAAATCATCAGTTAAAACCACCCTGGAAGAAGAGAGGATGTTAATTACTTCGAGGGAATCCACTTCGACAATAACACGTCGGTAGCCCATCACCACGCCTGAGACAACCCCGAGTGGACACCCCAGAGCTCGGCAGTAGTAGGCGAGCCCCTCCCTATGTTACGGAGGAAGCCGCCACACCACTTGCCGTGCAAGTCTCGAAGTATGCCCCTGGCTGTGGCTATGTTGTTCCCGTGAGTAACAGCCCCATCTGAATTCAGTTTGACCCAATCCTGAGCCGGTTTGGACCATCCTACTAGAGTGCCAGCAAGTAACCCTTGATGTTGGATGATGCAATTCTCCGCCAGTCGCACTCGCTCGATCCAAGCAACATAGTTTAGCACCACATGCGCACCGGTTTCTGGCCACTAAATCCAGGTTCAAAAATGTTTCGATTCCGCCATTGCTAGAGGAACCAACAAGCTACCCCAAAAAGCATAGGCCACTCAACTTGAAATTCTTGTCGGTGCCACCTGAGGTTGTGAGCCACCCACTCATCCACTGCATGGTGAAAAAAACCTGTTTCCCTCCCATTGGAGGGAAATTTACCCCAGAAAGCTTTCACTCACGGGCAATCCTTGATGACATGCAAGATAGATTCGTCTTGTCCACAAGCATGACAACGACCATCCACAGTGAGCTAGTGAGCCACGCGTTGCTGATTTGTCAGAAATTTGCCATGGGCCAAAAGCCACGTAAAAGCTCGAATCCACTGTTGGGACCTGTTTCCAGAACCCAACTAACTTGCGAATATCCGAAAACTTAAACGAATATTTACATCCATCATACTTTTCAATACATTATTTACAGCTGAAAATATGACCATTTACATTTCACTACCCTCAAATCAAAGGGTTTTACAAGTTTTAATATATCATAATCCGAAATAACCAGTACAAACATTACAACCCTATCAAAACTCAAAAATGCAAGGTAAGCAAATCTAAAGTATTTCCTTCATGCTCTTGCTTTCTTGACTTCTTATCAAAATACCTGAGGAGGGGACAGAGAGCGGGTGAGCTTGGAAGCTCGTGGGTAACAAGTTTATAACAAAAGGAAAATAAAAAAACTTTTGAAATCTTTTCTTTCTTGTCATTGAATTTTTTTTCATTGAGTCTAAAAGAAAACACAAGTTTCTTAAAGGTTCAGATCTTGTCAAAAATCAAAGTCACAATTTATGCACTTTTTGACTTTTTCAGAAATCATGAATGCATTTACTTGAGCAAATAAATCATGAACATATAAACACATCAGAATGATTTGGGTGGATTCAAACAGAACTTACTACACATTTTCCTTAAGGGTCCTGTGTAGCCATGAATAGAACGTACTACGCAATCCCATGTCATAGTCATGCGTAGTCGTGAACTTATGGGAGTCCATGAGAAAGCTCCATGCCACTAGTGGGCAGGCGGGAGAATTCTTTAGACAAGTGCACTTGACTTACTTATGGGACTACCACAAACCCACATAACACATATATTTCTTGTCTTGTAAACTTATGATGCCCAAACTGGCACTTTCTTGAAAACTTACTTTTCATATGTATGATTGACATGTATTTTGAAAACCATTTTTTGAAAACATGATTTCCTATACATGCATCTTTTCCAAAAACATCACTTAAAACATGTAATGAACATGTAGCAGATTTCATAGAATATGCAACAGCAAAGAATGCAACATTTAGGATGCAATTGAAATCAGAAAGTTTCTTGATTTAAAGAAAGCAGTGATGACTTATTAACCTTATTATAAACATGAAACCCACCTCAAAATCCTTGCTTGTTGACTTTGCTTAAAATCTCTCCTCTTTGCAAACAACTTGAGGTCTTCCCGATCCTTAGTTCAAATGGAAGCCCTTCTCTTCCTCTACCTTTTTCTCTTCTTGAGCAACCTCAAAATCTCTCTTATAAGCTAAGGAAATTGAAACCCTAGCTTCTTTCTCTTCTTTCTCTCTTTCATTCTTCTTTTTGTATTTCTCTCTCTTCTTTCTTTTCTTATACATGCATTTAGCTTCTGACCCAAATCACTTATTTTGCTGCGGCTGTGGCCGCAACTAATTCGGCCTCAGCTATCGAGAGTGCCACTAATTCTTGCTTTTTTGATGTCCATAAGAAGCATGCTGAGCCTACCGTTAAGCAATAGCCAGTGGTGCTCTTCATGTCTTCTGAGGCTCCGCCCTAATCACTATCGACCTAACACATAAGCTCACATTTTCCAGTCTTCTCATATATTAATCCATAATCGACCGTTCCTTTCAGATATCTCAAAACTCTTTTTACTGCCATTACATGTTGCTTTCCTAGATCACTTAAGTATCTAGAGAGCACACTTACTGAGTATAGAACATCCGGCCTTGTAGCTGTGATGTACATTAGACAACCGACCATACTTCTGTAGTTCTTCCTATCAACTTCATCACCTTCTTCCTTCTTTACCA
>JANIJH010000004.1:21186151-21198668 GCA_024520975.1 Erythroxylum areolatum
GTAATTGATCTCATAAATTAAAGTATAGAGATACTTAAACTAATGTGTGGGTGATTATTAGAGAATAAGTCACTGAAATGACCTGATTCTAAGAATTCCGAATGGAATATTACTTATGTGTCTGTATATTATCTCATAATGACGGTTGTACAATGGATCCTCAGACTTGAGGTTACCAAGGTATCTAGTATAAGAATTACTATGTTTTGATGTTACTTATGAATCATCTTAGAATAATTTAGTCAGTAGTAATCAGATACAGTATGAACCATCATTGAATGTTACCAAGCTAAGTAAGAAATACAAATGGAAGTTTTAGAAGCCCATAATTGAATGTTGGGCTTGCACTAATTAATGGTTAATTAGAAGCTCAAATGTTTATTTAGAAATGGGCTAAACCGTTGGTTTTGGTTTAATGTAATTGATTAGATTAATTATATTAAAACAATTTTTTTAAAGAAAGGAGTAGCAATTTTGATTTTAATGGACTGATTGTGCAGCTGCACATCTGACATTAAATTGCTAAATAAAAATGGTCTTTATTATGGATTATCATTAAATGGAGTTATGAACTTCCCATTAAATGGTTTGATGGTTATCTTTTAATGTTGGCATATAACCTATTAGGATTCAGTGGATTAAAGAAGAAAGATGTGCATTGGATGGACCATCTTCCTTCTTCCATCTTCCATCTTCCAAAACCAAAATTGGTAAGTCATATTTAGGTTAATAGTCTTTTCATATAGCCATCTTAAAGATAAATGAGAAGAGTCTCATTTATTGGCTACTTGAGGATTGATTAAAGTAAGAAGTGATGCATTGGATGCTATTATCTTGTTCCATTCCATGCATAACCGAAATTGAATGTGTAAGAAAGTGTTCTTGCATGGTTTGACAATCTCTCTCCTTTCATGCATGAGTGAGCAGAAATTTGCAAGAGTCTCATTTTTGGTTCATTTCTTCTAAGAAAATCTCCTCCAGACATTTCCTCTCTTTTCTCACCAAAGGATTTTGTTAACCAAGTTATCCTGGAAGAACAAGAGGTAAATCAAATTGGTTGAGGATACAATAATAAGGAGAGGATAGATTAACAAAGAAAAGGATTCAAAAGCAAAGGTTTTGGATATAAGTATGGGGAAAGTCCTGGTACTCCTCTCTGGCATAGGAGAACTACCTCCTCACCTGACCTATTCATTACCTTTTGTCTTTTTGTTTACTGCACTCTTTATATTTTCCACATTTCATCGCTTAATGCTACTTCCACTAGCTGTTGGAAGTCACAAAAATTCTACACTGCATCTTTTTCCTTGATGGATAAATGCAATCCCGTTTCAAACTTACGGTGCTTAGCCGCTTCGCTCATCATCATCTCAGCTGCATATTGGGACAGTTACATAAATCTACACTCATATTCGCTCACTGTCATCTTCCTCTAGTTGAGACTCAAAAATTCCCTTTGTTTCTGCAAACACACCGATCAAAAAAAAAATGCCACGGTAAAAGTCTGGCTTTGCTGCAGTGAAGTTACGAGATCGTGCCAAAATAACTTTTGGGAAAGGTTTGGTACGGTAAAAGTTTGGCTTCGTCATGGCAAAACCTTCGAATCTGCAACCTAGACCTAACAATCCTTAACAATCCAACATATCTTAGCATATATAATTTCCATCCACAATTAACAACTCAACCAAGGATAAACATGAATACATGCAAAAGCAACTTCTTCCATTCATAATTTCATTACTAAAGCAAAACAGAGTTTGAACTTAGATTTAGTTACATATCAACAGCTACATCAATAACTTAATACAAAATACTAATTGGATGCCCATGTTTGATATGCTTATAAAGCTACCCAAAATAGTCCAACTAACATAGTTACTAAATATAGCTATCTTGGAGTATTGTCAATGCCTTGTAAGGATCAACATCCTTCTTTTTCTGCACCTAAGGAGTGAAAATAATGGGTTGAGCTATGGAACTCAGTGGCTAATATGTTTATAGCCATTGTTAACGAGCATAATCAATCATATACACACACACACACACACACACACACACACACTTCTATATCTCATATTTGTCTAGCAATTCAATCATCAACTATTCTAGTTACAGATTCAAAATTTGAATGTCATCACATAAAACTTATCATGGATAATTAATCACTCCATTGTGTATCATAACTTAACAAATGAAAGATGAAATTCACAAACATAATGGCTTAAGAGTCCTATAGGTCAAAATGGAGAAACGGAAGTTTACACTATGAACTAAATGAGTCCGTTTCTTAGGAGCTCATGTGGCAGAAGCAGGCAAGCGAGAGAATGCTTTAAGTTATCATTCATGTGACAAACAAAATGATATCTCTCTCACCCAAACACAAGAAAATTTTTATGCTCAATTCATTCTATCACATATTCATATTTTCATGCTCCTTTTGCTATTTCCTCTTTTGATCATGGCAAATGTCATAATATCTTTCAAAGCATAACATGATAATCAATCATAATGCATTTTTGCAACAAACACAACAATTCAAAATCAAACAATTAAGCATACATACATAGGTAAGAAATTTTGCCCATCTCCAAAATAACTATAAACATATTACCCGCCTAAATTACTCGAAATTCCAAGTTCAAGTTTGCCTTTCCTCTTGCTCTTGTTTGAGATTGTCTTCGTTTCCTTCGAAAAAACCAAATTTCCATTCAAACCAATGTTCCAATGGAAAATCCATAAAGTTTCAATAATCAAGAATAAATAGAAATTGATCTTAGATTCAATCTAGGCATAATTTATTTAGACTAGCAAAGTAAAACTTAGTTTAAAAACCCACGAAAATCAAAATGGGTTCTTTGGATTCTCTTCTTTCTCCCTTCATTCCCACCATAAACCCATTTCTCTACTTCTTTTCTACCTAAAACAAGAAGAAAAGATGATGGAAATTTACCTAAAACAAGTTGATTCTTCTTCCTTCTTCTTCTTTCTCCTTCTCCGTAATTTTCTTCTTCTTCTTTCTTCTCTATGTTTTTCTTCTCCTCTTTCTTTCTTCCCCATGATTTCTTCTCTTTTTCTCTCTTATTCAAGACAAATTTTGTCTTGTCTCTGCAATTTTACCCCTCCTCATTTAACATAATGTCTACTAACTCGTTTAACCTATTAAATACCATACTATACTCTATCATAATTCTAAAATTTCTATTCAAAAATTCTAATTTCTATTTATGCTTGCTAAATTAATGACTAAATTCTAAAACAAATAAATAAATAAATAAGCTTTGTGGTCCATATATGGTTTAACCATAAATTTTAGAGATTGGATTTATGGAATAGCCTAATTAAAATAGGAGGCAGTATAAAGGATCCATGGATAATTGTAGGAGAATTTACTTGTATGCTTTACTCAAATGAAGCTGAAGGAAATAACATCAATTTGAGGAATCATACTGATGACTTATTATACTATTTAAACCAAATACATTCACATTTAAGATGGAGGGGAAACTTATACACTTGGAATAACAAACAAAAGGGGCACTGGCTTATTAGAAAAGAACTGGACAAGCACTTGTTAATGATGCATGGCTTAAGGATTTTCTTGAGGAACCACAGCCCTATCCTTATAGAAAATCTTTTCTACCATCAAAGAAGAACCTTTCCTTTTAGATTTAGTTACTACCTGATGGATTTGGAAGGCTTTAATGCAACTGTTTCCAAGGGGATGAATACTTTTATTCTTGACACTAAAAGTTACTATTGTATAAGGAAATTGGGTATAATAAAACAATAATTAAAGCTTCTAAATATAACCTTAGGGAATAGCAGTCAGAAGATAGTCAATGAGAAGGTAACTTACCATTTTAGAAAAATCTATAAAAGCCTCAGAGAGAGGCTCCACTCTTACAAAAAACATGCTTGGAACCATCACTATTCAAATCAATACAAATAAATTAAATGAGAACACAGAATAAACAAAACACAATGAATGGAGCAAAAAGAACTTGGAGGAATATAGTTGCAGCTCAGTCATCTTCTCAAAAAAAACCAAAACACTTCCAAGATACTTTGGTGAATGAAATTGTTACTTCTCTATTAGAGATGTTGCAAATGGCTACAAAACAGTAGTATAACACAATTGTAGGATTCTTCCTTAACAAGAGACTAGCATTCCTATTAATGTATAACTGGGCTCAGGCCAGATGGGGAAGCAAGGTCCTTTCAAGAATAAAGTAGGTCGTTACCTTAGTCTTAAAATATACATTTTAGCATTTGCTTATTATGGACCACAATCTTGATGAGTGTTGAACTCATATGTGTTTCATTATAATTCCTAATTTGATCATAATGGATTTTTACAGAGTATTAATCTAGTGTCTGTATGTTGGAATTATTAATTGAAACAAATATCAGGGAACATTCACTTAAATAAAGAGTTTATAGTGATATCATCACTTCAAGATGTTTTATGGAGATTGGCGATTAAACTAGTGCTGGTAGTTTGATGGACTAGCTACCCATCAAGTATTAACACCAAGCTGAGATCTTCTGTGTTAATCACTATATAGAGTAAAATGGGAGTTCAAGAAGGAAAAACTAACATAAGGGCAAAATGGTAATTTTAACCTTTATTATGCCGATGGCTATAATAAGGTTCATAATAGGGTTTGCAATTGGAAATATTATTTAAAATATGTGTTTTCATAATATTTAGTGATTCAAGAGTTGAACTAATTGTCTTTAGTGAAATGACATTTAGTTAATAAGCTAGAATTAATTCTAATGAGATTAAATTATTTCTGGGCTTATTAGAGCTTGAATTATTAAAGTCCAATAAGATTGGTTCAAGGAAGTTTATCAAGCAAAGTAAGAAACATAAATAGAGGTTTTAAAGCCCATGATTGAATGTTGGGTTTCCTCTAATTAAAGATTAATTAGAAGCCCAAATGAACATTTAGAAATGGTCTAGACTTTGGTTTAATTTAATGATACGCTCAATTTACCTTACCTTTTTAGTACCTTACTCTTAATCTTTTGTATGTATTTTATGTCTATCTATAGCTTGTTTATCTTTTTTTGTGTTTAAGAGAGTTATAGACGCATAAAATATAAAAAGGAAATAAAAGAGTTGGAATTAACACATTTTTATGTTTTTGGCAGATTTGACCTTCGCTACTTTGGGAATTTATATCTCAGGATCCACAAGGGTAAAAATTCTGAAATTTTGTGGGATTACTCTAGACCCATTGAGGCATCTACACACCAAGTTTAAGAATTTTCCGGCTCGAATTTTCTGAGAAACGAAATTTTGAAGTCGGGCTCACGTCAACACTTGTTAGACTCACAGTAGACTAGACCCTTACCTATTTTCAAGCCCCTTTCTCATGATCCGACCGTTGGATCAGTCTAAATTTTTTTTCATATATTCTACACATCTTGTGCTACAACATATCAAATATTCATCAGTTAATCTTTCATTAATTTAGAGAAACGAATTTTACAATTTGCCCCAAAAAACCTGTCTGTAGTCCAATCCGAGGAAGATGCTTGTCAAACCCAAGTCCGACCCTTTCTAGCCCCTTAACCCTAGTATTTAAGCGTCTCTTAGTTTTGTAATATCAGAAGGGGGTGAAAAACTTCTCTCTTGGGCATACACAACAGCTTTTCTTTTCTTCTCTTTGGTTTTTTCCTCTCTTTGATTCTATGTACGCAAATCATAGACAAAGGAGTATTCTTGTTTTAATTATGCAAGGCTAAGGATTTTGGTTTGCAAGGGAGCTTAGTGGCCTTGTACCTATGTGTTCTATGAAAATTTGAGTTCTATTCATCATGTACATGCTTAGGCAAAATACAATTTTGGTGATTTCTACATGAAACGAATCATTGTTTTATTTTTTTTAATGTGATAGCTGCAATATTCATGTTAAACAATTGAAACAAACTACTAGTTAATTAAAATTGACTTATCGAAATTAATTAACATAAAGTGGCTAAGGTTTTTGTCAAAAAAACCTTATTTTTATTGATTGGAATCTTAAATCATCAAACCTAATAAATTAATTACGACTTTTCAGATTGGTGAATAGGGAAAACACTTGTTTGATCTCAATCAATTATGTATTTAGTTCATACATACTTTTATGGTGGACCTCTGCATATTTAGGGTTAGGAATGGACTTTTCTATCATTAACTAATCAAGAACAACAAGAATGAATATTTTGCCTATGCTGAACATGATGTTATCCTTTATCTTTCAATGATTAGAACACACAGTGATCTTAGGTGAAAGCTTATCTTGCAACTGCTTTTATAATTGATTATTTAACTTATTTTCTTTGCAGTTACCAAATCCATATCTAATCCTTTGTTTTTATTTATTTTCTTTACAAAAAATCTCTCGGTTTTCTTTTTATTAATTAGTCACATTCGAAAACAATCATCCCTTTTCATTAATTTGGCTTGATCGTAGATTAGCATAGTCATAAAATAATCTTCACTAATTAGTTGTCAATTGCATGGTTTTCATGTTAGCTAGGTGCTAGAATTTTAGGTTAGTTAGGCTGCATGTTAGCAATGTAGTGTCTTATGTAGTAGTAACTGAAACAAAAAAAAGAAAAGAAAAATCAATTCATTACTTTTCGGTAAATTAATTTGCCATATCTAGATTAATGTGTCCTTATATCATACATTGCATGTAGGATAGATTTTTAATTTTTGCCTAACTAAAATTTTGTGTACTGGTCTTCCTATGCAAAAATTTTGCACTCTAATCTGCATGCATTCTATTTTGAGGTAGGAAGTTATTATAATTTTGATTTTCGATCCGATCACCATCCATAATCACGTAGGAGCACACTCAGGTTAGTGGCACTTGATCTTGAGTTGGTTGGATGCTTGGATTCTTTAGATTTTCTAAGCACATATAATCTGGAAGTTTACTTGTCTTGTCTTTATGGGTGTTGAATAGAAAATCATTATTTGAATCATTTTTCTAGTTCCTCGTGGGATCGACCCCATACTCTATGTTATACTACTAATTATCATTCTTGAGTTTGGGAATTAAATTTGAGGGCCTGCGACAGCATAACATTTAATTAATTAAATTAATTATATTAAAACAAAATTCTTAAGGAAATGAAAGGGAATTTCGGTTTTTAATGGTTGAATGTGTAGCTGCAGATTTAGCATTGAATTTCTAAATAAAAGTGGTATTTATCATGCATTATCATCATTAATTGGAGTTATGATCTAACGATTAAATGGTTTAATGGTTGTCTTTTAATGATGGCATGTTATGTAACCTTGTTAGCGATCATTTGATTAAAGATGAAAGAGGTGTATTTAATGGATGATCTTCCTTCTTTCATCACTAAAACCGAAATTGGCATGTCATTTTAGGTTATTGGTCTTTTCATATAGCCATCTTAAAACAAATGAGAAGAGTCTCATTTAATGACTTCTTTATGTTTGATTAAAGAAAGGTGTGATGCATTGGATGCACGTCTCTTCTTTCTTTCCATGCATAAGCAAAATTGACAAGGTGAAACAGAGGTGTTCTTGCATTTTTTGGACTCTC
The DNA here is from genome assembly GCA_024520975.1 of Erythroxylum areolatum. Taxonomy (NCBI): domain Eukaryota; kingdom Viridiplantae; phylum Streptophyta; class Magnoliopsida; order Malpighiales; family Erythroxylaceae; genus Erythroxylum; species Erythroxylum areolatum. Next base: position 21,193,726 of record JANIJH010000004.1, read on the forward strand.
TCTCCTTTCATGCATTGGTGAGCTAAAATTTGCATAAGAAATGTCTCATTTTTGACTTCTTTCTTCTAAGAAAAATCTCCTCCAAAGCTTTCTTCTCCTTTCCCACCAAAGGATCTTGTTAACCAAGTTGTCCATGAAAAACAAGTGGTAGATCGGATTAGTTAAGGATACAATACTGAAAAGAGGAAACAATAATAAGAAAAAGAAGATACATCACCTTAGAGAGGATACATTGTCGAGGATAAGATATCATAGCGAGGAGTTAAAGTTATAGCGAAGGAGTCGGTAATATTTCTTCCATCTTGTTCTTATGCTAAATATTATTCTTATACCGTATCATGCATAGATTGACATGTTGATTTGGTTATCTTGCTTCTGTTGTGTTATGATTTCTAAAAAAGTTTTGAAATCTACCGTTTAACCAAATCTTGTATGTTTTCTTTTTCGATCCAACACTATGTTCATTCAAAAATGGGTACTAGTCTTAAGTTTGACAGAACAAGCATTGAAACCATCCCTTTGTGGATAAATCTACACAATATTCCTTCATAATATTGGACATTGGATGGATTAAGCTTTCTAGCTAGTTCAATTGGTAAACCTATAACTTTTGACTCGGCTACTGCCAATATGGAAAAGGTATGTTATGTTAAAGTTTGTATGAAAGTTAACCTAAGATGGTTTTCCCTACCTTAATGCCTTTGATGAAGTTGAATATGGCTAATGAATTGGTGAAAGCTAAAATTCAAATCTCCTATAACTGGAAATCTCATATAAGGAAACAAATATGGAGACCAACTGGTAAATTATTCTCTACAAGAGATTACAATGAGCTCATGGGAGTTGCTAAATATACAACTAATCCTAATTAAGTTCAAATTGAAGTAATTCCTATTACTATAACAAATTCTGATAAAGCTCGTATTGAAGCTACTCTTGATAATTTGAATGTCCCAATAGTAGATGAAGATGTTTCAAATACAAATCAGAACAAGATAGGTAATAATGAGACTAATGAGGGGACTAGTTTCCTTAACTCAAATTCTTCTAGCATTGAGATAGAAGATCATTCTTTGAAACAAAGAGATGAAGCGAATAGAGAGCTAGATGCGCAATTCACTCTAGCCTCTAGCAAGTCAGCAAGGAAAAAGGGAAAACCTGAAAAGGTTTAGTAATGTACCCTCCCCTCTTTACTTATAGTATGGCTTTTTTTGAAATATTAGAGGTCTTACTGAACCTCACAAAGATCAGGTAGTAAAGGATTTTTTACTAGAAAACAAACCAATAATTATAAAATTTCTAGGAAAGGATTGGGAGTTTGGTTCCAATCACACTCATCACTGTAATGGAAGAATCATCTTATCTTTTAATGAAAGGAAAGTACAAATATCAATCCTATACTCTTCAGATCAGTATATTCAGTTAGATTGCCATGTTGTTGAATCAGGAACCAATTCCATAATATATGTTGCTAACTTCCAATTCCCAAAAGTTAAACTTTGGGAAGATTTTAGCTCCATTCATAGCTCTATTCATAAGCCTTAGGTTATTGCTGGTGCTTTGAATTATAAACTACATCCTACTGAAACTTAGGAGGATAGAGTGAATTATTCTAATCTTGGTAAAGAGAGAGTGTTTTGAATACGTTAGAGGTGACAAATCTCAATTCTATTGGGAATTTGTGTACATGGAGTAATAACTTGCATGGGAACAATTTCATCTGGAAGAAATTGAATAAGATTTTTGTCAACAAACTCTGGATGAGTCAATTACCCTCTTTTTATGCCTACTTTGAACCTCCCTTTTTTTCAGATAAGACAAACTTGGAAGTTAGAAATTTTCAACCTACAACAAGCTTTAAAGCACCCTTTAGGTTTTTCAACTTTCTCTATAAAAAAGATGGCTTTTTAAGTTTGATAAATGAAGTTTGGAGATGTAGAATCAATGGTTGCAAATCCTTTCAGCTAATTATAAAGTTATAAATGCTCAAATCTAGGTTAAAGGTTTTTCACAAGACTGATCAACTATAAAATACTAATATGCTAATTCATGATAAGAAAGTCTTGAGGAAAGCACAACAAAAATGTTACCAGCACCCCAATTGCCTTGATTTGAGAATTGATGAAGTTAGAAAGTTGGAGAATTACAACAAACCTTTCCATGATCATTATACCTTGCTTATGTGAAAAGCAAAGATTAATTGGCTAAAGGAGGGTGACTTCAACACTAATTTTTGTCATAACTAGAAGAAACTCCACAAGATCAGTGGAATTTTGAATACAAACAACTATGGTATTAATAGGTTGCAGGAGTTGGCATATTTTATTGGTAGCCTAAACCATATGCCAGATGAAGCCATCTCCATACTATAGAATCCAATCACACCTCAGGAAATAAGATATGAAGGCTCTATAACCAGATCACTGCAATGCTCATTTTTAATATGAACCTTGATAAGGCTCCAATTTTAGATGGGGTGAATGGATATCTTTACCAAAAAGCTTTGTCGTTAATACAAAATATGATGAATTCTTTGAGTAAGGGAAGTTACTAAAGGAGATTGATAGAACCTTCATAAGACTCATTCCCAAAATCCTTAAACTCCTCCTCATCAAATGATTATCATGTCATATCGTGTTGTAACTCTATATATAAGAACATATCTAAACTATTGGTTAAGAGACTTAAAGGAGTTCTGGAACCTTATGTTAACACTGCTTAAGGTGCTTTTATAGGGAATAGATTGATAGAAGATAATGTATTAGTGGCTCAAGAACTATTGAGAGGATACAATGGTAAGGGCAATCCAAGGAATTGCATTATTAAAATGGAATTCTATAAGGCATATAACTCTATAAGTTAACAGTTCCTAGAAGTATTTGGTTTTATAACATTTAGGAAATATAATGAACTTTATCAAAACTGCTTCATTCTCTATCCTATTATATGGGAGACCTAAAAACTTGATTAAGGTTGAGAGGAGGCTTAAGGAAGTTGATATAATTTCACCAGACATGTTTATTCTTTACATGGAAGTCATATATAGATTAATGAAACATAACATTAGATTGGATCAAGGCTTCAAATACCACAAATGTAAGAGAATTGGGATGTTTAGTCTCTTTTTTTGCAGATGACATGTTGATGCTCCTTAAAGCTAATGATAAACTAATAAGTGTCTACTCTTAATACCTTTAGAAATCTGTCTAGTTAAGCTTTGAACATGAACAAGAGTCATTTATTACCCTCAACTAGTGCACAAAACCTAGTAGATCATGAAGTTTGAGCGTGGAGGGAGGCTTAGAAGTTGAAAATTTAAACGTCGAAAACAAAGGTGGGTGTCGCCGCGGCAAATCCTTTAGACCCCTCAGGAATTTTATGTCGTGACGAACGATTTAAAAAAACTTGCAATTGTATTTTCGCCACGGCAACCATTTAGTCTCGCCACGACGAACTCACCACACCAACAAAAATAAAAAGCTTTGGGTTAATCGCTGCGATGAAAACCTCTGAAGCAGAACCCACAACCCAAAATTTCCTATCATACTAAATGCAAACATAAATTCTTTCAACCATCTTTAACAATTCAAACCCAAAACAAAACATAATCTTGAACATAAACACAAGCAACCTTCTAAAATCTTATTCTCATTGCAAAACGATTGTAATGCGAAATTTTTAAAAGCTAAAAGGAGCATCAACCATATTTCATTGACAACCAAAGGAAGAGTTTTACAAAGCTTTAATGGGCATATCAAGCCACATTACATCATAATTCAAAAATACATAGTTTGCAAAAAGTAGAATTTCTCAAAATGCAACTAAAGCTTTGTTTTACAAAAACAAACTTCAAAAGCAAAATTAAGTCTAATTGGAGTGATGCCTTGGCTCTTAACTACTCAATCTCTTGCTCCTCACCTAAAGATGGGATAGAATGGGAGGGGGTGAGCTTAAAGCTCGTGGGTAACAGATTTATAATCGAGAAACAAGAAAAAACCATTTTCAAACCTCATTGCTATTGTACATTTTTTAAACCAAAATAATTTCACATGTAAATATCATCAAACACTTATTCCTCAAATTCTCAATTTATCAAACAATTTATGAGCAATTTAAATCATGTATGCATCAAACTTTTCAATAGATTATAAACACATAAACACATCAGAATAGTTTGGGTGGATCCATAGATAGGACGTACTACACATTTCCACATAATGGTCTTGTGTAGTCGTAAACTTGAGGGAGTCCTTAAGGGAGCTCTGTGCCACTAGCGGGTAGGCGGGAGAAGCCTTTAACTTGGTCAATGTACACATGACATTCTTAAGGGACTATTGCAACACATAACACATATTTCATAACTTGTAAAATTGTAGTTCAAAATGTCACTTTACTCTATTATAAAGACATTCAAGAAGCAATAAAGACAACAATGATGATGCAATTTAAATCATTAAGCTTCCTTGATTTGAAGAAAACAATGAGTGGCTTTACTCTATTATAAATGTGTACCTACCTTGATTTCCTTGCCTAGGGATGTCATTTCTCTTGCTCCTCTTGCCTCTCTTGATTTCCTTAAACAATAACTAAAATTCCATTCAATTTCATTTAGAAATGGGAAAGTTATACCTAAACAATTTCGGACTGTTCTTATGCTGAAACAAAAATGTATGCTCAACTTCTCTCCAGAAATTTAAATTCTTAAAGACAGAATTTAGACTTGATTTCTTCATGCATTTTGTATCTCTATGTTTCTAGTTTACATTAAAATGAAAATCAGTCCATTTGGACATCTATAAAAAAAATTATGCCCAAAATAACAAAACATGTTCTGTGCAAGAAAATGAAAGTTCATCGCGGCAAACTTGTCTAGAAACATGTTCTGAGAATGTATTTAGCTACATTTTCAGCCTTTTAACCTCCCCTCTTTCAAATATAACCCA
>JANIJH010000004.1:21286773-21308124 GCA_024520975.1 Erythroxylum areolatum
TGTCAAGTGTTTCTTCACCGAGAACACTTGCAGTGCATTTTTCCTAACTCAAACTCATACTCGTGTATACTATGCATACCTTACATGTGTCCTATCTAACATAAGCCATTTGTCTTCTACCTATTATTGCCACTTGTCCCAATTATGGGGTGACAAGGTTGCCACATGTCACCCCATAATTGGCCAATAAATCAATATTTTTCACAAAATTCACTAAAAATTTCAAAATATCCTGAACAATACCAAAATTGCCAAAACACATTTTAATCATATTTAACAACTCAATTGTACCCGAAAATGTCAAAGAATGCATGTATAATCAGATGAATGTGCAAAAATGTGCATGTCAAATTTAGCATAAACATGAATTGTACTTTCTAATTTCTCAATAATTCTCGTAATTCACAATTTTAGCCCTCACATGGGTAACGGGATGTTACACTCAAGTACCCGTAAGATATCCTAAAAACAAACATACTTCTGACCTTGGTTCCATATTTGTGGATTCAGGCCTCAGAATATGGGCTAGGCAGCCTTTAAGTCCTTAAGTGTCACAATGAAGGCACTCGGCCAATCTACAAGTCCTTAGGTGTTTTAGGCACCAATTTGGATGGAGCAAAGTTAAGAAGATAGGTTGTTGTTTTTATGGCATATCCCCATAATGATTCTGGAAGGCTAGCGTAGGACATCATTGTTTGAGGAGCTAACAAGTTGAAAACAATTCCATTTTCAATTAAATATTACTGGAACTCTCCACCTAAGTACTCACCACCTCGATCCGATTGAAATTGTTTTATTAGATTACCTAGCTGCTTCTCAGCTTCAACTTTGAATTCTTTAAACTTTTCAAAGGACACACTCTTTTTATGCGTCAAATACAAATAGCCTTGTCTAAAGTAATCGTCTATAAAGGTTATAAAGTATTCATATCTTCTTATAGCTTGTATGTTCATAGGCCCACACAAATCAGTATATACCAGGTCCAACGTAGATTTAGATCTGTTTCCTTTGGAAGGAAATAAGGTCTTGGTCATTTTTCCTTCAGTACAAGTTTCACAGATGGGTAATGAATAATTATCTAAGCCCATAAGGATCCCATCCTTTACTAACCTATCAAGTATTTATTTATTGATATGACCCATTCTTAAGTGCCATAAATATTTTAAATTAATACTAGAGACATTGGATTGTCTTGGTTTTATCAATTATATGGTGTTTAGTGAGTCTGTAATAGGTTTTATAAAGAACAGTCCCTGTTTAATTATTGCATTACAAAAAAAATCCTTTTTCTCATATATTGAAACAACATTTTCAAGATATAAGGAATAACCAGATTTTTTAAAACAAAAAATAAAAGTCATGTTCCTTACAATCATTGGGATGTAATATACATCTACTAGATATAACCTATGACCATTAGGAAAGTCTAAAATAACGACTCCCACTGATTGTGCCAAAACATAGGATCCATCTGTTATCTTGACTTGAAACTGGCCTTTAGATAGTCTTTTTCTTCACTAGAACCCCTAAAAAGAATTGAAATCATGATCAATGGCTCCTGAATCTAATATCTAAGAATGAGATAAATCTACCACATTTCTAGTTCCTAACAAACTTAAGAAACCCATACTTTGTTTGCTTTTGAGGGACTCAAGATGGACTGGATAGTTTCTTTTCCAGTGGCATATCTCATCATAATGGAAACACTTTCCTTTGGTGTTCTCTTTGGCCTTCTTTTTCATGGGTTAGGCCTTGACCCCAGTTTGGGCGTTCTTTTTTTATTGGATCCTTCTTCTTTTGCCTGCCTTTACACTTGGGCTTAGAAGAAGATGCTACATTAGCTTCTGGCCCATAAGCCTTGATATTCAATATCTTGTCCATACTTTGAAAAGAATTCATTAACTCTCTCAAGGTGTAATCCTTGCTGTTGAGCTCATAGTCTAACTTAACCTGCTGAAAAGATGAGTTTAAGCTATTGATGATCATAATCATCTGCGTGTCCACATCTATGTCTGCCCCAAGCATCTCAACCTCAGTGACCACAGGGATTACCTTAAGCATGTAATCCCACACCGGTTCACCAAGTTTTTGTATGATATTATGAAAGGTTTGGATAGCTTTCACACTTACAGACCTGGTCCTTACACTAAACATCTCAAGTAGGTGACGGACCATTGCACTAGCAGTTTTCATACAAGCAATTTGCTTTTGCAACATGTCGCTGGCAGAAGATAGAATATAACACTTAGAGTCTTATTAGCATTCTGTCATCACTCAAGTTGTTGGGCTAGCTCAGGAGTTGAATCTCCAACCAGAGGAGCAAATTCATTTTCAGTTAATAACCATGAAATTCATACATATTAAAAAAGAATGTCTAGGTTACGTCTCCATTCATTAAAATTCTCTCCATTTTCTAATTTGTTATTTGTTAAAAGCAAAGTGAGTGGATTCATTTTGTGGTAATTATGTCTAAAAAATAAATTATTAATGGATGAGCATACTAGTCAACAATATTGGAACTTTGTATAAAATCGTGATGCATGTATCAATGATGATAGATTTAACAAAACTTAAAAAAAAATTAAATCTTTATGTGACGATTACTTTTCTTATCTATAACGAGCTAAGTTACAGTGGGTCATCTTATCTATTAAAAGAAAAACTGGGACCCTCCTACTAAAAAAACTACCATCATAATTTGGTCCATACATTTATCAATAGAGCTACGGTGGGCAGGTTTTTGATAAATTATGTTGAGTGTATTAACCATTTGATTCATCCATTAAAGATACTTGCAAATTATGCCTCGGTGGGAGGTCACATTTGCTAACAATAGGTGACTTATCCTTAAAGAGACCCAAACCATACAAGATCTACAATTCATGCCCTCTGGTGGGGAGTAACACTTCACCACTTGCAAATAGGCCATTATATGAAGACCGTGGACTCTCACATGAGCATCCTCTCCCACTCAATCTTTTTGGGCTTTAAGTTTTAATAAATACTATCTTGTCTAGATGTAATTTATTATTCATCCTATATTGTTTCATTACATATCTTATACATAATTAATGCATGGCAAAGCCTAGGGTTGAAAATTTTCTAAATGACATGTAATCACATAATATCACATATTATTTGCATTCATTTATCCATTTATCTCATAAAGTAATAAGCTACTTTTAATTGTCCATCCTAGAAACATAAATATAAAATTGCAAGGCCTTTAGGCCTAACAATTTCTTCTTGGACTTGGATCTTTCGCTTCGAACTCTTCGCTCACATGACCTAGTCCATTCGGCAAAAAGTTTGTAATGACTTTTCTTTCTAACAAAAATTTTGATTTTCATAAAACTGAATTTTCGTCCAAAAGAAAACAAAAATCTGTACTTATTTTTCACCAAAACTGAAACTTATGTATATGATATGAAAATTCCAACACTTGTAAAAATCGAAATTTTATTACAAAAATGTTTATATATTTGAAAATTTGTTAAAACAAAATTCTAGCACTTTTGTTTTCTAAAAAACCTGAAATTTAGTCAACACACAATAAACAAAATCGAAACCGAAACCTCTTCATTTATTCATCCATGGCTTCTTCATCTTCATCATTACATGATTTTGTACATTACATAGTCAAAGAAAACATAAAAATGAAACCAATGAGGAAACATGATGATGATAGGCCACCTTCCTTGTTACAAACTAAATGAAGAAAACTTACAAGGTAACTTTAGAATCTATGGACAACCAAAAGAGCAAAATATACACCATATATATTTCTATCACATAAAAATATGCAGCATAAAAAAAATATTGCCAACTCATGCATCACATATAGGAACCAAAATCATGCATAAGAAAATAGATCTGATACCAATTTTTTAATCAAAAACAAAAGCATGATATAATTAGATGAAACGGTAGATTTTAAAACTTTTTAGAAATCAAACTTGCAGCGGAAGCAAATTAACCAAAATAACATGCCAAGTCATACATGATAAGATATAAGAAAAATAATTTACATAATAACAAGATAGAATTTTTTAACCGACTCCTTCACTACAGCTTTAACTCCTCGTTGTTCTATCATATCCTTGGTAATGTATCCACTCCAAGGTGATGTATCCTCTTCTCATTATTGTATCCTCGACCAATCTGATCTACCACTTGTTCTCCTTGGACAACTAGGTTAACAAGATCCTTTGGTAAGAAAGGAGAAGAAACGCTTGAAGAGATTTTTCCTTAGAAGAATGAAGCCAAATATGAGACACCTCTCATGCAATTTTCGGCTAGCATATGCAAGATAGGAGAGAGAGACAAAAATCAACAACACCTTATCTTTCCTTTCTTAATTTTGGTTAAGCCTCTAAGGAAGAAGTGAAGTGCAATCAATGCATTGGCTCCTTCCTTAATCAATCATAAAGAAGCCAATAAATGAGAGTCTTCTCATTTGCTTTAAGATGGCTATATGAAAAGACCAATAACCTAAAAATTACATCTCATTTTTAGTTTTTAGTGATGAAAGAAAGAAGATGGTCCATCAAATGCACCTCTTTCTTCTTTAATCTAATGAATACTAACAAGTTACATGCTATCATTAAAAGACCACCATTAAACCATTTAATGAAAAGACCATTACTCCATTTAATGATGATAAAAACATGTAAAAAACCATCTTAAATATAGCAAACCAATGCTAAATGTGCAGCTACACATTTTGCCCATTAAAACTGAAAATCCACCTCCTTGTATCTTTAATAACTTGGTTTTAATTTAATTAATTAAATTAAACCAAGGTCTAATCCATTTCTAAATGTTCAAATTGGATATTTAACAATTAATTAAAGTAAGTCCAGCATTTAATCATAGACTTTAAAACCTCTATTTGTATTTCTTACTTTGCTTGATAACTTTCTTAGAAGCCAACTAATTGGACTTATATAATTCAAGCTCTAATAAGCTCGGATTTAATTTAATCTCATTATAATTAATTCCAGTTTATTAACTAAATCTCATTCCATCAAAGACAATTAGTTGAACTCTTGAATTACTAAATATTATAAGAACACATGTTTCAAATAAGATGTCCAATTGCAAACTCTAATATAAACCATATTATAGCCATCCACATAATAAAAGGTAAAATTACTATTTTGCCCTTATGTTGGTTCTTCTTTCTAGATCTCCGGTTTTACTCTATAAGGTGATTAACACACAAGATCTCATCTTGGTGTTAAGACTTGATAGGTAACTAGTCCATCAAACTAGTGGCACCAATTTAATCACCAATTTCTATAAAACATCTAGAAGTGATAATATTACTATAAACTCTTTATTTGAGTAAATATTCCCTGATAGATATTTCAATTAATAATTCCAACATGCAAACACTAGATTGATACTTTGTAAATATCCATTTTTGATCATATTAAAAATTATAATGAAACACATATGAGTTCACCACTCATCAAGATTGTGATCCATAATAAACGAATGCTTAAGTTGTATGTTTTTAAGATTGAAGTAACGATCCACTTTATTCTTGAAAACATACTTGATTCTTGATTCATTTAATAGTGTCATTATCGATAGTCAACTACTATTATGATATAAAACACATCATTCTCTTGAAGTAAATTCTTTCACTTACTCAAAGATAAATCGCAACACTGCAGTCTAAATCATAATCAAGCGACCAACTTGATTATTCAACTGTGAATCAATTGTTTTATATTCTAATAATATACATATTTCCCATACATCTCTATATATATGTATATTACTTACAAAAGAATCTCGATATCTTATGACTAGATATATAATACTTATACAAATAAAACCAAACTCTTTTGTTTTATTAATAATAAATATTTTCATTACAAAAGTAGCTGAAAGAAAATTAAGTTATAAGTAAATAAACTTGCTTTTCGGGGTATTATATTTACATAACTCCAACAGGAACATAGGTGATAATATCTTACTTGTTCAAAGGTGCTAAAAAATTGCCATTTAAAGGGCTTAGGGAGAAATTGTGTCATCAAGACAGACATTCATAAGGCATTTGATATGGTTAATTGGGACTCCATTCTTATAGCTCTTGATACTACTAGTTTCTAGTCCCTTAAGTAATGGTCAACTACCATTTCTTATGGTGTGCTTGTTAATGGGGAAATTACTCATTATTTTAAGGGAGCAAGGGGACCCCCTTTATCCTTACCTCTTCAACATCTTTATAAAAGTGCCATCTTGGATAGTCCAAAGAAATGTTAGTCATATAAGAGACTTAAGAGACTTAAAATTCCATAAAAGTATAAGGGAATCAAAATCATTGACCTAGCATTTGCTGATGATTTACTCTTGCTCTTTAGAGCTAATCGAACATCTTTGGAATGTTTAATAGTCTTTGGGTTGTTTATCAGCAAAGGGAGCTTCCTAATGATTTCAGCTAATCCTTCTGCTACAACTCACAACCTTGTGGGAATCACAGGTTTGGCAATTCACCCCCTCCCCCTAATTTACTTGGGAATATCCATCTCCTCAAAGAGAACTCCTTACTTTGTCTATTAGCCTCTTTTTGATATGGTTACAAGGAGAATTGGGAATTGAACTCCCAAATGTCTCTTCATTGCAGGTAGGCTTCAAATATGTAATTCAATGTTAAGTAATCTGCATAATTAGTGATCATATCAACCTTAGCTTCCTAAAAGGTTAAGAAGGGATGTTGAAAATCCCTTCAGGAACTTTTTATGAAAAACGAACTTAAATATCAAACTTTTTCCAAAGGTCAGATAGAAAGACATTTGTGTACCCAAAGATAATGGGGGTATAAGACTTATTCTTCTTGTCAACAAACTATTTTTAGCAAAAAGGCTATAGAGATTTGTCACTGAAAAGGAATCCTTTTAAGTGAAATGATTGAATGAGCACTACTTAAGAAATAAGAACATTTAGACCATCAAGCTGAAGAGGGACTCATTTTGGAGTATGATGCAAATCCTAAAGCTTAGAGGAGTCATGCAGCCTTCGATGCTCTACAACTATCGACTGTTTCAAAATATTAGATTCTTATGTTTAGTTAATGTAGTATTCAAGGAATCAATCATTGATGGCAGGTGGGGATGTAACAATAAGCAAACCGATTTTTTCTAAAGATGCTTCCCCCTTACTCCCCTAATCTTGGCATGAAGGACATAATTCACTGGATTGGAAATTCATCAGGTACCTACTCTAGCAAGTCATGTATAAACTCCGTAAAGGAAATGGCTCTTAAATTCCATTGTCATTTTTTAGTTCGGAATAACCTACAATTTCCAAAAATCTCATTCATCTTACGGCTAACAATGAGGGAAAAACTATCAACATTGGATATAATTAGAGGTGGTACCAATATCTCAAACCTTTGTTAGTTGTGCACAAGAACTAATGAATCCATTAGCCATCCTTTCTTTAATTTCCATTTCTCTAAATGGATATGGAATGACATTCTAACTCAATGTAACTTAAATTGCTAAGTCACATATTAGAGACTGGTTCTTCAATAGATCTCAAGTATAACTCATATGCATAAAAATAACCTTATAATGTTCTACTTATGACTTAGATGCACTACATATTCCCTAGGAAAGGAAAGAAATATGAAGTTGTCTAAAAGACAATCCAATTCACTTGAAGATACTATAATCATGACCATTAATTGGATAAAGTTGATGTTAACAATCAAGGGCTCTAAACTCTCAAAATCTCAAGGAATGAATGATAATTGAAATATTCATTAACATGTCGATTCTCCGAAGGTGTTGTTTGGTAGCCGATAATAAAAAAGTTGGAATGAGAATGCAACCTTTATTCCCTAATTTTAGTTTTTTGGTTATCGTTAATTAATAAAATAAGGAATGACAAAACTGGAATGAATTCTAAACAATTATGGACTTTTATTCTTAATGGGAGTGTAGGTATAAGTTATAATCAAATATCGAGAGTAAAAGATAAGAGATATTATTAGAATATTTTCAAGTTATTATTAAAATATTATCAAGATACTTATCATCAAAATTACATAATACAATCTTTTATATTAATTTCTTTAACAATTATTCTATTTTATTTCATTGATACTTTTGTTCTTATCATAATTATATAAAAATTTATAATTTTATAAATCATTAAAATTGACTAATTATTTATAAAAATATATAATATTTTAATTATTTATTTACAAAATAAATCATACAATAACTAAATATAAGTAAAAAATATTCATTATTATTTTTATCATTTAATACCAAATATTAACTTTGATTAATATCAAACCAAATAATAAGTGATTTTATTTCTATTTTGATTTCCACTTTTCATTCTTATTCCTATTTTTCTATTCCAATTCTTTCAATACTAGTTATGAAACGACACCAAAATATATTCAACTAAATTTTAATTTTATTTTGTAATTCTACTAAGCCATGCATACTAATCCGATTGTTTTTGAAAGCATCTTGCCAATGATATTGCTTGCGACACTTTGTGTAACGGTTTTGGGCTATAGCTTTACAATAATGTTCTTTAATTTCCAAAAGAAAATGAAGCTTCAACAGAATATCCTTCCGACATGATCTGCATATTTAGGCGGATACATCGGAGTATAACATCTTGCACTGTCGAAAAAGTCAATGATTGTTGGCTTCCCGTCCATTTTTGTAATCCCTTACCGTAGAGTTAGAATGGAAAGAAAAATTAGCTCTAAGCCCAATTTCTCACAGTTTTGAATCCTATACAAGTATATCCGCCAAAAACTCCGCAAAATCACCCTTCTCATTGCTGTAGACATCCAATTAGTTCAGACCAAGACCCTTACTGATGTTCACCATACTTGTTTCCTGGCTCTCGTTTGAAAGGAGTGAGAATGATGCTTGTATCCTACATGGAACAAGAATACCGTTGCATGCTCAATAACCATGAATTCCAGGGTCCACCTTCCTGTGTTATTTCGTTCCATCCACTACAAACGTTCAATTAACAGAACTGATTCAAGCTACCACGTTGGAGTAGGTACGGTTTAACGACGATTGCTTCCACCATACCAATAGACAGCCACACCCTTTCACTGCAATCTCGAACTCTTTATGTTTTGACGTTCCAAACGTACCTGCCACATATATAGCCAATAAAATACCCATCTTTGCTATCGCGGATCACCAGGAATGCCACCAGTGTCAACCATATCTGACAATGGGCCCGTTTGAAATCAGTCCTCAGGAGTATGCAACACCGATACAAAATTGGAACTAGAAGTTTTTCCATATAGAAATAACTTTTTGGGGACGGATTCAGGCTGTCCATGCAAATTTAATATTGTGTTCAATTGGTTGCCAGCGGTCAGCCAGTACTTTTTGTATTCTGTTACTGTGATTGTTAATTTGTTATGCCCTATAATAACCTTGTCTTCGTAAGAAGAGATGGGAACTCTAGATTGAAGCAATCGATATCCCTAAAGTTGAACTCTACCCCATAACCATTGGATCATCTTGAAGTTCGGTGGTGAAACCAAGAAAAAGGGGAGAAAAATAGACAAATTGTATATTACCTACCTCATCTTCGCAATTCATTATGATATGAGCTTACATCCATGCACGCGCTTAAATGCCAGAGTAAATTTTGTCAGAGGAAAAGAAACAAAATGTGACTCAGGATTGCATACCAAGGAGGGTTTTCAGATATAAATGATCAAGAATATTCAGTTCTCAGAAACTCTGTGTTCAACTACATTATGGAACATGTTGAGCAGCTCCTCATGCTTGTTCATTGTCACAGTTAATTCCAGTGTTACCTGCCACATTTGTAGGGATAAAGCTCTAACATAGACGAAAAATTAAGCTAAGACAGAATGATCAAACCCACAATTGGTAAAAGCTTATCTCAGGAAGGTTTGAAAACCATATAATAGTATTTTTACACTTTGCAGGTTGCCACATAATAATTTATATAGTGTTACACGAAAGCTAAAAGAACATAAACGCACAAAGAAACTTGACCAGGGTTGCTACAAACCTTTGGCTTTGCTCATCAATCAAATTGGAATGCAGAGACTTCCCACTATAATGACACAATTACTATGGAGCCTAGGAGAGTGAAGAGGATCGAAGTTGATACTGATGCACAGGCAAATATCAATGATATCTGCAAATAACTAACTCCTGCAGTCCTAGACACCTTTTTGGAACTGAAATGTTGGAATAACTTTATAAGTCATGCAAAGATGGGTTAGGGAACCATCGCTTCTTTCTCTACGTAAAAACTCTTATGTTTCTTAGTCCACTTCCCCATGTAGTGGATGTTTTTTCTTACAGTAATTACATTGAAAAACCTGAACTCAATGAAAACCTATAGCACCAACTTATTATTTGACCCAACACATCATACAACTTCAATTTTCTTCTTCGAAATTGGCACACTATCTCCTTCCGTTCAAAAGATCAACTAGTTCTGTTAGGTTCTCCCAAATCTTATATCACTGATCCATCTAACAAATAAGATAAGATAAAAGTTTTCAATAGTAAAATAGAAAAACAGATTCACGACTTCAATTAAAATCAACATCAATGTCAACAATATCAACCTCAAATAATATATCAGTTGTAGTCATTAAACGAGCAGAATCAGACTTGGCTGCTAAATTAGTATCTTTGAAAGTTTACCAACAAAGGAACCAAAAGCAGAAAAAAGAATGATAAATAATTTATGGCTGTCTTTAATTTATATATTTACTATTAGTTGCTGGCTTGTGCAGCAGGATAGTCATTATTTTTGAATTATTGTTCATTTAAATCTGCTACTTTTTAGGGCGGTTAGTTCTTGGCAGTTTTATCTGTGAACCTTAAAGGCAATTGGAGACAGCAATAATAGGGGGATATTTTCAGAAAAGTTCCCGAGTACTTTTACTCTTGGAGATCGTTGGGTTCTCTCTAACGAGTCCAAGTTATCATACTGTAAAAATAGGTCATAAAGGAAGGAAAACTCAGAAATCTAGTGAACTATAACCAGACTTTAGTTTTAGTAGGCCTATAACCAGACTTGATCATCCCAATATCCTTGCGCAAATTCAAGACAAGATAAAATCAAGACAGGCTATGTCCTTTAATTCTTTGAAAGTTTGTGAAGAATCATGGTTTGATTGCAGCACCTATAATTGTGATGCTTCACAAAAATTCCTTTGTTGTACAGAGGATGTAAAGAATGCTTGTCTGAAACTTAAGCAGGATATGTCCACTACACCAGTGTTGGCTTTACCGAATTTTTTCCAACCATTTTTTGTTGAATGTGATGCTTCAAATTTAGGATTGGAAGCGATTCTATAACAAGAAGGGCAACCAATTACTTACTTTTCTTGCCCCTTACCTACTAGACATGTTAAGCTCCCTGCTTATGAGAAAGAACTAGTTGGGTTAGCCAAAGTTGTTCAACATTGGCAACCTTATTTGTGGGGCACAAGTTTTATCATTCGTACAAATCATTATTGCTTGAAATTTTTGTTGGAGCAAAGAAGTATTACCTCTCCTCAACAACATTGGCCAAGCAAACTAATGGGACTTGATTTCATAGCTGAGTATCGAGCAAGTAGAGAAAATATTGTTGTTGATGCTTTGTCTCGCAAGTTTGGCGATGATGTTCTTCTTATAGCAATTTCTGCTCCTCAGTTGATATATTTTGATCAAATTCGAGCTGAAATAAATTCTACCACTGCTTTACAACAACTTCGTGATCAAATAGTGCAAGGAGAATTAATGGATGTTTAGTCATACAAGGATGGATTGATTTTTCAAAGAAACAAAGGTCTATCTTTCTTCCAATTCACCCTTACAAGCTACTCTTGTTTCAGCTGAGCATCACCATTCCCATGAAGGTTACCCAAAGACCTTGAAACGCCTTGCTTCTGATTTCTATTGGAAGGGTATGAAGGAACAAGTTCATAACTATGTTCGTACTTGTTCTATATGTCAAAGAGACAAGGTTGAACACCTAAAACCAGCAAGCTTATTGCAGTCATTACCAGTCCTTTTCCAAGTCTGGTCAGATATTTTTTTAGACTTTGATGATGGATTGCCCCCTTCTTGTGGCAAAACAGTTATGTTAGTGGTAATGGATCACTTTTCCAAGTATACTCATTTCTTGCCACTTTCCCATCCATATATGCTGTTACTGTAGCAAGGTTGTTCTTTGATAATATTGTTAAGCTGAATGGATTGCCAGAATCTATTGTAAGCAATTGTGATGTCACTTTCACTAGTGTTTTCTGGAAGGAGCAGTTTCACCTCGTTGGAACCAAGTTGTCCTTTAATTCTTCTCATCATCCTCAATCAAACGGCCAAACGAAAGTAATCAATTGTACCATTGAGATGTATCTTGTTGCTTTTTAGGTGATCGACCTAACCATTGGGTAGATTGGCTTGCGTGGGCTAAGTATTGCTATAAGACTAGTTTTCATTCATCCTTCTACGTTACTCCGTTTGAAGTAGTTTATGTTTGGCCAACACCGCACCATCTATCCTCCTACCCTGGGTTATCTCACGTAGAGGCTGTGAATCATGAGTTCCACACTAGAGATGTAGTTTTGAAAGAATTACGAGAAAGACTTCTTTAGGCACAAAATACAATGAAGGTCCATTATGACTCATCGTAGAAATGTATCATTTCAGGCGAGAGATATGGTTCTTTTAAATCTGCAGCCTTATTGACAAATTTTGGTCGGATCCAAGTGCAATCAAAAGTTATCTCCTCGATTCTATGACCCTTATCCTATTATGGAACGAAATGGGGTTGAGGCTTACAAGTTGGAATTACCTACTAACTCGAAAATTCATCCTATTTTTCATATCTCTTGCTTGAAAAGGTTTCATGGTACCGAAACTTGTTCTCATACTTTGCCTCTACCCCACTACAATGTTCCTATTCTTACTCCACAAGCTTTGATGGATTCTAGACTTAAAGCTGGCCAATGTGAAGTTCTCATTCATTTGGGAAGGGCTTTCGCTAGCTAATGCCACTTGGGAATTTGCTAATCATATGAAAATTCGTTACCCTAATTTTACACTAGAGAACAAGTGCTATTACCATGGGGCAAGCGATGTTATAGTCATTAAATGACCAAAATCAAACTAGGCTGTAAAAGTAGTACCTTTGAAAGTTTACCAATGAAGGCAACAAAAAAGAAGGAATGATGAATAGTTTAGGCTATCTTCAGTTTATATATTTACTATTGGTTACTGTCATATGCAGCAGCGTATTTATTATGTTTGAATTATTGTACATTTAAATCTGCTACTTTTAAGGGTGTTAGTTCTTGGCAGTTTTATTTGTAAACCTTAAGGCCTTGTTTGGTTGAGGGGTTAGCAATGGAAGGGGATAGAACGTAACACACTTCCATCGTTTGTTTGAGGGTTTCATAATAGAATGGAATAGAATGGGACAGAAGTGGAGGGTTTCATGTTACGTTCTATTCCATCAGAAATAGTGAAAATAAGAAACCTCCGATTCGAAGGGTTTAAGATGGAACGTAACCTAATAAATACATACTACTTAATATACCCCCAATCATTCTTCTTAATATCAACTCTGAATAAATCATAATATTAATATATTAAATAAAATATACTAATATTAAATATAATAAATTTTATTAAATAATTAATAATATTATTTTTATATTATTAATAATAAATTATATATATTTAATAATAAAAAAATTATAATTAAAAGTTATTTAGTTATGTAGAAATATATAGAAAATTTTTATTAATGAAAATAGAAAATATATAAAAATTATTCTTTAATTGTTTGTATGTATTTTATATAAAAATATAAATAAATTATTTTTAAATATAAATCACAAAATAAAATAAAATATATTAAATAATTAATACTAATATTTTTACATAATTAATAATAAAATAATAAATCTCCTGCAACAATCATTTTAATATAAGGGATATAAAAGTCATTTATTATACATTACATTTTATTCCATCCATCTTCCAAACAATATTTCACTACATTACATTATGAACCCTTCTATCTCTGCCAAACAACTTTTTACTATATTACATTCCATTCCATTATAAACCTATTCCGTTTCATTTCATTACATTTCATTCTATTAATTAACATCCAACCAAACAGAGCCTAAAGGCAATTGGAGACAGCAATAATAGGGGGTATTTTCAGAAAAGTTCTTGAGTACTTTTACTCTTGAAGATCATTGGGTTCTCTCTAATGAGCCCAAGTTATCATACTGTAAAAATAGGTCATAAAGGAAGGAAAAATTAGAAATCTAGTGAACTATAACCAAACTTCAGTCTTAGTAGGCCTATAACCAGATCTAGAGGACTTGATCGTACCAATATCCTTGCACAAATTCAAAACCCACATTATGCAAACCACATTTTAAGCCCCATACCTCCTATCAATCTCAGAAGACAAGACAGAATCAAGACAGACATCCTCACATTCAACCAATAATCCCCCACAAAGTTTTCCCTATCACTCTCAATGTCAATATGCATAAACACAAATCAACATTAGAAACGAACCTGTAACAAGATTGTGGAATGAATATGACTGCTTCAGTCGGTAGACAACATTTATCGTCAATGTAGAATGGAGAGCAATAATTGGGTTTTCCATATGGTGACCAAAGTTTGGCTGTCAAATGACAACAGCTGGACAGAATTTGTAAGTTAAAAGCAATTTTTAGGGGTTTGGTGTGCCCTTAGTCACCAGGGGTTATTGAGTGATGAAAGTGTGGATTTGTGTTAAAAACAGAATCAGAGAGTGTAAATTGAGGGCTTGATACAATCTCAAGACCCACATAGACTTCATATAGTAGTAAGAATCAACTACATAAGGAAAGTTTGATCTTATGAATAAATAGGAAATTATGTAGATCCGACTGTCACTTTGGTGCTGCTAATTGTAAAGTTTAGCAACCTCTTTGAGGATTGCAAAACAATAAGAATAGATCTGAAAATGTAAACGCATAAAGCCATACAAAGAACACATTGTCACTTTCGTGCTGCTAACATTAAAATTTACCAACCTTTTTGAGAATTCTAAAACAATAACAATGAATGTGAAAATGCGAACGAACGAAGTCATACAAAGAACACATGACTGTCACTATGGTGCTGCTAACAATACAGTTTACTAACCTCCTTGAGAATTCTAAAACAACAAGAATGGATGTGAAAATGCGAATGAATAAAGCCATATAAAGAACACATGACTGTCACTTTGTTGATGCTAACAGTGAAGTTTACCAACGTCTTTGGGGATTCTAAAACAATAAGAATGGTTGTGAAAATGTGAACGCATAAAGCCAAGGAAAGAACACATGACTGTCACTTTGAAGCTGCTAACAGTAAAGTTTACCATACTCTTTCAGATGATTTGTAAAACAAGAAAATGGATGTCAAAATGTGAATGCATAATGCCATACAAAGAACAAATGACTGTCACTTTGGTGCTGCTAACAGTGAAGTTTACCATACTCTTTGCTAAAACAATAAGAATGGAAGTGAAAATGTGAACGCATAAAGCCATACAAAAAACAAATGACTGTCACTTTGGTGCTGCTAACAGTAAAGTTTACCAACCAATTTGAGAATTCTAAAACAATAAGAATGGATGTGAAAATATGAACACATAAAAGCATACAAAGAATACATGACTGTCACTATGGTGCTGCTATAAGTAAAGTTTACCGACCTCTTTGAAGATTTCACTATAAGAAACCTCTTTAAAGCCCTGCAATAACAAGAAAAGCCTTCAGTTAACCTGATAGAAGATAAATATAACAGCAAAATGTTGTATGCATGCAAGCCTCTTAATCAAAGAGATAAAACTATCACAACCCATCCATTCAAGAAATTGTTAACATGCAAGGACGTCATGAATAGGAAAATAAAATCAAATGCATATGCAAATGGGAGAGAGACAAAGAGACTGACCAATTTATGAAACAGGTGAAGAGATGCTTCATTTGATTCTCCAATTTTAGCACAAAAAACATGGATCCCAGTACACTGAACAGCAAAAGCCATCATCATCTTCACAGCTTCCTTCCCGAGTCCTTTACCACGACTATGATAGCAATAAATAATTTGTGAAAGAATAAAAACAAATGATCATCAACAGCAGTAACTTGGCAAGAAAGCACAAAATAGATGAAGCAAAGAAGAAATCTGCTACTTTCTGTATTATACAGGAAATGCAAAATAAACCACCGTAGTGCTTTTGCATTGGCTAATTTGACTGTTGTATTTCATGATTAAATTCATATGTTCCTTTATTTGTTAAAAATATGATGCATGCTTGTAACATTATGCTGAAGAAGGTTCTGAAGAACAATAACATATCAAAATAACAAACTTTGCTTCTTAAAGAAAAGGAAAGATAATAAACAAAGTGTTTTAACTAATAGTTTAGAAGTTGTTAACGCCACTCATCTATCATTTGCCCTTCAATAAGGACATCAGAAACCTAAGAAAACAAAGACATAGGAACACAAGCAATTTTTTATCATACCATTTAGCCATCTTCGTGAATTTTTTTTTTTTAAAAGAAAGGGATCCAAAAAGTACAGATAGTACCCTTAAACAGGGATGAAAGAATGGCATTCCCTGCATAAAGCATATATAGACATGTGTCGGGAAACCATTTTCAGCAGAAGTTCATTCAAAAGGTTAACTAAGAGAAGAGAAGAGATCTATATTTCAAACATAGAGGAAACTTGTGAAAGAATATTATAAAGTTGAAGAGCATTGTTACCAATACCTATACAAATGCAGTTACCCAATCTTCCTTTTTTTTTTTTAATAGAAACCATTGTAGCTGTTTATACTCCCAAAATACAGCTATATGCAAATATAAAACTATCCGCAAATCATTTCCTGACCAACCATTTGTCTCCAATGGCAATTTTAAATATCATTGTTGCATGCACGTCCAAGTAAACATTGAAGGAATGCATTACAAGACTATAATTATCTATTTGGGGTTCACATATCACACCTGGTAACTACATAAAAATGAAACCTAGATGTTCAATGGAGATAAACAGAATTATTAGGTAATTCTATCCATCAAGAAGGCCCACATTACTTTCACAACAAAACATGAAGAATTTAACATGGTTAAAGAAACACAATACACAAAAAGACATGAAAAGAAGGAAAAGTACCTTTTGGATTCAGCAATCATTATCTCAACCTCTGCCATTTGAGGATCATCCAAGTCATTCAAGTAAATATTTACATCACCGACCATGGCTGGGAAATAGCATATAATATTTAATTGAGATACTTAGGATGATTTATCAATTACCATTACTTACCACACAAGCAGAAGGGTAATTTTCTAAATTTGAATTGCCAATGCTACTCACAGTACAGAAATTTTATGATATTTCAATGAAATGACATGAATTACATGAATGCTAAAGTCTTCGAGACATTTAAAATACATTTTCTTTTTAAAGTCCCCTCCAATAGCAAATTATGGAAAACTTGTTCATTATTCACAATTATGAACAGCATCCATCAATGGTACAGAACGCCAAACAAACTAAGATTTCCGTCACACAATCAAGGAACTAAGACAGACCTTCCACATGGGGCTGTCCATGAACAAAATCGCCTTCCACAAGGTCCTTATCCAGTATGATAAAAGTCCGCTCTGTAAAACGCATTATTACGCCTCAAAACCAGCCAATTCACTCACAGTCGAAAATAAATATTAAAAAAAAAAACAAGAAGAGGGCAAATTAGATGATGAGAGAAAGAAAGAAATGTAAAAGAAGCAAAGAGAGAGAACTGAGGGGGTCTTGGGTCCAGGAGAGCTGCATACGGTACTCATCCTCAATAGAGAGAGGCTCCGATCCGGTGGCCTGGAGCAGAGCCGGGTCTTGCATCCACTGATGGTACTTTGGAACGTGGGGTTCCATGTAGGGTACAAGTATCACTTTCTCTCCTTCAAAACTCATCGCCATACTTCCAGTATCAGAGTAACGCCTAACGACGTCGGGATCTCTCTCGCTGGGTCACTTGCAGGCTGTTTTATTGTTTTCCTTTTCATAATTATTGATGACGTATATATACACCCATAGTCACTACTCTTGAATAACTACTCAAGGTAGTTTTCTGCAGAAAAATATGTACGCAACTTTTTCGAAATAAAAACCTATATGCGTGTTGGTTGTCTCTACGGTTTTCTTATCTCTCTCAAGTTTACAAAAAAGGATAGAAAGTTCTTTAACCGGTAGAACTACAACAATCAACTAAGTATGTATTTTTGTTTTCTATGCATATAAAACAATCCTGTTTCAGGTTTTTAACGACGCCCTCCTTACAAAGCTGGGATGGGCCTTGTTTACCAAACCAAATGCTCTTTGAGTCCGTACCACATCCTCCAAACGATCGACCGCCATGAGGCCTCATCTCTTTGGAAAGGTATCGAAGCGAACTAGCACACGGTCTACCAGGGTATCTCCTAGCGTCTGGGCAATAATCAACACACCTCCTTCTAGCTGGACAATTGGGTGAAAGAATAGGGTCCACTCTAAGCTGTGGCCACCTCCCCAATCTTGGAGGAAGTCCTGCACAGCAAAGTGGTGGATTATTGGACCGATGATGGCCACTAACAGTGGCATACTTTCCAGCATTACCTCCCTGAGGAGGTGTGCCTACAAATTGCTACTTTCTCCATAGAAGTCGAGGCCTCTTCAGCGGACACCATTCGATGGGCTCACACTGCTCATGGGCATTTTACGGTTGCTTCGACCTATGAAATCATCGATGGCCAGGGCCCGAACTACCAGCGACTCTCTGGGAGTCCATTTGGAAGTGGGTAGGGCCCTCACGTATTCGTTCTTTCCTCTGGCTCCTAACCAAAAACAAGCTCATAACGAACCAACAACATATGGCTCGTCATGTCGCGGAGGATAGCAGGTGCCCTTTCTGCGGACTGGAGGAGTACGCCCTTCACGTCATGCGCGACTACTCGCGGGTGACCGCTTTCTGGAACCAACTTCAATAGGAAGGGATAAATCCGGAGTTCTTCCAACAGAGCCTGAGGACTGGCCTACATCAGGCCCCCTCCCGGGACATGCCTGAGGACTGGCCTACTACTTTCAGCGTTGTTTGCTGGATGCTCTGGTCATGACGTAATAAAAGCATCTTTGAAGCTGATTTTGAGTGGCCAGAACATGGTAATCGAGCTGTGAAGGAGCATGTAGGCTAGATTGAGCAAGCACGGTTTGTAGAACGCAGCGTCTTCTCTCCGTAGGGACTTCCGGGGGGTAGCCAGGTGGGCTGGTCCAAATCGCCGGCAGGCTGGCTTAAACTCAACACCGACGGCGTTGTTAAGCCAGGCTCATCCACTGCGTCAGCGAGAGGACTGCTTCGAGATTGGAGCGGAGCATGGTGTGGAGGATTTTTACATCACATTAGGCAGGACTCGCCCCTCACAGCAGAACTATGGGGAGTCCACTCGGGCCTCAACATGGCATGGTCGATGGGATCCCGCCGACTCATACTTGAAGTGGACTCCTTGGAGGTCATTAATCTATTTTCATCTTCCTATGCAAGGATTGACGGACATAATTTTTTGTTAACAGGTACCAGTAAATTACTTCACCGAGATTGGGAGGTGCACATTCAGCACGTATACCGCGAAGGAAACCAACGTGCTGATACTATGGCTTACCTCGTAGGCTTGGCAGCTCCTGGCATCCATCTCTTACAAGACCCTCTATTACCTGTACTCCATAGGATCCACCAAGACAAGCTAGGCATCTTGTATCACCAAGCCATGTGATAGATGCGTGCTTATGTTTTTGTTTTAGTTTTTCTGTTTTGTTGTTCCTCTATTAAAAAAAAAACGATCCTGTTTAACAATCTCTGCAATTATATTTTATCATAATTATTTTTTTCTAACATTGATATCAGAGCTATGGTTAAATATTTTTTTATGTTATATGCATGCGTATATTTACAATTTCGGTATTGATGATTTTTTTAATATGATACTCTGTTTTTCTGAAGTCATTCGTGACTGTTCTTATTTAACAAGTTTTTTATACAGTTTCTGAGAAATTGTTTGATTAAAATCCCTATTTGTGTTGAGGGTTTGTGTATGTATATTACACCTGCATATCTGTATTCTCTTTACTCTTCAAGTCTCTCACATATGTACTGTAACCTTGATGTGACCAATAAACATTTGAGTGTATGCTCTAAGGCCATTGTAGAAAATGGCAAAACCAACGGCGTTTTGCCGCTGGTGATTATGAGTTGGTGACGTCACTGATTTGGCATCACTACCGTGCAACACCGCTGAGAGGATGCCGATGACTTCTCTGGTGTGGACAGTTAAGAGCACCAAAGGTTGATAGGTTGTAAAACATGGAAGATAGAAATGTTAAGAAAAAAACTAGAAACGAAATGCAGAGAAGAAGACTTATTCCTCTTGTATAACCCAAAAGGCACGTGGCCTTTTTCAAAAGGTTACAACAAGAGGACGTCATCTAAATAAATCAACACAGATGGCTATATTGTTATACATATAAGTATAGTAAGACAAAAGTCTTAATAAATAGATTTTTGGATATATGATTTACATTAAATGTAACATAAATTAGAAATAAGTTTTCTAATTTACCTATGCTAATTAAGTTATTTAAATTAGTTTCTAATTAATATAACATATTAGAATTTTTTATAAAGAAAACTAATTTATTTAGTTAAAATAACCTTAAAAATAAACTAATTTCGTTGGTTTATTTTCTAATTAAATAAATACTAATTTGTGTAGTTGAAATTAGATTAACCTGAGAAATAATCTAATTTCATTGGTTTATTTTCTAATTGAATAAATACTAATTTATTTAGTTAACATTAGATATTAGTTTCATTAGAAATTAGATTCTAATTAAACCAAGATAATTGATTAGTTCAATTATAAGTTAAATTAGATAATAAGTTTCTAATTGATTAGATACTAAAAGAAATTTTTTTTATTAGTTCAATAACTTGTTGATAAACAAATATAATACAAAATAATAAATTAAATTATTTCCATATATGAGCATAAGTTTGCTATATGTTAGACAAAATAATTTGTTATTTTGAATACTTTTCTGATTCCTGAAAATTTGTTTTTCAGGAAAATGCCTATTATTAAGCAAACGCCTAAGCTTATTCGATGTAAGGCATAGAAGAGACGAATGGGTAGCATGTATGTGCAATTAGTCAACATGCGTTTAATGCTTGGAGATGGTCTAACATAACATGTTATTGCAGT
>JANIJH010000004.1:21851929-21868559 GCA_024520975.1 Erythroxylum areolatum
GTACTACTGATCTTTGCTTAATGTATGAGAAAGGTAAAGATTTCAGGTTAATTGGCTACTGTGATGCGGATTATGCCAGAGATAGGATTGATTGAAAAAGTACCAGTGGAGGATTTCACTTCCTTAGTCACTTCCTAGTTTCATAGTCAAGTAAGAGGCAAAGCTCAATTGTACTATCAACTGCAGAAGCCGAGTATATTTCAGCCGCAAATTATTGTTCATAGATGTTGTGGATTAAGTACCAGCTAGAAGACTACTCAATACAAGAAGAAGAAATTCTAATCTACTGTGACAGCACAAGTGCCATCATCCTCTCGAAGAACCCTATACAACACTCGAGAGTTAAACATATCGAGTTAGACACCATTTTTTACGAGACTATGTTCAAAGGAAGATCGTGAGTCTTCAGTTTTTAGAGACAAACCATCAGTGGGCAAACATCTTCACTAAGCCATTAAGTGAAGAAAGATTTAAAGAAATCAAACGAAACCTTAACATGGTGATGTTAAGTAATCAACCGTCTGACACGTCATGACCCAGATGAAAAGGTGGAAAGAGTTAATGGTAACTATAACAGTGAGTTATAGCTGGTAACGTCCATTAGAAGAAAGTTTTGGAGGGAAAGTTTCTCATAGCCTTGAGAACGCCACCTGTTCTAGAACACTCTTGATATACCTTGACATCGACCTTGGAAGAACTCTCAACAAAAGTTGTTCATTACTCTGTTTGGATTTCAAACCTTCCTTGCTCACACAATCAACCTCAGAAACCAACTTCATTTCTTTGAGAAATACCTCTGTGCATTCAATTCGTTGTTAACTACAGAAACAATGGAGCCAGCAATGACGAGTGGAAGACTTGTTAATTTTGAGTCCTTGAAGCAGGACAAGATGGATATTGAACTGGAGATTGTAACAGCCGGGTGGAGGAATTTCTTTCGAGTTCGAGAGACATTCTACATGAATGAAGTGTATGACTTCTGGAAGAATATGGAAGTGGTAGCTGATACTCTTGTATCTATAGTGGATAGATTGTCGATTATAGTGACAAAGGAGATAATCGAGAAAGTCACTGAGTGTCCATCTGAAGAAGAGAAGCTCACGAACAAACCTAGATGGATGACGCAAGCTAGCGTGAAGGAGACTCAGATCAATCAGCAGTTATATGGAAGCAATGATCCAAAGGAGAAGAAGGCATCAAGTCTTGTTCCAAAGGCTAGGGTACTACACTCACTTCTTTTCCATTGTGTACTACCGAGAATAGAATCAAGGCATTTGGTAACAACACTAGATGAACAATGTTTGTTTCATCTACTTAATCGCCAGCCAATAAATCTATCTTTCCTTATTTTCCATTATATGGAAAAGACTAAGAAAGACTCGAACGCCCTACCCTATGGGATGATGCTGACAAGAATATTCAGAAACTCTAGAGTCCTTCTGGAGAGAGGAAACAGGATGAAGCTAAATATCAAAAGTGCCATCAATTCTGCAAAAATTGGAAGAATGGGCTTAAAGAATCTGGAGAAAGAAGAAGCAGATTCTAAGACGAAAGCTAGGATTGAGGGGGAGCGTGTTGCTAAGGCATTGATTGAAAAAGAATCTCCCTCAAGGAAATCAAAATCTCAATCTATTGAGAGAATGCCTGTAGAAGGAGAAAAGAAATCATCAAATAAATCAATGAAGGAAAAGGTGATTTCTCATAAAGAAGGAAGCCAGGTGCAATCTCAGGAGAAAGTGATCTTGAAAAGAAAGGGAGAAATACTTCTTTCGGAGAGACCGAAGCAAGTGAAAAGGTCACCCAGAGTTCGAACCCTGCGTCAACAAGAAGAAAGGAAAGGGAGAGAGTTGACTCATGGAGGAGACTCTGAGAAGAAAACACCTCAGGCAACAAGGTCCTTAGTTTCAATTTTGAAAGAAGATTCAACAAAATTAGCCAAGTAGACTGAGATTAAGAGAAAATTGGAGTTTGAGAAAGAAAAACTTCAATCTCAGCAGACTTCTAGACTGATTAGAGAAGATAAAAGGAAGAAAATCTGTGAGAAGAGGAGCACTCCTATTGCTGTTCAGAAGAAGAAGAAGCTAGTTGAACACAATCCAGTATAGGTCAATACCTCTCAACCGTTAAGAAAAGAAGATTTGAGAGTCAAGATTATTGAAGAAAGCCAACCTGTCAGGAGTAGCAACTCTATAATCATCAGAGAAACCCCAAAAAGAAAAAGGGAAGAAGACACTGTATCCTGATGGGATAACAAGTGATCTGACAGAAGAACAGATCGAAGATGAAGTGAGAAACATTGATGAAGCATGCTATGCAGTCCAGCAGAAAGGATCATATGTTTCCCAATACATTTCGAAAGCATTAGGAAGCAATCGTGGTCAGCGAACCATTGAAGACTCTTCTCAGGTAGGTGGAAGACTTACAGAAGGGCAGTACAGATCCATTAGGATTGGAGACCTAAGCTACTCAATAGAGTCAGTGCTGCATTTCATTATGCATATTAGACCTTTGACAACTGTGTCCTCAATTGGAGAGGTTCTACACTTATTTGGAAGACAAGTTCCACAACTAACCAGTCCTGATGACCTCAATCTCTCAAAACCGAACCTATCTATCAAACCTCCTACCCTTACAATAACTGAACCAGATTTCATATCTTCAGATGCATATACTACGACCGTTGGTCTTGAAGTAGTACAACAGAAGCATGATGAAGACATTGCAGAGAAAGTTGATAATCTGTGTGCTTCTGTGGATGACTTGCATAAAGAAGTAGCGCATATCCGAAAAGATCTCAAGTCACGCTGCACTGAAATGAGAGAAATGTTTTCTGAAGTTATGAAGCATCTGCAGTCATGATCTTTTTGATCAATAACAAATTGGGGGAGAAAGGAGAAGGGAGATAGGAGACAGGAGATAGGAGAAAGAAAAAAAGAGAAAGAAATGACAAAGATAGGGGAGAACAAGAAGAGAAGAAAAGAAGAGAAGCAGAAGAAGATTTTGGCTATTGGCTATATTTTTTGTTACAATTTTTCTCATTTTACGATTATTTTTTATCATAAAAAAGGGGGAGATTATTAAGTCAAAATGACTTTACGATTAATAATTTTGATGAAAACCAAATAATAAAGCAAATAGAAATGAGACGCAAGAGCAAAATAAGACGCAAGATAGAAATGAGACACAAGACAGAAATGAGACGTAATACAGAAATGAGACGTAATACAAAAATGAGATGCAAGACAGAAATGAGACGCAAGACAAAAATGAGATGTAAGAAGAAATGAGATGCAATACAGAAATGAGACGTAAGACAGAAATAAGATGCAAGAAATGAGACGCAAGAGAAAAATGAGACGATAGAATATGAGACGCAAAGCATAAAGCAAAAAAAAAGAGACTATAGAAATGAGACACAAGAAGAAAGCAAAATGAGACGAAGCGAAGTCGAAAATGAGATAGAAGAAAATGAGATGAAAGAATCGAAGACAAAGACCCGATACCACATCGGATGATTATTCAGTTTGAGTTAGTTACAGAACTCAACTGAATAACTATTTCTTCAAAGATCAAGAAACAATAAAAAAGAAGCAGTTATCAAGAAGCGGTTGAAGACGAAGACTATAAATACGAGTCAGAGTCGAAGACTAAAAAAGTTAGTGATTTTATCAGTGATTTTTAAAAAGGCTAGAAATTTTATTGTGCTAAACTTAGAGCTACTATTGTCTGTAACAAAGCTCGAAACATCTTTCAGTAGAAGGAAGAAAGCTGATAGCCTGAAGAGGCTAAGTCAGAAAAGAATATTTGTTGTAAGAGACCTGAAGAGGCTCGAAGAAAAGAATACTTGTATCTTTGAGAAGTATAGTGAAATCTCATAAAAGATTATGAGGACTGGACGTGACCCACAGTTTGGGGTGAACCAGTATATAATTGCTATGTCGATTCTCATCTCCTAACTTTCAACTTTCAATTTCTGTTGTTGATATCAATACTTAGAAGCAGATTGCAATACTTCATAATACTGTTTTTCAATTGTTTGAGAAAGCACGTTTTGTTTTAAAAGAAGTTTGTTTATAAGGGGATTGTATTAAAAAACGGATACACAATTCAACCCCCCTTCTTGTGTGTTTTGTATATCAAATATTAAGTCTATATTAACGTGTGATTTACTTCAAGTTGTAAGTAATAATGATTAAGATATTATTAACTAATTGATGTACATATATAGGTAAGTCAACTAAGAATTCCTGTGGTTCCGGAGGATCCAGCTATAAGAAAACTAGGAATGAGGAGCTTTCCCCCCTTTTTGACCCACTCTTTTATCTTAAGAATAATGGTTTAAGAATAAGAATGACTGATTGCCCTTCTCCGACCCTCACTGCACAACATGAAAGCGGACAGTAAAAAATGGATATGTATAAATGTATAAGTGAAAGCAAATTATCCATTCAATTGTTATTAGATTGATTGAATTCTTAAATACTCAAGGAATTTTATTCACAGGTGTGACTGTCGTGCAAGATTGTGACATGTATGTTATTTTCTTTTTACGGGCTATTAATACCTATATAATTTTATAACATTTTTTATTAAATAAATAAATAATTAAGTATTGATCTATTAAAATATAATTAATTTATTCATTAATTAATTAAATAGAATTAGTGCTTATATTGTCCATTTTGTAGTAAATGTATTATATATAAAATTAATTGACTAATTATAATTCATTATTGATTAAGAACAAAATAATTAATTCATTAATTACTTAAAATAAAATGAAAATGTATTATTATAAGAGTCATAGGCGTGACTTAAGTATATTATTGATTAATAACAAAATAACTAACTAATTATTTAACTAAAATAAAATGAAAATATATTATTATAGGGGTCACAAACGTGACTTATGTGTCAAGCCTGTGAAAAGAATTTTTTAATTCCTTAATTAAATAAAATTAATTAAAATATAATCCATAATAATCAAAATATAAGTAAATAATTGATTTATTGAAATCTTATTAATTAATTAACTAATTTTTAATTATTAACACGTAATTATTATGTATGTTGTTATTAATACATCTGAAATATTTTTTTTAATTACATATTCTTAAAATATCTTTAATTAATTTGATTATAACTATTTAGTAAATTAAAATATAATCCAATGTAATTAAAATATTATCAATTAGTTAAAATATAATTAATTAATTTATGAAATGTGATACTTGATTAATAATGGTAATTAGAAAATAATAAATTAAATAATTTGTTAAATTATACTTTATTTATAAATTAATTATTAACCATTACATGTTAATATAATTTATTTATAATTAATAATGATTAATATATTATTAATTAATTGATGTATATATGTAGATAAGCAGTCACGCTTGTGACTTAATATTCGCAGGTGTGACTACCATGCATGGTTACGATGTGCATGTTCTTTTCTGTTTACGGGCATTTAACACGTATATAAATTTATAAACTTTTTAATAAATAAATAAATAAATAATTATTGATTTACTAAATATAACTAATCTATTCACTAATTAATTAAATAGAATTGGCGCTTATATTTTTCATTTTTATTAAATATAATATATATATATATATAATTAATTAATTGACTGATTATAATATATTATTTATTAATAATTATTTATTTATTTATTTATTTAATTAAAATAAAATGAAAATTTATTATTATATGAGTCACAGGCATGAGTTAAGTGTCACACCTTTGAAAAAATATTTTTTAATTCCTTAATTAAATAAAATTTATTAAAATATAATTCATAATAATCAACATGTAATTAAATAATTGATTTATTGAAATCTTATTAATTAATCAATTAATTATTGATTATTAACATGAAATTATTAATGCATCTGAAATATTTTCCCTTTTTGTAATTACGTATTCTTAAAATATCTTTAATTAATTTAGTTATAAAGTACATTAAAATATAATTTCATGTAATTAAAATTTAATGAGTTGGTTAAAATATAATTAATTAATTGATTTATGAAAATGTGATACTTGATTAATAATGGTAATTAGAGTATAGTAAATTAAATGATTTATTAAATTATACTTTATTTATAAATTAATTATTATTCATTAACTGTTAATCTAATTTGGTTATAATTAATAACGATTAATATATTATTAACTAATTGATGTATATATGTAGATAAATATTCACAGGCGTGACTGTCATGAACGGATTCGGCGTGCATGTTCTATTTTTTTACAGGCAATTAACACTTATACAATTTTATAACCTTTTTAATAATTAATTAAGTACTGATTTACTAAAATATAATTAATCTATTCATTAATTAATTAAATAGAATTAATGCTTATATTTATATTTTTATTAAGGATAATTTGTACAATTAATTGACTAATTATAATATATTATTGATTAATAACAAAATAAATAATTAATTAGTTACTTGTAATAAAATGAAAATTTTTTATTATAGGAGTCACAGACCTTACTTAAGTGTTACGCCTGCGAAAAGATTTATTTTTTAGTTCCTTAATTAAATAAAATTAATTAAAATATAATTAATTATAATCAACATATAATTAAATAATTGATTTATTGAAATCTTATTAATTAGTTAATTAGTCATTGATTATTAAAAAGTAATTATTACTTATGTTATTATTAATGCGTCTAAAATATTTATCCCTTTTTTAATCACATATTCTTAAAATATCTTTAACAAATTTAATGCTATTTAGAAAATTAAAACATAATTTCATGTAATTAAAATATTATAAAATAATTAAAATATAATTAATTTATCTATTTATGAAAATGTGATACTTGATTAACTGTTAATTAATTATTAATCATTAACTGTTAATCTAATTCAGTTATAATTAACAATGATTAATATATTATAAACTAATTGATGTATATATATTATTAACTAATTGATGTATATATTCATAGGCGTGACTGCCATGCACAGATGCGACGTGCATGTTCTTTGCTTTTTTACGAGCAATTAATACCTATATAATTTTCTAACCTTTTAATAATTAATTAAATATTGATTTACTAAAATATAATTAATCTATTCATTAATTAATTAAATGGATTTAGTGCTTATATATTTTATTTTTATTAAATATAATATAAATAATTAATTTACTAATTATAATATATTATTTATTAATAGCAAAATAATTAATTAATTAGTTACTTAAAATAAAATAAAAAGTATTATTATAGGAGTCACAGGCATGACTTAAGTGTTGAACCTATGAAAAGATCTATTTTTTAATTACTTAATTAAATAAAATTAATTAAAATATAGTTCACATAATCAATATATAATTAAATAATTGATTTATTGAAATCTTATTAATTAATTAACTAATTATTGATTATTAACTCGTATTTATTACTTATGTTATTATTAATGCATCTGAAATATTTTTTCCCTTTTTTAATTATGTATTCTTTAAATAAATTTAATTAATTTAATTATAAAGTAAATTAAAATATATTTTCATGTAATTGAAATATAATGAGTTAGTTAAAATATAATTAATTAATTGATTTATGAAAATGTGATACTTGATTAATAATGGTAATTATTAAATATAATATATATAATTAATTGACATATCGTAATATATTATTGATTAATAAAAATAATTAATTAATTAATTACTTATAATAAAATGCAATTTTTTTTATTATAGGAGTCACAGGCGTGACTTAAGTGTTACGCCTATGAAAAGATCTATTTCTAATTCCTTAATTAAATAAAATTAATTGAAATATAATTCATAATAATCAATATGTAATTAAACAATTGATTTATTGAAATTTAATTAATTAATTAATTAATAGTTTTTACACGTAATTATTACTTATGTTATTATTAAGGAGTATGAAATATTTTTTCCTTTTTTTAATAACCTATTCTTAAAATATCTTTAGTAAATTTAATTAGAACTATTTTGTAAACCAAAATATAATTTCATTTAATTAAAATATTATCAGTTAGTTAAAATATAATTAATTAGTGTATTTATGAAAATGTGATACTTAATTAGGAATGGTGA
This sequence comes from Erythroxylum areolatum, assembly GCA_024520975.1. NCBI lineage: Eukaryota > Viridiplantae > Streptophyta > Magnoliopsida > Malpighiales > Erythroxylaceae > Erythroxylum > Erythroxylum areolatum. Next base: position 21,860,034 of record JANIJH010000004.1, read on the forward strand.
TTAGATTATAAAAATTAGATTATTTATTAAATTATACTTTGTTTATAAATTAATTATTAATTATTAACTATTAATCTAATTCACTTATAATTATTAATTAATTGATATATATATGTAGGTAATTAGTCACGCCTGCGACTTAATATTCACAGACGTGACTGTCATGAACGGCTGTGACATACATGTTCTTTTCTTTTTACAAGCAATTAACACCTATATAATTTTATAACCTTTTTTGATAAATAATTAATTAATCAAGTATTGATTTATCATAATATAATTAATCGACTAAAATATGATTAATTAAATGGAATTAGTGCTTATTTTTCTAATTTTTATTAAAATGATATATATATATATATATATAATTAATTAATTGACTAATTATAATATATTATTGATTAATAACAAAATATATAATTAATTAGTTACTTAAAATAAAATGAAAATTTTTATTATAAGAGTCATAGATGTTACTTAAGTGTCATGCTTGTGAAAAGATATACTTTTTAATTCCTTAATTAATTAAAATATAATCCATAATAATCAATATTTAATTTATTGAAATCTTTTTTCCTTTTTTAATCACGTACTCTTAAAATACTTTAATTAATTTAATTATAACTATTTAGTAAATTAAAATATAATTTCATGTAATTAAAATATTATCAATTAGTTAAAATATAGTTTGTTTATTTATTTATGAAAATGTGATACTTGATTAATAATGGTAATTAGAATATAATAAATTAAATGATTTATTAAATTATACTTTATTTATAAATTAATTATTAATCTTTAACTGTTAATCTAATTCAGTTGTAATTAATAATGATTAATATATTATTAACTAATTGACCTATGGACGTAGGTAAGTAGTCACGCTTGTGACTATGACTTAATATTCACAGGCGTGACTGCCATGCACAGATGCGATGTGCATGTTCTTTTCTTTTTACTGGCAATTAACACCTATATAATTTCATAACCTTTTTAATAATTAATTAAGTATTGATTTACTAAAATATAACTAATCTATTCATTTATTTATTAAATAGATTTAGTTTTTATATTTTTATTTTTATTAGATAATATATATATATATATATATATATATAATTAGCTAACTAATTATAATATATTATTGATTAAGAGCAAAGTAATTAATTAATATATAATAGATTTATTGAAATTTTATTAAGTAATTAACTAATTATTTATTATTAACACGTAATAATTTTATAATTTTTTAGTAAATAAATAAATAATTAAGTATTGATTTACTAAAATATAATTAATCTATTAAATAGAATTAGTGTTTATATTTTTCATTTTATTAAATATAATATATATAATTAATTGACTAATTATAATATATTATTGACTAATAAAAATTAATTAATTAATTAGTTACTTAAAATAAAATGAAAATTTATTATTATAGGAGTTACAAGCGTAACTCTTTTTCAATTCCTTAATTAAACAAAATTAATTAAAATATAATTCAGTATGATCAATATAAAAATAAATAATTGATTTATTGAAATCTTATTAATTAATTAATTACTTATTGATTCTTATCACGTAATTATTACTTATGTTATTATTAAGGCGTATGAAATATTTTTCCCCTTTTTTTAATAACCTATTCGTAAAATATCTTTAATTAATTTAATTATAACTATTTAGTAAACTAAAATATAATTTTATGTTATTAAAAATTTATCAATTAGTGAAAATATAATTAATTAATTGGTTTATAAAAATGTGATACTGGATTAATAATGGTATTTACAATATAATAAGTTAAATGATTTATTAAATTATATTTTTTTATCGATTAATTATTAATTATTAACTGTTAATCTAATTTAGTTATAATTATTACTTATGTTATTATTGATGCGTTTGAAATATTTCCCCCCTTTTTTTAGTTACATATTCTTAAAATAGTTTTAATTAATTTAATTATAACTATTTAATAAATTAAAATATAATTTCATGTAATTAAAATATTATCAGTTAGTTAAAATACAATTAACTCATTGATTTATGAAAATGTGATACTTGATTAATAATGGTAATTAGAATATAATAAATTAAATGATTTATTAAATTACACTTTATTTATAAATTAATTATTAATTGTTAATTGTTAATCTAATTTAGTTATGATTAATATATTATTAATTAGTTAATGTATACATGTAGGTAAATAGTCATGCCTGTGACTTAATATTCAGAGGCGTGACTGCCATGCACGGATGCGACTTGTATATTCTTTTCCTGTTATGAGCAATTAAGACCTATATAATTTTATAACCTTTTTTAATAATTAATTAAGTATTGATTTACTAAAATATAATTAACCTATTAATTAATTAATTAATTAGAATTAGTTGCTTATATTTTTCTTTTTTATTAAATACAATATATATATATAATTAATTGACTAATTATAATATATTATTGATTAATAAAAAATAATTAATTAATTAGTTACTTATAATAGAATGAAAATTTTTTATTATAAGAGTTACAGGAGTGACTTAATTGTCTTGCCTATGAAAAGATCTATTTTTCAATTCCTTAATTAAATAAAATTAATTTAAATATAATTCATAATAATCAATGTATAATTAAATAATTGATTTACTAAAATATTATTAATTAATTAATTGCTTATTGATTCTTAAGGTGTTTGAAATATTTTTCCCTTTTTTAATAACCTATTCTTAAAATATATTTAATTAATTTAATTGTAATTATTTAGTAAATTAAAATTTAATTTCATGTAATTAAAAGATTACCAGTTAGTTAAAATATAATTAATTAAATGATTTATGAAAATGTGATACTTGATTAATAATGGTAATTTAGAGTATCATAAATTAATTGATTTATTAAATTATAATTTATTTTAAATTAATTATTAATTGTTAACTGTTAATCTAATTAAGTTATAATTAATAATTATTAATATAATATTAATTAATTGATGTATATATGTAGGTAAGTAGTCACGCCTGTGACTTAATATTTACAACGTGACTACCATGAACGGCTGCAACGTGCATTTTCTTTTCTTTTTACGGGCAATTAACACCTATATAATTTTATAACATTTTATAATAAATAAATAATTGTTTAAGTATTGATTTACTAAAATATGATTAATCTATTAATTAAATAAATAAATAGAATTAGTGCTTACATTTTTCACTCTTTATTAAATATAATATATATAATTAATTGACTAATTATATTATATTATTGATTATTAACGAAATGATTAATTAATTAGTCACTTATAATAAAATGAAAAAATTTTATTATAGGAGTCATAGGCATGACTCAAGTATCACGGCCTGTGTTTTTAAACCCGGACCGGACCGGCCGGTGACCTGTCGGTGGTTCGGTCCGGTTTATCCTTCAAAACTGGCTATAAATTGACCAAGTCTGAACCGGTCAATTGATCGGTCCGACCGGTCTGACAATTATTTTTTATTTTTTATTATTTTTTGAATTTTTTAAAAAATATTTTTAATATTATATATAATTAAATATAATTATTGTATAATTATTACGTCACACCGGTTCGACCGGTGGTTGAACCGGTCGAACCAGTCAAACCGATGATCAGTAAGGCTACTGGTTCGATGACCGGTCCGGGTTTCAGAACATTGATCACGGCTATTAGAAGATTTATTTTTAATTCCTCAATTAAATAAAATTAATTAAAATATAATTCATAATAATCGATATATAATTAAATAGTTGATTTATTAAAATCTTAATAATTAATTAATTAACTATTAACTATTAACAAGTAATTATTACTTATTTTATTATTAATGCGTCTAAAATATTTTTCCCTTTTTTAATCACATATTCTTAAAATATCTTTAACTAATTTGATTATAGCTATTTACTAAATTAAAATGTAATTTCATGTAATTAAAATATTATAAATTAGTTTAAATATAATTAATTTATCTATTTATGAAAATGTGATACTTGATTAATAATGGTAATTATAATATAATAAATTAAATGTTTTATTAAATTATACTTTATTTATAAATTAATTATTAATCATTAACTATTAATCTAATTAAGTTATAATTAATAATGATTAATGTATTATTAATTAATTGATGTATATATGTAGGTAAGTTGTCACGCCTATGACTTAATATTCATAGGCATTACTGCCATGCGCGATTGCGACGTGCATGTTCATTTCTTTTTACGGGTAATTAACCCCAATATAATTTTATAAAATTTTTAATAAATAAATAATTATTAATTTACTAAAATATAATTAATCTATTCATTAATTAATTATATAGAATTAATGCTTATATTTTTTGTTTTTGTTAAATATAATATATATAATTAATTTACTAATTATAATATATTAATGATTAATAACAAAATAATCAATTAATTAGTTACTTATAATAAAATGAAAAAATTTTATTATAGGAGTCATACTTGTGAAAAGATCTATTTTAATTCCTTTATTAAATAAAATTAAATATAATATAATTAATAATAATCAAAATATAAGTAAATAATTGATTTATTGAAATCTTATTAATTAATTAATTAATTATAAATTTCTAACACATAATTATTACTTATATTATTATTAATGCATTTGAAATATTTTTCCCTTTTTTAATCACTTATTCTTAAAATATGTTTAATTACTTTGATTATAACTATTTGCTAAATTAAAATATAATTTCATGTAATTCAAATATTATCAATTAGTTGAAGTATAATTAATTAATTTATTTATGAAAATGTGATCCTTAATTAATAATGGTAATTGGAATATAACAAATTAAATGATTTATTAAAATATATTTTATTTATAAATTAATTATTAATCATTAACTGTTAATCTAATTCAGTTATAATTAGTAATGATTAATATATTATTAATTAATTGATGTATAAATGTATGTAAGTATTCAAGCCTGAGAATTAAATATTCATAAGCGTAACAGTCATGCACTGTTGCGACGTACATGTTCTTTTCTTTTTACGGGTAATTAACACCTATATAACCTCTAACCTTTTTTAATAAATAAATAATTAATTAAGTATTCATTAATAATTAATTAACTAACTATAATATATTATTGAATAATAATTAATTAATTAATTAATTAGTTAAGTATAATAAAATAAAATTTTTTTATTATAGGAGTCAAGAGTGTGACTTAAATGTCATGCTTGTGAAAAGATCTATATTTTAATTCCTTAATTAATTAAAATTAGTTAAAATATAATCCATAATAATCCAAATGTATTTAAATAATTGATTTATTGAAATCATATTAATTAATTATCTAACTATTAATTATTAACACGTAATTGTTACTTATGTTATTATTATTACATCTAAAATATTTTCCCTTTTTTAATCACATATTCTTAAAATATATTTAATTAATTTGATTATAACTATTTACTAAATTAAAATATAATTTCATGGAATTAAAATATTATCAATTAGTTGAAATATAATTTATTTATTTATTTATAAAATGCGATACTTGATTAATAATGATAATTAGAATATAATAAATTAAATGATTTATTAAATTATACTTCATTTATAAATTAATTATTAATCATTATCTATTAATCTAATTAAGTTGTAATTAATAATGATTAATATATTATTAATTAATTGATGTATATATGTAGATAAGTAGTCATGCCTGTGACTTAATATTCATAAGCGTGACTACCATGCATGATTACGACGAACATGTTCTTTTCCTTTTACGGGCAATTAGCACCTATATAGTTTTATAATTTTAATAAATAAATAAATAATTAAGTATTCATTTACTAAAATATAATTAATCTATTCATTAATTAAATAAATAGAATTAGTGCTTATATTTTCCATTTTTATTAAGTATAATATATATATAATCAATTGACTAATTATAATATATTATTTATTAAAAAATAATTAACTAGTAACTTATAATAGAATGAAAATTTTTTATTATAGGAGTCACAGGCGTGACTTAAGTGTCTCACTTGTGAAAAGATCTATTTTTAATTCCTTAATTAAATAAAATTAATTAAAATATAATTTGTAATAATTAATATATAATTAAATAATTGATTTAGTGAAATCTTATTAATTAATTAATTGCTTATTGATTCTTAACACGTAATTATTACTTATGTTGTTATTAAGGCGTTTGAAATATTTTTTACCTGTTTTTAATAAACTATTCTTAAAATATCATTAATTAATTTAATTATAAATATTTAGTAAACTAAAATATAATTTCATGTAATTAAAATATTATCAATTAGTTAAAATATAATTAATTAGCTGCTTTATGAAAATGTGATACTTGATTAATAATGGTAATTAGAATATAATAAATTAAATGATTTGTTAAATTATACTTTATTCATAAATTATTTATTAATTGTTAACTGTTAATCTAATTCAGTTATAATTAACAATGATTAATACACTATTAATTAATTGATGTATATATGTAGTTAAGTAGTCGCGCCTGCGACTTAATATTCACAGGCGTGACTGCCATGCACGATTGCGACGTGGCATGTTCTTTCTTTTTATAGGCAATTAATAACTATATAATTTTATAACCTTTTTTGATAAATAAATAAAAATTAGGTATTGATTTATTAAAATATAATTAATCGATTCATCGATTAATTAAATGGAATTAGTGCTGATGTTTTTCATTTTTATTAAATATAATATATATATATATAATTAATTGACTAATTATATTATATTATTGTTTAATAAAAATAATTAATTAATTAGTTACTTATAGTAAAATGAAAAATTTTTATTATAGGAGTCACAGGCATGATTTAAGTGTCACAGCCGTGAAAAGATCTATTTTTTAATTTATTAACTAAATAAATTTAATTAAAATATAATTCATAACAATAAATATATAACTAAATAATTGATTTGTTGAAATCTTATTAATTAATTATTGATTATTAACAAGTAATTATTACTTATGTTATTGTTAATGCCTCTAAAATATTTCCCCTTTTTTAATTACGTGTTCTTAAAACATCTTTAATTAATTTAATTATAACTATTTAGTAAATTAAAATATAATTTCTTGTAATTAAAATATTATCAATTAGTTAAAAAATAATTTATTTATTTATTTATGAAAATGTTATACTTGATTAACAATGGTAATTAGAATATAATAAATTAAATGATTTATTAAATTATACTTTATTCATAAATTAATTATTAATTATTAATTGTTAATCTAATTCAGTTATAATTAATAATGATTAATACATTATTAATTAATTGATGTATATATGTAGCTAAGTAGTGACACCTGTGGCTTAATATTTACAGGCGTGACTATCATGCATAGTTGCGAAGTGCATGTTCTTTCGTTTTACAGGCAATTAATACCTGTATAACTTTATAACCTTTTTTGATAAATAAATAAACAATTAATTATTGATTTATTAAAATATAATTAATCAATTCATCAATTAATTAAAAGTAATTAGGTTTGGTATTTTTCATTTTTTATTAAATAATATATATATATATATATATATATATATATAATTGACTAATTATATTATATTATTGGTTAATAACAAAACAATTAATTAATTAGTTACTTGTAATAAAATGAAAATTTTTATTATAGGAGTCACAAGCATAATTTAAGAGTCACAGCCTTGAAAAGATCTATTTTTTAATTCCGTAATTAAATAAATTTAATTAAAATATAATTAAAAATTGATATGTTGAAATCTTATTAATTATTCATTATTAACAAATAATTATTACTTACGTTATTGTTCATGCCTCTAAAATATTTTCCCCTTAATATTCACAGATGTGACTTAAGTGTCATACCTGTGAAAGGATCTATTTTTTAGTTCCTTATTTAAATAATATTAATTAAAATATAATTCATAATAACCAATATATAATTAATTAATTGATGTACATATGTAGGTAGGTAGTCACACATATGACTTAACATTCACAGGCGTAATTGCCATGCACGATTGCGACGGCATGCTCTTTCCCTTTTACGAGCAATTAACATCTATATAATTTTATAAACTTTTTTAACAAATAAATAATTAATTAAGCATTGATTTATTAAAATATAATTAATCGATTCATCAATTAATTAAATGGAATTAGTGCTTATATTTTTCATTTTTATTAAATATAATATATCCATATATATAATTAATTGACTAATTATAATAAATTATGGATTAATAAAAATTATTAATTAATTAATTTCTTAAAATAAAATGAAAATTATTATTACATAAGTCACAAGTCTGACTTAAGTGTCATGCATGTGAAAGAATCTATTTTTTAATTCCTTATTTAAATAAAATTAATTAAAATAAATTCATAATAACCAATATATAATTAAATAATTGATTTATTGAAATCTCATTAATTAATTAATTATTTATTGATTCTTAACA
>JANIJH010000004.1:22148690-22164891 GCA_024520975.1 Erythroxylum areolatum
TGATCTCCCAGAAGGAAAACAACCTTTTAGTCTACCCTCTATCAAAATTATTGAGTTAGATGTTTTACCTTCAGAACTATCTGCTGTTGAAAACCTTCATCCATTTAGTGAAATACAACAAGATCCTACTGATAATCCATAGTTCTTGAAGCATTTTATAAATTGGACGAAAGCAAGTCACAATCAGAAGGAAGTTCAGGAAGCGTTAGCAAAAGAAATTGAGGAAGTTCATACTAAGGTTGATGAACTAGCTGATTCAATGGGTGATCTTCATGAGGAAGTAGCACTATTACGGGTTACTATTGAGCAAAATCTCAAGATGATCCGCACTGACATGCAATGTATGTTTTATGAAGTTCTGAAGCGTCTACGATAAGCAATCTTTTTGATTAATAACAAATAGGGGGTAAAGGAGAAAAGGAGGAGAACGAAAAGAGAAGATAGAAAGCAAATAGAAAGCATTGTATTTCTTGTACGCAATTCTTTTCTTATATTTTTTTGCTTTGTTATTCGTCGAAATACTATTCATCTATTCGTCTATAAATATCATTTTATCTTCTAAAATTATGATTATTTGTTATCATAAAAAAGAGAGAGATTGTTAAGTCAAGAGGACTTCACTTCTATTAATTTTGATGACAATCAAATAATAATAATCTTAGAATGTATGAACTGTTTTGATAAGTTTGTTAAGTGTGTAGAAAAAATGTAAGTACCACTTAGTCAACTTAGAAGGTGCACGGTCAACGCCAGACGAAGTGCTACACCAGACGAAGCGCTACACCAGATGAATGCGCTACATAAGACGAAATCGTAACACCAGATGAAAGCGCAACACTAGATGAAAGCATAACAACAAATGAAATGCGACAATAGGCGAAGCGATATAATAGACGAAGTGGAATAACAGATGAAACATAATAATAGAAGAAGCATTATTCTAAACGATACAAAAGGAAGATATTCTAGAACGTCAAACAGTTAGTTAGTTGGAGTTAGTTACAAGACTCAACTAATAAATGTTTCTAAAAGATTCAAGAAGCAGTTTTCAAAAAGACAGTCGGAGACTTAGGCTATAAATACTAATTCTAGTCGAAGACTAAGATAACAAATGCTTTTACATTAGCAAATATTCTGTATTCAAAGTGTGAAAGAAGTAAGCAAATACGTCTATAACCTAAAGCTTAAAAATACTTTTCTTAGAGAGAGAGAGGAAGGTTAGAGCCTGGAGATGCTAATACAGCTAATCAAGAATACTTTATGAGAAAGACCTGAAGAAGCTCTGCAAGTGTAGAAAGAATACTTGTAAAGTTGAAGAGTATAGTGAGATCTCAGACTAACTCTGAGGACTGAACGTAGCCCAAGGTTTGGGATGAACCAGTATAAAATCACAGTGTTTATTCTCTAACCCTTACTTTTAATTTTCTTGTTGTTAGAAGAAGTAGATAATATTACTTCCGATTGCATTGCTTATCAACTTTAGCAAAGTGTTTTAGTAATCATTTGAATTTTCTTAAAGAAATTCAAGAAGTCTCAAAAGATTAATATTTTCAAAAAGATTACACAATTCAACCCTCTTCTTGTGTAGTTTACATATCACATCGGATTTCTATATTAACAAGTGATTTACTTCAGTTGAGACCACTTGTAGTCCAATATTCCAAGGGAACATCATGTATTCAAATCCATATGGGTATGTTTTCTTGTTTAATCTCCTCTAATTTCAATCCACGCCTCCATAATTGGAATAATAATGGCTTGTTGTGTACATGCTAAGATTTAACTTGAATCACTTTCTTGGCATCTTCAAAGCTTGTAAATTTGATGAGGAAAACATCCTCATTATTCACAAGCACTTCCTACATCCAATTGCTCAAAGCTCATTGTTTTATAACCGGAAAGGCTATCCTTTTTGTCTAGAAAAAAAAAAACAAGAATGGTGGACTTCCATTTGTCAACTCTAGTTTTTAGGAGCTTCAAAGGTGGAGAGACAATCATATGCTTAGATGCTTCAATAGTTGAACAATAGGTTAGCTTCAAATCAAGACTCGGATCACCAGCCACCTACACTTAAGATTTTTGAATAGGTTGAAGATTCATCTCAATGGCTAGAGCATTGCTTAGTAAAGATCCAAGAAGTTCCTTCATAGCAAGTGCCTCAAATTGCAAAACAAGATAGTTTGAGTTTAAAGGGTGAAAAAGCATTAATATCCATAGGATCAAACTAATGGTTAAAGGGAACTCTAAAGGTTAAGGAAAGTATACAAAGCTGCAAAACACTCTAGACAAAAAGGATCACAAGGTATTAAATAAAAAACGCAAAAGACAAGAAAAGATAAGAGTTTTGAACTGATATCAGAGTAATATGTAGGAGCATAGAAGAGAAATAAATAAACAGAGGTCAACAAAGAGGATTCAAACATCTATATGAAACACAAGTTAGAAGAGAATGAAAGGAGCTGAACAGGATCAACCATTACAGCAGTAACATGTGAGGAGCTGCCGAGAGGTAAACAGTACCGTTAGTGTTTGTCCTTGATCTTGAATTTACTGCATATATATTTTAGATCTTATTTTGACTGCGTTAATTTTAATTCATAGATAAGAATTCAACTGTAGTCTCCTCGTTTTCTCCCACAAAGATCTAAGGGATTAAACCTTTTAACACTGGATCATAAGACCTTTACATCATAAGTATATTGCAAGCATCTTTTACTTTTACAATGTTCCTTATTTTAAAGTTTTGGGCCAGCTCTTCTCTTGGCTAATCATAACACTGGATCATAAGACCTTTACATCATAAGTATATTGCAAGCATCTTTTACTTTTACAATGTTTCTTATTTTAAAGTTTTGGGCCAGCTCTTCTCTTGGCTAATCATAAAACGGTATAAACCAATACAAATTTAGTGGGTAAGGAGCCAATGAGATGATATAGCTTTTGAGCGAATCCCTTCTAGTTACCAGCTTCAAGAATCGGCCACTTTAGTGTAAATAACAGAGGCATAATTGGCTATTGTTGATTCAGGAGACTGTCGTAGCCGTCCAATTACAGAAAACAACTCCGATGAACGAAGGAAGTATCTGCACGGTGCATGCGCAGACATCTTTGCCAATGAAAACAGAGATATCTTCAGTGGCGATTCATTTACATTATGTTTCTTACTGGGGCTCAGGGCTATAGCCGAACAATCTGCAACCAACTTCAATAAAGCCTGGAAGGAAAAGACAATAAAGTCGGAAAATGAAGTTGCTCAAATTTTTCTTATGCAATTTATGACAGCTTTGTAGAATCTGAAGATTGATCCTGTATGTCAACAAACCTGCATTGCTCCTTTAGAGACAATATCATCACATAGCTTATTTGAGTTGCGAACAAGATTACTTAGTGCACCAGCAGCATTTGCTTTAGTCTTATCTTCCTCTGTCGAGAGAAGCAGATTTGCAAGATAAGGGATGGATCTTCGGAGTTCATCGTATAATGAATCATTATGATAGGCCGCATTTCCGATCTACAAAGAGAGGGAGAAGAGACAAAGAGCACATGAAGATATCAGATTTTCCAGAAAACCTTGTATTAAAATGTTTTGTTAATATTTCCATAGACTACCAACTATTCTAGACACAATGAAATTGTCGTCAACAAGAAGAGACTTACAGCAAAACATGCAAATTTTCTTGTGCGTTTGTCTGGATCAGAACATCGATCAATCAGAAGACCAATTATGTGATGCCTTGCCTGGAAGGCAAATGCTCTAAGTTATTCTGGACTTGATGAAAATTTAATTAAATTTTAACTACATTTTTTAAGTACAAAAGTTAATAGAATAAACAGAATAAATTAGCACGATTAGGAATCCGCAGGGCAACCTTATTCCTTCGGACTTACAAGAGAGTCATAAAAGTAGGAACTGTGCCGACACATGTTTCCCAGAGCACTGCATGTCTTAGCGCGTACATTTGGATCCTCGTGGGTCAGAAATTCTTTCAAGAACTCCAGCAAAGAAGCTCCATTGATGTGGTCATAGAAACCCTGCAAATCCATAGACCAAAGAGATTCTTGGGACAGGAAAATCTCACATCAAAGATTAAGCAGACTCAAAATCTATATCAGGATAATTTCTCAAAACAAACTTATTTGGTGGGAGCAACTCATGATCTGACACAACGATGTCAAAATCAAGACATCCCCATCATTAAGTGGCTAGCTGGGATTGGGAAAGTGCTTATCACTGTAAGTTACTAAATGCTGATAGAAACATCTTGGCTCATTCTTTGCTTCTTTCTCCAAGATTCATCTGCAGTTTGACTCAGCTGCGATTCGCAGAAACGTCATGAGACGTCCAACTCTGAGGCTAGTTCAGTTAACTGACATTAAAAGGTCAACATTTTTAAAAAGTCTACTGTTTTTTAACATATAACTTCTGTAAAGTCTCGTAAGGGCACATCCAACATCACAAGGAACAAGGGAGATATCAAACAAAGGAATATGCAAAATGACTGAAAAGATTAAATTGGAGTAACCTTTCTGCGTGTCCTTACAAAACATTAGGTAACCATTTACATAAACTATTAGAAACCAAATGTGACTGAGGCAGGTTTGAAAACAAACTCAATTATCCCACTCATTTTAGAAGAGTCAAGGAGACGCATACAACAAACTAAAATAACAAACCACATGACAGGAAATAGTATGCAAGAGAGAAAAGCAAGATAAAGAAAAACTGACCTTATCCATTCTAGCTAGATCAGAGATTATCATCAGAACATCAAGCACAACCTCTCTTGGACTTGAAACATCAAGTAATCTCCTCAATCTGTTTGGCTCAAGCAAGCCTTTGCTCACAAGTTGAATTGCCAGAGGGCGATGGCCTGACATTTTGGCAAGAAAAGCTACCGGCCTTCCAAGATCTTTCAATTCCATATGCTCCAAGCTTCGCAGTATAGCATCCGGCACTCCAACCTGAAAAAGTTTTGAAGCATTAGAATAGGACACAGTGAAAAATTGTTAGAACCTTCTGAAACTTCCCAATAATCCCACTACAATTGCTACTCCAACCATGATGGTCAGTGTTCCCAGTTAAATTGACAGATACCAACATGTAACAAAACATTGTGTGAAATCACCCTACTATTTAACCTAACAGAAACGACAAGGAAAAATGTAAACCTCAAGAAATATTTTTAAATATTTTCCCATGTCTTCCTCAATCGCTCTTACAATGTCCCTATCTTCCAGGCATATTTTGCCACCAGTTGATTCCATGTTGAGAAGGAACCCACTGTTCACAGAAGCTGTGGCAGACGGTAGTCGTGGAAGATTCTGTATAGCAACAAAAGGAAAGGCCAACAGGATAATTACTACATTGATTATATCTCTGACTCCATCTTTCCCTCCACCTAGGCCAGTCCAGTTATTTACATGCTTGAGATGCACATCAGATATCAAATCTGTGATAAGCTTTACGATTTCAGTTTTCACTAAAATCTGACGGAAAACCTCAGCTCCACCTGCAAGGCAATGACAGATTGAAGATACTGTCCACACAACACCAATAGGAGACAATCCCACCAGATTTTTAGAGCTATCAACTACTCGAGAGAATGCTTTTGAATGGTTGTTGGCCAACAAACTAATAAGAAGCATAGGAGTATCACTTGCACATAACTGTTGTACAGCTAATGATCCTCCCCGTTTCAGTCTAGATTCTAACAAGCCAATACATCCATCCCTGAGGCCGTGCCAATAAGATAGGACACCATTAGCATCGACTTCATTTTCAATACCTACTGAAGTCTTGAGGTGTTCACGTAGTGTGGCAGTTTGAGGAATCAAATTCAGTGCAATTTCTGTGATAGAAGACTCCACAGTAGTTCCACTTTCAAGAGACAGAATAGATGCGAAAGCCAGCATGGCTGATGCACAATGAGGTTCCAAAGAAGTTTTAACTCTCCCATCAGGAGAAAAGTGATGAGCAATGACAGAAAGTCGGGACATCTGCTTCTTTGGAGAGGTTGTTAACATAAACAAAGCAGAATTTCTTCCTGAGGACTTCAAGCGTTGAGCAATAGTTGCAAGGATAATGCATGAATGGGAAACCAGTGCAAAGGGATTAACTAGTTTGCCTTTCACGTTAACTATTTCACCTGATTGAGGATCTCTATTTGAAGATAAAGTACACATGGATAGTGTGGAGAATAACTCTGACAAAATGGTTCCATCCCCTCCACCACTGACAATAGTTGTAACCGGGAGAGAACTGGGCAAGCCACATAGAACACCAGGAATAATTGTACTATGCAGGCAGCATCGTGACAATAGCTGGAATATTTCAAGGAAATTGAGTAAGAACAAGATCCAATATATTAGAATCAACAAGATGAGATAAAAATCTATAATGGGAGACAGTTTAGATGATATAGTGCCTTCAATCATATTCAAGGGTAAAGACAATTTCATCAAAGACTGTAGAACAAAAAGTGTGTCCACCTGAATACAAGCAACGAGGACAACCTCCATACGTTGATGAAGACAATAGTAAACAGCCATCAGCACAGCTTCTGATCTTAGGAAAGCCTTTGTCACTGCATCAGTAATTCTTGCTGAATCTGGGACATGCAATGAATCATTTTCATGGTCCTGAATGTCAAGATGAAGTAAAGTAGGGCTTCGGAAGGCATTTAATGGATATGAACAGATATTTCCTTTTGTGAAACAAGTATCCACTGCATCAATTAGTAGCCATATAACCCTGCAAGCTTCACAAGCAGCACGCAGCATGTTTGAAGAGCCTGAAATAAGACTTAAGCCAGCTGTTTCCAAACAAAGACATAAATGTTCAACTAGTCCACATGTCTTAGCATGATCTAAGATTTTCTTGATTGTTTCATCCACTGCAGGACTAGAGACTGCCTCAGAACCTGAAGTCAAAGCAGTTGCTCTAATAACCTGGGAGACCTTTGTTAAAATGACAGTAATGCAAGCACTGGACTCATACAGAACTCTGCCAGAAGCATCTTCCTTGTAAGTAACAACCTGCAATTTTTTTTAATTATGAAAAAAAGGAATCTATAAATTTTCCTCCGGAATATAACTGAAAAATGGTGAATATGTTGTTATCAGAAATCAACAACATATAAGGTCATTACCTGTGAAAAAATTTCAGTCAGACCAACCCAGTGAATGAAATATGAAGCTGCAATGTCAGTTCCACTGTAGTCTAAAGACAGTTTCATTACGGAGAAGCTCTGCACAATAAAGAAACTTAACTGCTTTAACCCATCAATAAACATTAAAAAAAATCAAAGGTGACAACAGGTGCAGCAATGATGATTTAAGGTGCTCATTTACAAAATTCTGAAAGAGATTTGAGAAAATAAAAGTTATTGTTTTACATGATTTGTTGATAAGGTTCTGACAAGATTTGTGTACGGAAGGAAGAACAGCTGGACATTTTCTGTTTTTGGGTTTGTGAAGTGACTTGAACCTGAGTCTATGAGAAGGGGACTAGTAGCATGAAACTATAAGATTTACTTGCATGTCTTCAAATTTAAATGAAAGTACATTTCTGGAAAATAATAACATGAAAATTGTAGGGCAATAGGCTGAAGTGATGTGTGCAGCCAATATTAAATCAAAAGAAAGAAAAAAAATTTACAAGCCTTAAGCTGCTTTCACAGGAAAAGATAAAAGACGTAGACATGGCAGTTAATCAATAGCAAGCAAATTTATGTTTATAGTGAAACTAAGAATTGATATATACCTTCACTAGCAAGTCGTTGAACTTTGAGGATTTTAAGCCAAGTGTAATGGCACTGAAATCAAGAACTTCACATAATATCTCATCAAACAGCTCACAAGCTTGTATTATGCCAGATGTAGCTAAGTTTGAAAGAATTCTTAGAGACTGGCTTGAAGTAATAACAGCTTGCTCCCTGTATAAATTTTAAAGTCATTTAGGTTAGTATTCTAACCACAAAGCAATATGCAGAATCTGGAGCTAGAGTAAAGTAGAATGAGATCATGTATTACCCATCTCCTGTAAATCTTAAAATGTAGAAAAATTAATCTTGAATAACTTTAGAAGTTGTTTATCTTGTTTAATGCCTTAAGACAAGGTCTAGTCCTTGCTTTTTAGAAATTAGGCTGCAAAATCTTCCATCTTGCTTTCCAGGTCAGTTAGTAACTCAGTTAGCAATTATGAATGGGTTTGATCATATTGACGTCATTTAGACCCAAGAGTCTCTACACCACCCTCCAATTTCAAGGTTGCCAGGCAACTTTTCAGCCTTGATTGTTTTTTAATTTTCACTCTTTTCATGATTTCTCTGTCAAACCTGTATACAATTAAGCTTCAGATGCATCTCAATTCAGGAAATGAAACAGTGCCCTTTAAAGCCGAGGTAAAAGAGTAGATTATATAAATATATTAAAGGATATAACTCCACTTTACCCATAAGAATCGTGCAATTCTTTCGACCATCTTTTCAATGGTAGCAAGACAGCTTTTAATGCTGCATTATCCTGACCAATAATTTGTGCTCCTTTAACTGTGCGGGAGCTATTTTCAAGTTTGTCCAACATCTGGCTACCTGAATAGAAAGGAAAAAAATGTAAAATTTCCATATGAAAAATTAGATGATGTAGAAAATAATAAAGTTGTGCGATCGAAATAATTTGAAATCTAGATTTCAGGTATACTATAAAAAACCAACTCCAAAAGGATGTTCTATTATGATAGTACAAATGTTAGCCTTCAGATCATATTTTAAAACATTATCAGTGCAGAACTATTTGCATTGGGAGGCTAAAGCATCAAGCTTTATCCTTTTATTTTGTCTTTTAGGAAAGTGTCACTTGAGATAACTACAGAAGTTACAAAATAATGGATGAAAAGCTAGAATTGCATTGGTCATACAAAGCAGGAGCAAAATAGATGACAAGTGATTATGCAATTTTTTTTCGTAAACATACAAAATAATGTCAATTCAAGCTAGTTATAACATGACAGTTAACCTTAAAGAGAATAGACTGAACATGAAAAAGAATGTACTCATCAGCTAGCAATAAGCTGTGAATATTTGAATCAAGAGCCACACATTTCCTATACATTATGGGGTATAAATGTTACTCGAATTCAAGAAAAGAATCATCTATCCAACAGCTACTGTATGATATGAGAGATACTAAAACATAAACTATTTTCTATCCAGTTTCAAACATAAAACCAGCAGGAGGAACATATTAAGCTCCATTGCTCCTACAAAACAAACATCACATACCTGACTGTTTAGTGTTGTTAGGACTTACAAATCCAGGGAACTCCTCAGTTGGTGGACAATTGCCTGCATCTGTGAAAGGACTACCTACTACATGAGGCTTTGGTGCAGAGCATTTCTCCAAAGCAGAAAGAGGTTGGATTTTAACTACAATATGGGAGTTAGCAAGTTGTAACCATTAGGACACTGAAGCATGGAACCTTGGTATCATTCAGTTAAAAGCATACCCTCAGGACTTGTGACAGACAAATCAATTGTGGCATGTTTCATATTTTCTTCACCCCTCCAAACAGTATCACACCCTCTTGCTGATGCTGTTAAAGAACACGTTTCCTACAGGAATTTTTTTCTTAAAAACATATTCATTGGTTCATAGCAGAAGATATCTAAACTAGTAGCGTATTTATTAACAGAAAAACAACACTTCATACTAGATGCCTCTATATCTATTTTGTAGAGAAATGAGCATTATGCCACTTTTAAATGGCATTAAAGTTTGACAATTTTATCCTTAAAATATTCAAAGGAAGAACAATGGCAAGTATGAGATATAATACCTTGGCCTCCACTTCATATGAAGTGTCTTTAACAAATGGGTGATCAAGAAGTGCAGGCCAAGTCAGCCGATTTTGTGGTACCTGTTTGGGAGGAAAATAAAAATCAAATCCAACAGAAACTGACAATTAAGATTGAGGATCAAGTATTGGCTAACCTTATTTAGCAAACCCTTAAGAAAGCTTTTGAAACTGGGACTCATGTCATCAGGGTATTTAACTGGATCCTGTCAGTGCCACAAGCTTTGCTATTTCAGACATGATAGCCTAAAATTTAAGCAAGAATACTGGCAAGGTTTAAGTTAACCCACCTTGACAATATGCCTAATGAGTGCATAAACTGAATTTGTATAAAAAGGTGGTTGACCAACAAATAATTCATACCTGTAGGATTATGATAAAGTAGTTTCAACAAGGATGCAAAACAAACAAAGGTGTCAGAATAAAAAAGAGCAAATTCTAACAAGTTGTCAAGATAATCATGACCTACAAAATGACTTACATCCCACTGATAGGAAAGATGAAAATAATCCTAATTGATCTTTTGAACCACAGAAATCTAAATTGGAAGTTAACTTGAGAAAAATAATCCAGGTGAAACTTTTAAAATACCAAAGTGGTTAACTCACACATCTGGTCAAAGGAAAAAGAATTTGTGGAAAACATTATAGAATAAACCATAGAGATCAAACATTAATGCAATATAGAAAAATGAATTCAAATATAGGCAACAATTTTGGTGAGCAGAAACAATGACCAGATAACATGAGACCCATATGAAAAATGAATAAGTGAAAAGGAGAGTAATACAATATAACCCCAAGAGACCACAAGTCAGCAGTATGATTGTATGGCTGCTCTCTCACCAACTCTGGGGCCATATACAAAGGTGTCCCTATTAAACAATAAAAAGAACATAATTGATTAGCCCTGGGAAGGTGCATAACTCGAAAAGAATGTGAAATTCCAAATAGAATTATCAAACACAGACCTTTTATTGATCGCAAAACCACTGTATTTATGGACATGGCGCGTGCAAAGCCAAAATCACAGAGCTAAGATAAATAGAAAAGAGTTAAAAATAATAACCACTGGTTTCTGCTACAATTTCATTTAAATGAGGAAGTAACTGAAAAGTACATAGAACATCAAGAAATCACGTAAACTAATATGAATTCAAACATTTTACGAGATGAAATTTTCTATGAAAGCATTATTGGGTTGCAAGAACATAACTGAGCGTAAACAAGCTAGAGAAAGAGATTATTTGAAACTTTTTGTGTGTATTTGCACCCAAGCATCACATCTAACCTTAACAACTGACCCAGCACCAATGAGTATGTTTTGTGGTTTCATATCCCGATGAATGATACGATTAGAATGCAAATAATGTAACGCCCTCACCTGTAACATTTAACAAAAGCAAGCGTTAGTGAAAACAGTGAACTCGATACCAAATTAACTTAAGGAATCACTTTTAGAAAGAAAATCACTCATGTTTGAAAGTTGGGGGAGGGGAAGTACCAACTGCTTTGCAATAGCCTGAACTTGTATTTCAGGAAGGCACTTATCATCTTCCAGTATCTCAAAAAGCTCACCCTGAATAGGAAACTTCAATTAACTCACCACCGCACCACATGGTAACAGTTCCATATGTTTGGTCGGCATACAAAGGAGAAGAGATGAGACAAACCTGTGCGAATTCTGTGACCACGCAGAACTCCTGGGGGCTTTCAAATGAATCAAGCATTTCAATGATATTCTCATGTTTCAACTTTCTAAGAATCTACAGAACTCCCATAAATTGAACAAATCAAACCAGCTCAAACACTAGAAGGCAGCTATCAAGCAAAGGATACAGCATTTGTTCAAATCTTGATGTAAATTTACTAGAAAAAAATTCATTAAATTACCTCAATTTCCTGTCTTAGATTATGAATATCCTTCTCGCTCTTTCCATGCTTCATAATAAATTTCATGGCAACAGTCTGTAACCAACAAAAAAACAAAAGAAAACATTTTAAGTTAAATAGAGGAAACGAAACAAAAAGAAGATGATGAAATCGGAAGAGAACTGCCTGGCCAGAGTACTTGCGCCTTCCTTTATACACTTTTCCGAAAGAGCCTTCACCAACCAGCTCGATTACATGATAGTTATCAACTCCCATTTTCAGTTCTTCCTCTGAAATTACCAACAAAAGTACGAAGAGATAGAAACCTAAACTCAGAAATCTCTACTACATACGTAAGGACTAAGGGAGAGAGCGAAAAAACCTTTCCCAAGCAAAAATAGAGCATTACAAATCCAGGAAGAGAAATATCTAGAGTGAGAGTGAGGACGTGTCAAATATTTCCCGCTTATACCAAATTCAATTTGAGGCAAATAGAGGGCCCATTATCAAAGCCGAGACTTTTTGTATTTTGGGAAATATTTCCTTTTTTCTAATTCTATTATCTGAATTCATTTAGCATTTTGTCTACAAGATTGGGGGTTATCACAGATTCTCATAATAATTAACAAATGGTTGAAGGTTAATTGATCAAACTAAAATACCTTGTTGAAAAAACCTATTTAAAAATATATTCCTCATATAAAATAATAATTAAAGTTAAAATACTCATTTAATCATATAATAAGTATAACTATTTTTATATCAAGTTAGTCCAATCTAATTTACAGATCATTATTAAAGAATTGAAATAGCTTTCTTCTTCAATGCATAAAAGAATGTACAATACGTGAAAGAATCGAAACGATTTTCTTCTTCAAAAAATAAGTTCATTGTTGAACTTTAATGTGCCTTCTTCAAATTTACCATCTTTGATCTTTTAATGTATAATCAATAAGTTAGTTGAAGTACCATTAGACTTATCATATTTTCCTCTTTCCCTCTAGCTGTTGCTCTAACTTGAAACCCTCCCTATTTTGAGCTATTCATTCTTGTTTTTTGCTTCTAATTTTCTCTATTTCAACTCCTATGCCTCCTCTCCAACTCCTTAATCCTTCTTCTCTCCCTTTTGTCTCCTTTCTAACACTACGTTTTAGTTCCCCTATTCACTTTGTGGTTTGTTTTTGGACTTTCACCTGTCTCCTTCAACTTTTTTTTGTTTTCTCCTTGATTGATAGTTTGGATGGTCCTCTACCTACTACCTTCCTGTCCATACCCTTCTGCAACTCCTCTTTTCCATTTTCTCTCAATTCCTTTTATTTGTTCCCAATGATTGTTTGTTTCTATAAATACACAATATAACTGTAGCTAACACAATTAAGTAGAGGAAGATCCCACAAGAACTGTTGGTTAATTACCCAATCTCACAAACTTAACAAATTAGGTCAATAATTATAAATGACTGAATAAGAAAATAAAATTAATAATAAATCTAAATATGAAAAACAATGATAAGATCAATAATAGATAAATCTATGGATGAAATAGACTTACATGAGAAATTTCGTAGGACTTTACTATATTCAACTTTTCCTTGATTTAATGAATATATCTAGTTTCTCGAGCCAGTAAGGGTTTTTAACTTAAATGATATTCTCTCTTGAGACATGAATCAAATATTAAATCTTCCACTTTCACTTCTTCAATTTAATCAATATAAAAACATAGATATACTTTCAAAGAATAAAAATAAAAACATAGATATAATCTTTAAAAACTAGGAGTTTATTAGATCAAAGAGTCAATAAAAATATATAACATCATAGTTTCATCCTACCTATATTAATACCCCAAATTAGCTCATAATTAAACAAGAAAAATAATAAGAAGTAATAAAGAAAATAAGATAAATAAATTATTATTCTTAAATCTTAAATCTCTAATGAATTATTGTTTAGATCTTTTTCTATCTTAAAAAAATAACTAAATGTTGATCAAAACTGGTGTAGAAAAACTTCAAAAATGACTTTTTTATGCTTCTTAACAAAATAACTTCTTTCTTTTCCATCCTTTTTTCTTTAAATATGAAACTTTAGTTTTTAATAAGCTATACAGACCCAACATGGTTTTGTATAGCTAGATGTGTTTCACATGAAATTCTCCAAAAAAACAAAAATACAACACCTACAAGGACCTCCTCAGGTCTATATATGGTGTCAAGTTCTTCATCCAAAGGGTAATATGGGAGTATGTAAGATAAACAAAAGCATCCACCTTTGAACATAGCCCTTAACATGGTAATATGTAGGTGCCATATCCTATTCTTTTAAAATTACTCCAAGTTAGTCCAATAACTAGAAATATTTTTTTGAAAATTTGAATTTATTAATGAATAATATGAAAATAAATTGGCGAGCCTAACTAACTCTTAGCCACTAAAGTGTAGCTTTGTATTGTGAAACATGCTATGAACTTGTGCATTCTACTAAAGTAAACAAACCATAAACATTGAGATCCATTCATTTGCCTAGGCCTGCTTTACCCCTTTATGATAGAAACATTTAATGTTAACATTACCTCTCTACATTCATTATGAAATAAGATCTAAATAGCCTTCTATTCATCTCTAACAATTAGACATGAACTGAGTTAGTGGATAAGTCATTCACCTTCCTTATTCATCTAGTTACGACTACAAAAATTCAATAAATCCTTCCACTCCTTAGGAGTTTACTGATTACATTTTCTCATTACATATTTTCAAATATTTAAAGCGATTTTTCATTTTAAAAATAGATTCTCTAATGTTTCATCATTAATCTTACATGGGGCATATGCTCCTCATACAGTTGCAAAATTCTTCACTTTATCTAAGGTGAGTTTATCTTTGAAAAAAAGTTATAGAGTTAAGGAAGCTTTAGGGAATGCTTGTTTAAATTAGATCAACGTAAACTAAGATACCTTAGGGAGTGGCACTTTCAACATATTCTTGCAAGATAGGTTTATAAATTCCTTGGAAGAATTGAGAATCTAATAAAACTTATTAGCTTGTCTTAGAGTTAATTGATAGTTAATAGAAAGTGAAACAAAGAGGCTTAACAAATTAGAGCATTACTATGAATCAAGTTCTTTTCAGAACTAAGCAAGTTGAACTCACTGAATGACCCTAATGATGACCAAATATCATATCAGAAAGATTTTGAAGCTCTACCTCCTAACTGGTGACTTATCCTCATTCTTCCTTTCATTCTCAGCTTGAGTAAATGTAACATGGACCAAGAAGTCCTAGCTTTAGGCTTTATTGTAACACCCCACTCCCACAAGACCCAAACCCGACATCATGGGTGATATCTGAGTCCAAGCCCCGCCAGGGTGGCACGCTAGCACACTCAATCATTAAACTTCTCATTTAACTTTTTTTTCTTCAAAACAATAACATACACACATTTTTCTGGAAATCCATAATCTGTTCGGGCCCGCTTCCATTCATAAACATTTTCAATTAATGCAATACAATCATCGAAATTCAATAACCATTTGGGCCCGTTACAAATACAAAACACTTTAGTCATAATGTCTTTGCATTACGACCTAAATACATTGATATACACATTGTGTAAAAAAATTCTGAATACATTATTTGATACAAAAATAAAAGAGTACAATGCATACGCGAATTGATTCCGACCTCTATCTCTCGCTTGTATGCAGTAGGTATACTCCTGTTTACCTAACGGGGTATTTTTCTAGTCCTGAAAAATATTTGCAAATTTTGGGTGAATTTTGCGAACTCAATGAGTGACCATCATCGATGGCTTACCCAATCACATAACACATAATTACATTCACAACGTTTCACACTTCACATTCAATAGATATAATCATTCATATTATGCATATGCAGTGCACACGAGACCCACTTTTCATTTGTTACTTTGTTGTGACTGAGCTAAACTGTCCCATATAGGGCTCATTGATAACTGTCCCTTATCCGCTTGGGGGATACAGGATGCATTAAACGTTAAACCTGAGGCTCTGATTCACTTTTGAGCTCGAAGCTTATTTTCACTCGTTGAGCTTTAAGCTCTGATTGGTGGCTACTCTGGTCACAACAGCAATTATGTTTCATGCATTCATGAAATGGAATGCATCATTCACATTTGCATAATCTCATTCACTCACATTCACATACAATTTGCACTTCAATATCTCATGCATATAACACAATCATCAGACCTTCATTGTCCAAAATTCAACAATCAAATCCCATTCATATGAGCATTCAGCAGTTAATTAATACAAAAATTCAAGCAAACAAACAATAAAATGAGACCATCTAGGTCTACTCACAGTACGCTCCAAAATAACATTTGCTTCCAAATTTTGGATACCTCTGTATACGGACGTTTATCCTGCACATCCCATTTATGCAATACACAATTCACACACGTTACAAAACTCATTTATGCACAAATAGTTA